>PVLA01000371.1:224450-324213 GCA_004027455.1 Hydrochoerus hydrochaeris | reverse complement strand
AACCCGGGATCTTGTGTTGGCCAGGTAGCTGCTTGTGCCACTGAGCTATATTCCTGGCTCAAGATTTGTGCATTTTGCTGTACATAATTTATATCTCTGTAATCCCAACACTCAGGAGGCTGAGGTAGGAGGATCACTGCGAGTTCGAGGCCAACCTGGGCTACAAAGCGAGTTCAAGGCCAACCTGAATTCCATAGTGAAACTCTGTCTCAAAAAGACAAAAACAAATTATATCTCAATTTTTTAAAGTTACAGACCAGCATCAAGATGAGAATGGAGGGTTATACCTTGTTCTATGTCCCATGCCACCAGGAGCTGTCCAGAGGTCCTGAGGCTGTGGCAGTTTAGAGAGGCCCCATTCCTTCCACAGCCTCAGACAGTTTAGTGTCCCCCACCTCAGCCCCCCCATAGACTACTTAGATCAATGTCTGTCACCTCCTCTCCACAGCGGGAACAGGGCCTCCCCACTCTGCAGGGCAGCCTAGCCCCCTTCTCAGGGCCGCCTGCCTATACATGTCTCAGAAGGTAACACACCTGGAATCCTAGCACTGTGGGAGGCTGAGGCAGGAGGATTGCAAGTTCAAGTCCATGAGCAACTTAGTAACTTAGTGACTCTACCTAAAAAAAAAAAAATTTAAAATGAGGTGGGCATCTGGGGGTGTAGCTCAGGTCAAGGTCCTGGGTTCAATCCCCAGCACCACAAAAAGCAAACCAAACCAAGGCACCGACAGCACCTCCCCCAGAGCCCATGTGCCTGTACCAGGCCATCATCAGTACAGGCCGACAGTTCCTCTGCCTGCTAGCAGCCGGGCTTCTGAGCCCCCCATGCCCAGGATCACCAGGGATTCACCCTGCCGGGCGGATGGGACAGGAGGGTTTGGAGAAAATCTCATCAAAGCAGAGGTGCCCGAGCTGGAGCTGGGCAGACGGAGAGCAGTTTGCTAGCTGGTCAGTGGGGGCCAGGCTGAGAACACTCCAGCTGTCCTTGGACCCTGTCAGTCACACCAAGTATACGCCCCCTTCTGGGTCCAGAGAAATCCAACGATATCTGAACATCATTATGCCATTTATGCCTCCCTGGGTGAATTAAAGGTCTTTATTTGTCCTTTTGTCTCTGTCCACTTTCAAAAAGATTATGCAGCAGCTTCTGGTGAATGCAGTTCAAGGCCAGTACTGTATCTGTTTCTGCCAAAATGAAAAACCTGGGGACAGCTGTTCAGAGGCAGGATTCTGTCTCCACGTGACATCGGGAAAAGCACAGCACATCACAGAGTGAGGACTCAGGGTCCCCACCCACTGAAGATGTCCAAGAACAGCATTTCTGGGGGTGGGCTGGCTTCCATTGTTTCCAAGATTCCCCCATGTCTAAGGAGCAACAGGATGCAGAACTAGTGGCCCGCGCAATAAGCCGCCGGGGTCTACTAAGGACCCAAGGCTACGCAGGACCCTCTGTCCCCCAGCTCTGGGCAGTGATTGGCTGACACGTTGACACCTGACCAAGACAGGCAGTGATTCCATGCTGTGCCCCAACTCGGGGCTCCGGGGTCCTAGAAAATGCAACCACTCAGTTCAGGTGGGCGGGTGGACGCCAAGGGATGGGAAGTCCACTAAACTGTGCTAACCACACCAGAAAGCCTGGCTGAGGTGGAGGATTGTTCCAGAACTCTTCTTTAAAGGTATTTTCGAAAGGAATCCAAGCTTCCCTTCTCATTCCAAATGCTTGCATTTCTTTCCGATTTGCATTTGGGGCAAGATTTAAAGCAAATGCAAACACTTTGTAGCAATGCTGGAGGTCAGGTTCTTTGGTAACATGGAAAATAAAGGATTTATACTTATTAGAAGAGATGCTTTTTCCTCAAGGAGAAAGAGCATCAGTGCAGAGCACTGGCTTAGTAAAAAACAAGAACCAGGACAGACCCAGCATCTTCTGTGTGCGCTGACAGCATGACCTCCCACTGCTGGCAAGCTCGCAGCACTGGGACGGGCAGAGTGGTGGGTTTTCAAAGGTGTCCACCCCTCCTGGTCCATGATCATGAGGCCTTTCCAAGGAACAAGCGCTAGCAAGTAATGAGCAGCTGCATCTTTCTTATTTTGTCCCGTGAAAATTGGGGACAAAATTAAACGAAAGGGCTCTTGACTTCAATCATCCTAGCTTTTTGGACAAAGCTGCCATGTACCCTTGCGTCATGTGACTCTGAAAAAGAGTCTGGTTGAACATGCCACAGTGAGGGCACAAGGCGTGTCTTCCACGGAGAACCCTGAAGCCATGAACACTTTCTACACTTCATTGTAGAAAAATCATCAACAACATGGAAAGACGTTCTCGGAAGGATCCCGAGTGGGAAAGTTTATGAGCAGATTAGGCACCACAGTGGACCCGTCTCGCATCTTTATTGAGTAGCTCGCTGTCTGTCCACATCCATTAAGGCTTCTATAACAAAATTCTTTTAACTGGGTAAGTCATAAACACAGAAATTTATTGCTTCTGGAGCCTGGGAAGCCAAGATCAAGGCACCGGCAGATTCATTGTCTGGTGAAGGCTTTTCTGCTTCGTGGGTGGCACCTCCTGCTGGGTCCTCACATGGTGGGAGTGGGGCACAGCACCCCCCCCAACCTTCTTTATAAGATCATTAGTCTCATTCATTAAAGCAGGGCCCTCATGACCAAATCACCTTCTAGAGGCACCAGCTCTTACTCCTGTCATGTTGGCAAAAAAGCTTCAACATGTGAGCTCAGAGAGACCACAGCGCTGCTGTCCATCTGTCTGCAAACACGTACATGTGTGCAACACACATACCTTTAAAGACACATGCCCAAGTGTCCACTGTGACTGTCTGCAAGTATTTTTTTCTTTCTTTTTGTTTATATCTCCTTCCTAAGTTTTACATAAGAAGCACGTGAATTCTTATTTATGTGAGGTTAGAGAAAGATACTGAGATACTGCTGAGACATGAAAGGAGACCAGAACCCCAGGGTGGTCACCCAGCTGCTGTGTCCTGAAGACCCAGCTTCTCCAGTGTGCAGCTCAAGGGGGAGGTTACTGAGCCCCAAGCCACCCCCAGCACAGGTGGGAGAGTCCGGTACGGCCCATCCGATGGCTCTAATGACCAACTTGTTACTGAGAATGTTTACAGTGTTGTCTCCTCTTGTGTTCAGGAGGGGAACCACAGCCTTAGTGCTGGCGGCTTCGGGGCTGAACACTGGAAGGGGAGCCGCTCAGGCTGGGAGATGAGGGGGTCTTACTCTGCAGGACAGAGTTGGCCATGCCGGGCAGCTAATGCTTCGATGCCCTCCAAACAGGGATCAGTCACCAGTGAGCTCTCTTTGGGGGCGAGCTTGGGGATGCTGACATTTCTGGAGAAACACCACTGCTGGCCTTCTGCAGGCTGGCAGGGTTGGGATGTCCTTTCTATCCTGGCGCCTGCGGCAAAGTGAGCTGCCCAGCCTGTCCACAGGGCTGGCTTCCTCTCTATGCGGGAGGAGCAGCCTGGGCTGGAATAAGCAAGGCCAGTGGTGCAGGGAGTCATGAGACAGTGCAAACCCCCACTTCATCATGTGCAGAAACGGGTGATAGAGAGGCCCCTGGACTGTTAAGTTAAAGGTTTGCATGGAAATTTTCCGATCGCCCAGTGCCTACTTTCTGAGCCGTGTAATTGCCTCAGTATGAAAGAAATAAGAAAACGCTGAGGAGAAGGTGACTTCTGCAGGGCTGGGGATTTCTGACTGTTTTCTTCACTGCTCGAAGGTCTGGTGCCTACTCTGGTGCCTGGCAAGGAATGAACTTTCCAGAAATAAATCCACCATGGAGTGCATGGGTGAATGAGTGTGACTTGCTCATGTGCAAAGAAGTGTAAACTGTAGCTGTTAGGTGGTCTTATGTTTGTATATAAACTCACCAAAAAATAGTTCACTGGAGAGTACAGGGTCCTGGTGAATTTTTAGGGGATCTGGCTGGTATCCACTACTAACAGCAATATATATCATGTACATTTTGAAATGCAATGTGGTCAGAGTCATTTCAAACTTTCTAC
This sequence comes from Hydrochoerus hydrochaeris, assembly GCA_004027455.1. NCBI lineage: Eukaryota > Metazoa > Chordata > Mammalia > Rodentia > Hydrochaeridae > Hydrochoerus > Hydrochoerus hydrochaeris. The sequence goes on along the minus strand of PVLA01000371.1, from coordinate 320,182 downwards.
TCTGCAATTTCAGTCTTAGGGATGTGTATTAAATGAATAAATGCAGAAAAAAGGAAACTTTCACACCACCACAATGCTCACTGGAGTGTAATTTTCAATAACAGTAAGGATGTGAATGGAGTCTGAGTAATTACCAAGGACAATGGTCAAATAAACTGTGATTTAGTCAAGGAGTAAATTAAAAAAAAGAAAGAAAGAAAGAAAAGAAAGAAAAAAATCCAAAATGCAAAAGTAGCAAGAGGCCAGGCGTGGTGGCAAACATCTGTAATCCCAGCACTTGGGAAGCTGAGGCAGGAGGATCTCTGTGAGTTTAAGGCCAGCCTCAGCTACATAGTGAGAATCTGTCTCAAAACAATAAAAACCAAAAAGCAAACAAAAACCCACAAAAATGTCAGGACTAAATCAACTACAGAATATACCTCTGAGAAGAGGCTGGGAGGAGGGAGGCATTTCAGACTTCTGTCTCTCTAAAGTGGTCATCAAAAGTCTTTTTAATCTAAGAACTTAACCAAATAAGACTCCACCTGCAGCACACCGTGCACCCAGCAAGCCGCTGGCTCAGGACTCTCCCTGGCTGGCAGCATTCCTGAGGGTCGCCTCCTATCACCACCTGCATTCCTCGCTGTCCTGGGACGCTCCCTCACTCAGAGCCATGCAGCTGAATCTTGAATAGGCAGCACTGCGGGGACAGCACTGCTGCTCACTCACAGATTGGAGGATGTTTGTCAGAAACAACCTGTGGAGCACTGGCAAAGCTGCTGTTGGGTTGTGCTTTGTGACAATGGTTAAATAGGCATCCTGGCTTCTTCAGGGTGGCAAAAGCAGCCATGCACCGAGACAGCACCCAGTCCACCTGCAAAGAGATGGTGTTATTAGAAAGAGAGAAAGAGGTTAGTTCCTGCCAAGAACTCTGAGATGTGTGAATTCAGCACGAGCTTGGTGGTTCTTAATCTTCCTAGAGTCAGAAAAACAAAGTGACCTCAAATAAGCAGCCTAATGGAGAACCTCAAGCTTTTAGAGAAAGTCAAGCCAGAAGCTCATACAAAGGAGGGAATTATGAAGAACAGGGCAGAAATTAATGCAATTAATTAAGAAAACAATATAAAGAGTCGATAAATCAAACAATTGGTTCTTTGAAAGATTAAATAAAATTGAAAAGCCCTGAAAAAGGAAAGAAAAGGTGCAAATCCATGCAATTAGGAATGAAAAGGGTGAAATCACAACAGATCCTGCAGAAATCCAGAAGATCAATATCTACCTTGAGAAACTGTATTCTAATAAGATGGAAAACTCAGAAGAAATGGACAGATTCCTTAACACATTAATTGCCAAAGTTAAATCAAGAAGATATAAAAATTATAAATAAACCATTATCTGTCAATGAAATTTAATATTTGACCAACACTGTAATCCCAGCACTTGGGAGGCTGGGGCAGGAGGATCACTGAGAGTTCAAGATCAGCCTGGGCTATAAAGTGAGCATGATGCCAGCCTGAACTGCATAGTAAGATCCTGTCTCAAAAAGACAAAAGTAAAAAGTCCTACAAACAAAGAAAAGCCCAGGCTCTGATGGAGTCACTGCTGAATTCTACAAGAAATTTAGAAAAGACCTAGTACTACTACTTCTCAGACTCTTTAATGACATTGAAAGGGAAGCAATACTCTCAAATTCATTCCTGGATGCAAGTGTTACCCTAATACTAAAACCAGAGAAAAATCTAACCAAAAAAGAGAATGGACCAACTTCCCTAATGAACATATATGCAAAAGTCTTCAATAAGATACTGGCAAACAGAATGTATCAAATCATCAAAAAAATTACACACCATTATCAAGTAGGATTCATCCCAGGAATACGGGAATGGTTCAATATACACAAATCAATAAATATACCATATTAACAAAGCCAAGGACAAAAATCATATGAGCATCTCAATAGATGCACTAAAAGCATTTGAAAAAATCTAATACCTGTACATGATAAAAACTCTACAGAAAATTAGAATAGATGGTCTTTATCTCAATCTATTAAAAGCCATCTATGACAAACCAAAAGCCAACATCATACTAAATAGACAAAAACTGAAAGCTTTCACTCTAAAATCAAGAACAAGACACCACTCCTATTCAACATAGTTCTGGAAACATTAGCCAAAGCAATTAGACAAGAGAAAGAATAAGGATAGAAAAGGAAAATGTTAAATTATCATTATTTATTGTAACTTCAAAGATTGAGTAGTCATCCAACTATTGTACCCCTTTTCCAGTTTTCCTCACAATCCAAAAGTTACATTTGTAATCCCATTGAGATGTTATTGGAATCCCAGAAAGTTAATTCCAATCCACCATCTGCAATGCAGCCCACGGTGAGAGTAAATACACCAAGCTGTATTCCAAGTTTAGGGCAACCAAAGAGTCCTAAGTCCAATCCTCATGAGGACATGCAAACAAAGGCCCTGATCCTAGGCCTCTCCCAGAATTTATTGTCTTGTGAAGAAGGGGGGTGGCTCAGGGATGAGTGACAGTGAGGATGGGGGGAACTCCACGAGTAAGGAGCTGGCCAGCCAGGTAGGGAGAAAAGCATCTCTGTAAAATGTGAGATAAGGATATGCAGAAGGATCAATTTGCATAATTCAGTTAAGGTGGTAACTGAATTGTTTTTGGAGATTGTTGTTTCAGTTTCTGATATGTAAATTTTCATGCCCTGGGGACTCATAGCTTCTTTAGGCTCATACCCAGTTGACATTACCGGAGGTGACTGGCTCTACCATCCCACTGTGCTGATATATTTTAGAGAGAGGACTATGGGAGGAAACAGGAAACTGTCTGATAACTGAAGAGCTTACATACCAGTACCTCCCTAGCCTTATCTGCAATGCCTTGAGCCAATTGAAGTGAGAAGGAAATACCATAGTCAGCTCTGTACATATCAGTATAAAAACAAGTCTTGATATAATCAAAGTCACAGCAATTGTTCTAAATACAAGGGAAATCACTCAAATTCTCTCCCACAATTACTTGCAGATGACATGATACTATGTAGATGACCCCAATAACTCTACCAAAAGACTTTTACATTTAATAAGCAAATTCAGTAGTATAGCTAGATACAAAATCAACACTCAAAAATCAATAGTCTTCCTGTACATAAATAACAAACTCACTGAATTAGGGAAGCAACACCTTTCACAATAGCATTCAAAAAAATGAAATACTTAAGAATCAATCTAACGAAGAAAGTAAAAGACCTTTACATTGAAAACTATAGTACTCTGAAAAAAAGAGATCAAAGGGGGGTATCAGAAAATGGAAAGGTATCCCTTGTTCTTGGATAGGAAGAACCAATATAGTGAAAATGGCCATACTCCCAAAATTGTTATATTGATTTAATGCAACCCCAACCAAAATACCAATAGCATATCTCACATAATTACAGAAAACAATTCTAAAAGTCACTGGGAACTAGAAGAGACCTAGAACAGCAAAAGCAGTTCTGGGTGACAAAGGCAAGTCAGGGAGCATCAGAATCCCTAAATTGAAATTATACTACAAAGCTACTATAATAAAAACAGTATGCCACTAGTTAAAAAAAACAAAGCTAAGGATCAATGTAACAGATTAGAAGATGCAGACACAACCACAAGCACACTCAGACACCTTATCTTTGACAAAAGAGCCAAATATCTTCTCTGGAAGATAGATAGCCTCTTTAATAAATAGTGCTGGAAAAAAAAACTGGTATTTGCAGGGCATGGTGGCACATGCCTGTAATACCAGCACTCTGAAGGCTGAGGCAGGAGAATTGTTGCAAGTTTGAGACCAGCCTGGGCTACAAAGTGAGCTCAAGTTCAGCCTGAACTGCTTAGCAAGACCCTGTCTCAAAAAGCCAAAAAAAAAAAAAAAAAGCCCCACAAAAAATGAAAAAAAAATGACATTTCACATGCTGAACATTAAAACTAGATTTATATCTTTCACCATGCACTAAAGTAAGATAAAAATTGATCAAATATCTAAATATTAAAATAAAAACACTAAATCTTCAGAAAGATGAAATAGGTAGGGCTCTTGAAGACACTGGTGTAGGTAAAGAGTTTATGAACAAAACTCACTGTCTCAGGAAATACCACAAAGAATCAACACCTGATATCTCACCTTGTTAAAAAGATTTTGCGTAGCAAAAGAAACCACCAAGCAAAGTGACAGCCTACAGAATGAGAACAAAAATCGCCAGCTGTTCCTCAAACAAAGGACTAATATCTGGGATATTTAGAGAATAAAAATCAAAAAAATCAAACTCCCTCCCAATTTAAAGATCTAGTCCATAAATGGGCATCTGAAATGAATACAGGCTAGTCAGATGAAGTAGAAATGTCAAATAAATAAGTGTTCAACATCACTGGTCATTTGTGAGATGGAAATTAAAACAACACTGAGATTCCATTTCACCCCAGAAAGAATGGCTGCCATCAAGAAATCAACCAATTACAAATGCTGGAGGGGCTGTGGGGGAAAAGGACCTTTCTCCACTGCTGGTGGGAGTGTACACTTGAGCAGCCACTGTGGAAATCGGTGTGGAGATTCCTCAAAAAAACTAAAACTAGAGGTTCTATTTGAACAGCTATTCCCCTTCTCGGTATCTTCCTAAAATAATTAAAAGCATCATACCACAGTGATATATGTGCACTCATGTTTATAGCAGCACAGTCTATAGTAGCCAAATCTTGGAAACAGCCCAGATGCCCATCAACTAACGAACGGCTAAGGAAGATGTGGTTTTGTATACAATGCAGTACTAATCAGCCATAAAGAAGGATAAGCTCAAGGCATTTCTAGGCAAATGGATGCACCTTGAGACCATTCTCTTTAAGTGAAATAAATCGGACATATATGTTTAAATACCATGTTGTTTCTCTGGTGTGAGGAACCAAAAGTATAAAATAAGGACCAAAATGTATGAGAGATCTTGTGAAATAGGAAGAAAATGTTCAAATGGAGCGGGGAACGATGGATGGGCTAGGGGGAAAAGAAGTAAGGGAAAATAAAAAAGATTTTGAGAAATAAAGGAAAAAACTGAAACAAAGCCTTTGTGAGTGAGGAGGGGAAGAGGGGCTGAAGGAGCAGGGAGGTGAATGGCGAAAAAATGAAGCAAGATGCACCGCGTGCAGGTGAAAGAGTTTTGCCCTAGAATCATTACAGGACAACATGGCGGTGGAAGGACAAATCGGGAATGTTTACCCTGAGGTCACGTCCTCCTTCCCTTGTTACAACTTCCTTTTTCCTCTCCCAGTGGGAGAAGAAAATTCCAATCCGCTCCTGGCGGGTCATCAGTGCCCGCCCTAAGCACCATACCCCATATCCAGACAGGAGCCAGACTGCTGTCGGGTTGGGCTCCTCTCCATGTCCTTGGAATAAAAGCCACTGTTACTTTTTCTTATATTCCTTTATTGCCCCGAAAAACCCTAACAGTCTGTACAGATCCCTGATGCTGAATGTTCTCATTATTTGTGTCTAAAGTGTACAAATAAAATTCTTAAAATTCCAAAAAAAATCATTCATCTCTGGCTCTCCCTTTCAGAGATTCTGGTTTATTTGGTGCGGAGGCGAATCCAAGGCATTGGAAACTTTAAAACTTCCCAGATGGCTCCCAGCAGCAACAGCAGAGACCTATCCTGATACTCGCAGCATCACACTCAGACTGAGCCTTGAGACAAGTGGGGTGTCCGTGCGAAGATCAGGAAGCGTCCACAACACGCGGGAGGCAGAGAGCGGGGCGCCGGAAGCCTGGGGGACATGCAGGCTGGGTGCAAATTGCCATTGGCCCCAAGTTGCTCACCTTCTCTGAGGCTTCATTTCACCATCTGAGAGCTATGGCTGCCAGCTCCCCTGGAGCACATGAGGAGCTTTTGCAAGTAAGCTGAGAGGATGGCAGTGGGAATGCCAGTCGAGTGGGCAGCTGAAACCACGATGGCACCTTCCAATGTGTCCCAGTCCCCGCAATCCGACTGCAGGGACCGGTGGAGAGCCGCGCCTCTGTGACTCACATACCCAATAGTTGTGTGTCCCCCAGTTTGTACAAAGGAAGAAATAGGAAAACCTGACACAGGACAGGTGCTGATGTGAAATCTCCCCAAGCTGTGTGTGTAAGGAGAGTGTCGTGGTCTCTGCAGGCTGCAGGACTGCGGCAGACTGGGTAGTTGACCTAGCCACCTACCTCTCTCGGCACTGAAGGCTGGGAAGCTCAATGTCAAGACTCTGCAGGTTTGCAGGTTTGAGGTCTGGCAAGGACCCATTTCCTGGTTCATAGAAAGTCTTCTGACTACTCCTCCTAGGGCCGGAAAGAGCAGGAGTTCTCTCTCAAGGCAAGCATTAAGCACCAGGAAGCCCTTGGCCATTAGGACCCAGATTTGTGTCTCAATGATGGGATAAGCATTTCTAAATTCTTCTGGTGTTAAAAAAAAATGCATCCAGGTTTGAAACTAGGCAGGAGCTTCCTGCTCACTCACCTTTCCGGATGGGCAACTCCGGGTGGGGGTGGGGGAACGACAGAGTAAAGAAACAAGCAGGTTACATTTCAGGACGTTATGTGACAGTTACTGGTCACCCTGATGCTAGTGCCTGGTCCTGTCCCTGGAGCTGGGCTGAGGTCTCAGAGCTGACCAAAATTAACCTTGAGAATCATGCCCCTGTCTCTGGTGTGGCCTGCAGAAGGGGTTGGCCCTTGGCATTGGTAGTGTGGCTCCTGGCCAAGGTCTCTGAGGCCAGGCCTTCCAAGCCCACCCCCTCCACAGCTGCTCTCCTGCCTGCAGCCCCAGGCTGTATTTGGGCTGTCTTGCATTTTAAAACAAAACAAAAAAGAAAAAAAAATCTGCTTTTTTTTTTTTTAGGTGTATGCGGTAACCATAGCAACTGTCTTTTGCATTCGTGTTTTGGAAAATTTTCCTCTTGTGTGTCTGTCTGGTTAGGCTGTCTTCATCTAACGGTAAGCTCCCAGGGGAAGGAACCTCTGTCTCAGAAGGGGGACCAAGACTTTGGCTTTGTGATTCGCAGGAAGCCACAAAAGGCAGCCAAAAAATTAAGACATCCCAACCCACCTGCCCTAATTTGAAGGTACCACAGCTACTAAAAGGGCAGGACCCATGATGGAAAGCCTGACCATGGGGCACCAAAGACCACAGTGGCCCTAGAGAGCCCTTCTCTAGCCTGGCTGCCCCAGCACATGCATGCGACACATAGACGCCCGTGTATGTATCTATGTAGAATCAGGGTCTTGGGATGGAGGTTTTGAGATCTAGGAATTTAATTTGAACTTTCCAGATAAATCCCCGGGGCTGGACACAGAAAGACACCAGCTTCCCCAAGACTAAAACCCAATTTCCCAGCTTCAGCATAGATCTGCCTGGCCTCACTTTGGGCTATAGTGCCACGGCAGAGGAGCCTTCTGGAAGCTTCTGACAGAACTCAAGAGCCTCCACCCCATGTGCCTCCAAGTGCCTCCCTCTTCCCCTACAGTGTGTGTCATCCTTGTCTAGGGGCCTGGGAAACTGAGGTCCCTGCTGCACTGCAGTGGGCAGGCAGCTCTGTGCTTGGGACCACATCATGACGCCCAGCCTGTAGCATAGTGGATACAAGTGGGAGCCCCAGCTTTCCCCCTGCACAAAGTGCCTGCGCTACTTCCCAAAGCAGTGGATTGGCGACTTTGGCCGGCAGCCTTAGAGTGTTGTTCTCTCTCCTTCCCCGACCCAGCCCGGCCTGAGCGGTGCAGATTGCCATCAGCCCTCAGGGGAGGGAGAAAAGGAGTAAATGCAGAGCTGAACTCACACCTCAGCTTGAGGCCCACAGGGAATTTCCTCCGTGCTGCTGAAAGTGAAGGGTGGAGGTAGGTGAAAGTCCCTGTGGCGAGGAGGAGGAGGAGGGGGTCAGTGCCTTTGCCATAGTAAGGCTGGGGGGAGCCTGCCAGCCCTGTGGGTCGACTCTGAGTAAGAAAGATGACGGCCCATTTTTAGAAAGAACGCCACCTCCGTGGTACACAAGAACACTGCAAACTAGCCTACTGTCCAAGGTGCACGCATCAAGCTCTCAACCCAAATGTGCTTCTCAGGAGAGCGAGGCTGTTGGTTTCATTCTCTTGAATCGGGGTGGACCTGAAATGATGGCAGAAGTGACATTCTGTGACTTCCAAGGCCAGATCCTCTAAGTCGGTGCTGCTTCCTGCTGGTCCTATGGGGACACTCTTACCTTGGGACCTCCTTACACATCCTTGATAAGAAAGGCCAGGCCATGGGGACAGGCCACATGGAGGTGTGCCAGCCAGCGGCCCCAGCTGGGGTCCCAGGACAGCCACCAGCCCCGCATCCTCCCATCCAGAGTCGGCCCCCAGGACCCTAGAGCACATGAGAGTGATAATTGGTGGCATTTAAGGGCCTGGGCTTGGAGTTAGCTCATTATACGGTAACAGGTCACCGGAAGAGGGGAAATCTATTTTAACCAAGATTTAGGCAAAAGCGCAATGCCTGGGCTCTGCTAACAGTGTATTTTCTCACTTTTAGTGCTGGAACGCTATCTAGAAACCCAGTAACTATTTCTAACATTTTTATGTCGTGTTAGTTTAACCAGAAAGCCAAACGCAGTTGTTTTGCCAGCCGAGCAGGGTGCGGGGTGCGGGTGAAGAAATGTAAATATTTTGGTCCTGCCACCTTCTGGACAGGCAGATCCCGGGATAACAGTTGGGTCATTTTCAACAATGATGGAATGAACCATGCAACGAAGAGATGTGTGAGAGAGTGTGAATGAGTGTGCCAGAGTGGGTACGTGTGTGCGTGTGTGTGCTCCATTTTTACTGATCAGAGTTTTGAACAAAATGTGGAAGAATAAAAATGTTAACCAAAGAATGAAAAATGTTAAAAGGACTCGGTATATTCTTTAGGAGGCCTCAGGCTTTGTGGCTCACGGTCCAGTGCTCAGAGACCCCCACTGGCTCCCACTTCCTCCTGACTTAGCAGCTGGGAGCCCCCCCATCCCACCCCATCCTATCCCTCTTCCTATAAGCACAGGGCAGTGGCTCTGGACAGCCAGACTTTATCACCAAAGTCTGTGAGGACGCAGGTCCAAAGCTGCGCATCAGGGCCTGCTGTCTCCGTATCTTGGCAGCCCCGGTTAGGACTTCCTTCTACTTTCTGTCTTCTTTCTCTGCCCTGTCTCACTGTGACCTGCCCAGGCTGGCTCCAGGACAAACCCAGAAGGATGTGTGTGCTGTCTTCTCATCAGAAGTAAGACATAAGACGTGAAGGAAAGATCTTGAGCACAGATTGCTTGGGCTCCTCTTGGGCAGGTCACCAGGAAGGCTTGTGACAGGTGGAAAGGCTTTGCGGTCTGGGCAGTCACCCAACGGCTGTGGGGCCTTTGCCTTGGCCTCAGGGCTAAAGAATCACAGGAAGACCAGCCCTGAGCCGCAGAGCACGAGCCTGCCGCGTGGTCCCAGACTGCTTGGGGCTTCGTGGGCTCTCCTTCAGGCAGAGCTGGGGAGCTGGGGTGCAGAGAAGACATGAGAGTGGAGAGGAACGAGGTATACAGGGATGGGATGAGCTGTTATTATTCCACCAACACACACAGGGCCATTGGTCCTACAGGACAGACTGAAGCTGGGGCGGTGGGGAGTGCCCCCAGTCACACAGGTGAGAAGAGACAGGATTGAGCCCTCTTATGTCCCTAACCCAAGCTCCTTCTGTACAAGACATGCCTGACAGTTAGCAGGAGTTTCACAAGTAAAGATGGATTATGGATGGATGGATGGGTGGGTGGGTGGATTATGAATGGATGAATGAAAGGACAGATGGATGGATGGACGGATGAATGGAGGGATGGATGGATGAATTATGGATGGATGGATGGATTATGGATGGATGGATGGATGGATGGATTATGGATGGATGTATGTATGGATGGATGAATGGATGGATTATGGATGGATGGATGGATTATGGATGGATGGATGGATTATGGATGGATGGATACAGATAAATGGAGGGATGGATGGATGCACCAGACTCAGGTTCTCAAGCTGAGCCCTCAAGGATGGGTAGACTTTATGTATGCAAATGTAAGCCACATTCCAAGCTGGCAGATGAGATGAAGCTGGCAGAACTCAGCCAGGCTGGAAGGAGAAGGCAGAGCAGAGCTGGGACAGTGCCTCTGGCTGGGGCAGAGGTGCCCGCAGTGTGGGCATCAACAGAGTCCTGGGAGGGGGCCTCTCCCAGCAAGCCCATATAGAGGTGGCCTCTTCTGGGCTGGGCCAACTCAAGTGCTGGGGTCGCGGGAGGCACATGGGACTGAATGAGGAGGGGATGCTCCCACTGGCCTGGTATTTCAGGAGCAAGAAAAGCCACTTGCCGTCTATGGGTTGGGTAGCCAGGGGCAGCCTTAATCAATGGAAGGGGCTAAGAATGAGGTAATGAGTTATTTGTGGTGTATCTATCCATCTTCTATTGCTATAATCAAATACCTGAAGCTAGGTATTTTATGAAGAAGAAAGGCTTACTTAGCTCAGATTTTAGAGGCTGACAGTCTAAGTTTGTGGGACCCCATCTACTCAGTCTGTGGTGAGGACCCCCTGGGCTCTGTCCCAACACAGCAGGTGGCGTTGTGGTGGAGGAACACACGAGGAGAAGGTACAACAAGGCAGGGAGTCAGCGATTCAGGGCCCAGGCTGTGCGCTCTGCGTACAGCGGCCTGCTCTACGGGGAGCTGCCCAGTGGCCTGAAGGACTTTCTTTCCCTAGGCAGTCGCCACTCAAGGGTGCTGCTCCGAGGGTCAACCGTCTGACAGGTGAACCTCTGGGGACACGTTGAAGCCATCTCCAGCCCTACTGGGGCAGTAGTCATTGCTATCTTCTCTGACCTCCTCAGTTCAGCGGAAGTTGATTGGAGAGTACAAAAATTTAGTTAGATAAAAAAGGATCAGTTCAAGAGATCTGTTGTGCCACAGGGTGACTATGACAATACTGTGTGTTTCAAAATTGGTTAAATTAAGTTTTACATGTTCTCACCACAGGAAAGACGATCATATGAGGCAACATAGATGTTAATTAGTTTGACTTAGCTATTCCTCAGTGCATACAGATTTCAAAACTTGTTGTATGCAACATATTTATAACTTTTGTCAATTGAAAATATTTTTTTTTTGTCTTTTTGAGACGGGGTCTCTCTGTGTAGTTCAGGCTGGCCTTGAGCTCACTTCATAGCCCAGGCTGGTCTGGTACTTGCAACAATCCTGCCTCAGCCTCCTGAGCGCTGGGGATTACAGGTGTGTGCCGCCACACCCGGTTAAAAATTCATTTTTAAACCAGGCTAACATATCTATCTCCTCAATCATCTGTCATTTCTTCATGGTGAAAATATCTACAGGTATATTGAAACATCACACTGTGCCTCATTATTATCAAGTTTTTATATTTTTATGGATCAATTTTAGAAATGAGATAAATATAAAAAGCAATACTTTTGATTTGGAAGTACAAAAATGAAATAGATTTGCTTATTATTCTCTGAAAATTTATTCATTAATTTAAAAAATAGACTGAGTACTATGGCACAGACCTATAACCCTATCATTCTGGGAGGCTGATGCAGGAAGATTGTGAGTTTGAGCCTAGCCTGGGCAGTTTAGCAACCTGGTGAGACTCCCCAAAATAAAAATGGTCAGGAGACATAGTTCAGCGTTAGGTCCTGGCTTCAATCTACAGAGCAGCAAAAATGATAGCCAGCTAGCTAGAAAAGAAAAGAAAGATAATACATGTACAGGTCTTACTTAGTCTCTTGGCCAGCACATGGCATCAGTGTGATTAGTGTGTGAACACTGCAGCTTTTACCCTTAGCAAGCCTTTCTGTGGCTGCGCTGGGCCATTCCCGCAGTCCTGATTCAGGACAGGAAGGTGACTTTGCAGATGACGGGAAGGAGGAAGACGCAGGCTGGCTCCCCACCCCGCCCCAGCCTCCCTCCTGCCACCTTCCCTGGGGCAAAGCCAGCTCTCCCTCTGGGCGTGGGCTCCTAGGATGCTGGCCAGCACACTGGCACTTTATGGTTTGTGTGTTTGCTCCAAAAGGCATAAAATTCAAGCTTATCAAACAGAAATCACACTTAGCCCTGCTTCTTGAGAGTTGAATTCCACCATTATCGCTGCACTTCAGCCCCACGGGGAACGCTCAGTGCCCAGGGGACCGAGGTAGCCCTGCTCTGGCTCAGGTGACCTTTGGTACTGTCACCCCTGCAGTCACAAGGCAGGAGGGGCTGGGAGTCAGGCGGGTTGGGGAAAAACCCAGAGGTCCCACCCACCGGCTGCCTGCCCTAAACCTCTATGTGTCCTCATGGTTATAAAACAGGTCTGAGGATGGCGCCTTCTTACTGCCACCTCCTCGAAATAGGAATTAATCAGGTGACACAATGAACATTTAACCCACTGTCTGGCCTGTGCCAAGTGCTCAGCGTCACCTCAGTGGGGACAGCAGGAAACTGCGTCTCTCGCTCAGTGCAGGCCTGCCATATAACATCATAAGCCCAGCTTCTAGAGAGACCCAGTGGGAAGATGGGGTGACGGTGGGGAGGGGGTTACACGCATGGGGAAGGACCTGGGGCTCATGTCTGATAAGCACAAATTAGAGAGAGAGAGAAGTTGGCACCCAGAAATTTTATCCAAAAATCTGCCAAGGTCTCTCCTGGTGGCTTCAACCACAGTTGTTAAACATGCTCGGATCCCCTGAGCTCTAGAACCCTATAGCGGGAAGAGGGCATCTCGTGAGTCTGAGGGGGGCTCTGCAGATAGCACAGGGTGACACGCAGTGTGTGACCTTCGGGAACACCTGGCTTAGCGGGTGTAGCTACGGGGTTTCCCACCAGGCTGCCCATGCCTTCTGCTCTGGGCACCATGCAAGGTTCCACTTGTGCTCCCCACATCTGCCCAGCTCCCAGGCTGGACGTGGCCACTGGACCTTCACAGTGTGAGCAGAAACTCTCTTGCCATGATGCCTGGCGACACTCAGGATGCTAGAAGCTCCATCAGCAGCACCCTGGAAGGAGGAGCAGAGGGCGAAGAGGAGCTGGGGTTCGCTCTTGTCACTGGTTAGCCTGATTCACTCCAAAAGCCCATGGAGTGACAGTAACACACAGCAGGAAAGCGAGGTCCTCAGACATCACAGAGTAGGGGCTCCCCCGAGGAGGGAAAGGTACTTGGGCCTGGGTAGGAGCCCTTGGAGGAAGACTCAGTGGTCTGTGCAGTCAGGCAGGAGCTGGAGGGTTCAAAGGCACAGTGGTGGTCAGGGTGGAAGACACAGTGTCTAAAACATTTCTTCTTCTTCTTCTTCTTCTTCTTCTTCTTCTTCTTCTTCTTCTTCTTCTTCTTCTTCTTCTTCTTCTTCTTCTTCTCTTCCTCTCCTCCTCTCTTCTTCTTCTTCTTTACCTCTTCTTCTTCTTCTTGAGATAGTGTTTCACCATGTAGTTCAGGCTGGCCTCAAACTCATGGAGATCCTTCTGCCTCTACTTCCTGAATGCTTGGATCACAGGCATGTGCCACAATGCCCAGCCTGAAATCATTCTTGAAAGCCTGAGAAGAAGATGCCTGCAGTGGCCTTGGAAGAGCTGATATCTAATTTCTGCCTTCCATGGGCCAGATATACATATGGGAAAAGTGACCAACCCGCTCCAACATCACAGTTGGGCTGAGCAGGGTGGGGGCTGATGTGGTCAGAAGGCAGGTGACAGGACAGCTGCTTCTCTTCCTTCTGCATCCAGCTCTCTCCTCCAGGAAGCCATCTCTGAGCATCCTACCCAGGAGCCTCTCTGCCTCTACCGCCTCCTGTGTTTCATCATCCAAAGGAAGACATGAGGCTGGGAGAAGAGAGTCAGGCTCCGACAGGACACAGTGGTGTCAGCCGGTCCCTCCACACACCCACTCTTCCTTGGCCATCTGCAGAGTGCCAGGTGCTGTCCCCCACCCTGAAGATGCATGATGGGTCAGATGCCAGCCCTCTTAAGTTTTTTATTCAAACATCAGAGAAAATCAACCACAATAACAACAATGAAGCAAAAGACACAAAAAGGAAGTAGTTTTTTTTTAAAGTTAGGATGAGAGCTGAGATAAAGAATGCAAAAGGGACCAACTTTAGGTAAGGCTGCTTGGTGACGTTGGCCTTGAATGGACGGCCCTGATACGGGAAGATCAGGGCCATCCCGGAACCCGGAAATGGGAAGAGCTTGGGTGAGGAAAGGAGTTAGGAGGGGAGAGAGGAGCAGGTCCCTGGGGAATCTTAGCCCAGGACGTTTCAGGCCTGGGGGAGGTGGACTCAGGATGCATGGGTGTGAACCAATGAGACTTGCTGGTGGGCGACAGGGGCGAGGAGGACCTGCCCATGAAGAGAGACAGGGAGGGTGGGACTGGTGTGCTGGTGAGGGCGGAGGTGCTCTGGGAGGGCATCCATGGTTTCTCGTAGAAATGTGAGGCCCATAGGACCTGCCAGTCAGAAGGAGCTCGCAGAAGTCCAGGCTGGGGATTCAGATTTGGGATCGTTGGTGTAAAAGTCATTATTTCAATCCAAAGCATGTGTGATTCCACTTGGAAAGTGAAGGAGGAGGACCCAAGAGGGAGTGAGGAAGAGTGACACCCAGCAGTGGGAAAAGGAAGAGGTCCACAAAGGGGGAGGCAGGGAAGCAGGAGGAAAGCTGGGCGAGCGTGTGACCAGGGTCCGGTCAACCATCTCAAAGGACTTGATGATGTCCAGGACCAAGCAGTCCCAGGAGAGCCCAGGGAGAGAGTCTGTGTACAGTGAGTGGGTCCTGGAGGGTGTAAGGAAGTTACTCCGGTCAGCTGTGCAGGACGGAAGGCGTGGGAGGGGGTCTAGCCAGGGCGGGTGTAGATCCCTGTTGGGAAGGTGAGGCTGGCCATGTGGAAGTGGCTGGTGCAGGGCACATACTGCCAGCCGTGGCACAGATGCCAGCAGCTTTGAGTGCTGTGTGCAGGCTGCCAGGGTCCAATGAGAGCAAAGAATAGTCGCTGTGTGATCATCTCTGGCCAGCCATCCGCGGGGCGGCATGGACAGGCAATGGGCGGGGGCCCCTCCAGGTTTGGGGTGCAGCTGAGGAACTGTGACTGGCAATGGAGGGAATTCACTTCAGAGAGGTCAGGAGGAATCACAGAGCTGAGGATGGATGAGAAGAAAGTGAGCAACAGCGACCTGGACAGGCAGGGTTGGGGCTAGGAAGAGGTATTTGGAAGCCAGGTTTGAGCAGGGGACAGTCACTCAGTGTGTCGTGGCAGGAACAGGGCAGGTGAAGAGCTCTGGAGGCGCGGCCTGCATAGGAGGGCGGGAGACCTGGGGAATGCAGGTGCTGCATGGCCACTTGATTGGATGTGGATGTCACCACCAAGGCTGCCAATGACATAAGAGGAGGGGACCCATGACACTGCTGCTTTAGACTAGATCTGGGAGCCCGGCAGGACACATGGGGTCCCCTTGAGCATCCCTGCCACTCTCTAACGTGTGACCCTACAGTCTAATTTACCCTCTCTGCACTTTAGCATCTTCACTTGTTAAAAAAAGAGGGGGCGCAATTTGTACTTATCCCAAAGTCACCTTGAAGATGAAAGGAAATAATTCAGTCAAAAGCACCTAAAATGGTGTCCATAGGGGTGAAATATCAACTCTTGCAGTGAGCCGAATTTTCACTCCCTGAAAGGTACATTGTGTCCTAACCTCCAGACCTGTAAAAGTGACCTTATTCGGGAAAAGCTTCTTTGCAGAAGTAATTGAAATAAGGGTGTTGAGCTGAGATCCTCTTGGATAATAGGAGGCTTAAATCCAATGGGAAGTGTCCCTAAGAAAACAGAAGGCCAGAGACACAGGGAATTGACACACACGCCACAGGACAGAAGGCCTCATGACAATGGAAACATACTGGAGCAATGCAGCCACAGCCAAGGAATTCCTGGAGCCACCAGCAGCTGGACGAGACAGGAAGGGTTCTCTGCTAGAGCCCTCAGGGGAGCGTGGCCCTGGCCAGCACCCTGACTCTGGACTTCCAGTCCTTAGGACAGTGAATGAATGTATTTCTGTTGCTTTAAGCCACTGTATGTGTGGTCCCTTGTAATGGCAGCCCTGGGACACTTGCAGAACGCTCACAGGTCTGGAGCTCAGCAATCCTTTCCCTGGAGACCAGCGTGGACGGCCACCGTGGGGGCAACTGCTGGCTTACTGTTGTCTCACCTGCACTCTCAGCTCGGGGCTGCTGGGATTCAGGAAGACACTGCCACAGGCACCAGAGAGGTGCTGGCACACATGCGCAGGAGATGCCATAGCCACAGATCTGCAGAGTGGCCATCATCGTGTGTAGTAATGACAGAGGAGATGGTGGCCTGTCTCCCGGAGTGGTCTCTCGTGAGCGCTGTGAGGGAGGAAGGTTCCCCTTTACTGGCCATAGCTCAGGCCCAGGCCCCACGTGAGTCTGGAGGAAGCCAGGGCTGCAACGCGGGGAGGGAGGCTGTGTGCTTTAGAGGTCTCTAGGTAGCACTGATTGCTGGACACAGTCATCAGAGCTGCTCCTGGACACAGCGGTGGCACAGCCGGCAGCAAGGGGTGGAAGGGGAGGAGGAGGGAGCTTTACTGTCTGCTTTCCTGTGAGTCATTCCCTTCACTGCCCCACAAACTTTGGGAGATTGAACCCTGCAGTCAGGATATACCCACTGAGCCAGGCTTGCTCCTATCTTGGATAATTTTCCAGTGAAAATCATGGCAGGCAGTGGAGCAAGGAGGTGCACAACTATAATCCCAGAACTCCGGGAGGCTGAGGCAGGAGGATTGTAAGTCTGAGCCTCGGCTGGACAATTTAGAAATGTCTCAAAATAAAATAATAAAGTAAAATACAGAGCTGGGATGTAGCTCAATTCAATAATCAGTATTGCCAAAACAAACAAACAAACAAACAAACAATGTGGCAGGCTTTGAGAAAAAAATTTCAGTCCTAGAAAACATGAGAAAGAAGTTTGCTGTGTTGGGAACATGGAAAGGATTCTGCCTCTCTGAAATTGGAGTTCTTATTCAATGTTTCTTGGAAAGAAACCAGTTAGCTTATTTTATATAGTCCTTCTGTTCTTCAAAGGGTTCAGAATCAAGGGGAAAAACCCTATAAATAATCTAAAAAAAGTTGTGCTTAATCCTGCAATTGTTGCCGTCTCTTCCCCCACCCTGTCTAACAAGGTCTATTTATGGACCCCCAAAAAGTCATGTCAGGGAAGAACAAATCTCCATCCAGTTTTACAACAATGAAAGTACCTTTCCCGGCCTCCGAGATCCTTTCTCAGCCAGCCTGGTATTATTTACACAAGTGGACCTACGTGACTCAGGAGGCCAAAGTCCTCTGGGGTTTAGTCTGCCCTGGCCAGGGCTGGGGCGTTTAGGAAAGGGCATTTACTGGCCAGGAACAGGTGATTCCATGCGGCTCCCTGTGTCCTGCTTTGGCCTTTTGGTGCTGGACTTTTCCCTGTGCCCGGGCCATGAGTAATCGATCACACAGGCCACACCTGGGGTTTCGGGCACAGGGAGCGAGGTCGCCCTCGCACCTCAGGCTGTCTGTCTGTCTGTCTGTCTTTGATCTAAAGGTTCGTGACCCCGGCAGGTGGGTCACCTCTGTAACCTGGACCCAGCCGGAGGTGACAAGGCTGTGAGACAGCAACCAGAGGCTACCAACGAGCAGACCAGAAATGCGGGCCAGGAGCCGCCTCTCCATTTCCGGTGTGCACTGGAGCTGCCAGGAAAACGACTGCCCTGCAAGCAAAGGTGGCATCCAGTGGGAGATCAGTGACAGTGGCCTGGAGGTGGGGGAGGCATCTGAGCAGAGCCCTGAGGCTGTTGGGGAAGAAGCCCTGTGGATCTGGGGAAGAACACTTGATTTAATTTAATTTAGTCTTTTTGAGACAGGGTCTCCCTGTGCAGTTCAGGCTGGTCTTGAGCTCACTTTGTAGCCCAGGCTGGTCTTGAACTCATAATGGTCTTCCTGCCCTCAGTGTCCTGAGGGCTGGGATTATAGGCATGGGCTACCAGGCCAGGCTGGAGGAGGGGACTTTAGCAGGAGCTGCAGCAATAGTGTGAGGTGGGAGTAAATTCGGGGTATTCTGGGAAGCAGCTGGCCGGGGTCACATTCCTGGAAAGAGCCCAGTGGATCAGGGTGTGTTTCCCCCATGTCATTTGCTGATGACTCACGAGGACTTCTTTTGAATACTAGTCACCAAGGGCTGATAGCAACTGCCCAGGAGGCTCAGATGCCCAAGTTACCAGAGAGGCTGTGCTTGTCCAGGTGTTAGCAGCCCCCACCCCCATCACCAGCCACTTGGGGCACGGCTTTTACAGGAAGGACCCTGGGCAAGCAGGGTTTCGGAGGAAGAGCACTGCCACAAAGCAGCAGAGGTCGTCTAAAGAGAGCAGCTGGCGTAAGAGGTTGTCCTTGAATAGGCTCCATATTTTCACTACTCTTGGAAACGGTAAAAGGCTCACTTTTATGAGAACTCACCACCATGTTCCAGTCAGATGTGGCATTGCCAGAAACCCCTCCAACTATCAAATACCACTGCCTGCAAGGTGCCAGGCAGATCCCCCCAGTCCTGCAGACAGTGACACACTCTCCCATGTCAGGGTTAAGAGCTCCTGGTGGGGACGAGACATTTGCCTGCAATCAGCAGCAGGTGGGAGCTTGGTGAGAGCTTGGTGGGAGCCGGAGTAACTGCTGGCTGAGCTCCCAGCTGCAGCGTGGGCAGCAAAGGCCTGGTCCAGGGAGGGTGGACTGTGGGGTCCCCGGAAGGCCAATTCTGGGTGTGCTGCCTTTGCACCTTCACGCTGCCTTTGCACCTTCGCGTGGCACTGGGCCACGGGAAACAGTCGCAGCTCTCTCTTCCTGGAGAGTGTGATCTGTTCCCCTCCTAAGCACTCAGGCCTGAAAGGTGCTCCCCACCCCCCAGGCCTGGCATCCTTCTGTCCCGGTGTTCAGGGGGGCAATGATGCCCTCTCCTAGTGCTCCCCACCCCCATCAGCTGAGAGAACCCAGGGTCAGCACACATGACCCACACCTGTGTTAGGTTCCCCTTCCGTTCCTCCTGTCCCACCTCCCCTCTCCTGGAGTCTCCCGAGACACCACCTCCTCCTCCCTGACCTCCTGAGCCCTTGAGCTTGGTCACAGCAGGCTGTGACTCACGCAGGGATCATTGCGCTTTCCCTGGGGCACAGCCTGGGGGCAGCCTCATCTGCACCCATGGCCTTGGCCCTGAGCTCTGCAGTCCACTCTGTCCTCCTGCTCACCCCGAATTTGGCAGAAGGAGCAGATGCCTGTGCCAGGGCAAGTTGGGAGGGGGAAGCAGAGATGAGAAAAAGAGCATTTTTGCAACAGCAACCCAGACTGAAGCAGACAGAAAGCACCTTCTGCTGTGCTGTGGTTTGGAGCCTCTCCCTGCTGAGGACCACTTGTTTCACAGTGCTGTTGCTGGTCTGATGATTCCGGAGTCTACCTCGAGTTCGGAGGATGCTTTGATTTAGAGGCTCTGCCACCCAGCCACACCCTGGAATCACTTATTAGGGAGCAGGTAGAAAGATTCCATGGGACAGCAAGTACTGAGCTAGACAGGAAGTTCAGAACTAGGGTCCCCTCCATGAGCTGAGCCAGTGCTAAAGTCGAGGTACCCTGTGGGCAGAGTGAGACCTGGGCCTGCAGACACACTCCCTTGAGGCGGACTGGGACCAGGCCACCGAGTCCTGTGTCCCCCAAAGCCTGGAACTCTTCTAGAGTAAAAGTACATACGTCATGGTTCCCCCTAGGAGCCAGACCCTGGCTGACCTCATCCTCTTGTTCCAGCTCTTTTGGACCCTGAGAGGGACACAGAGGGGTCAGAGATGCATGCTTGTCACACTGCCTCAGCTCGCATGCTGGCTCTGGCCGTGGTGAATGTGGGCACCCTGGGCCGTGGCCTGAGCTCCACAGAGCTCAGATTCTATTCGAACACCAGGGCTAAGGATGGCAGTTACATCCAAGGATTATTTGTTCTGAAATGGGCATGAGATCTGCAGACAGTTTCTCACACACAGTGATGGTCCAGTGGTGAGGGGTCATTGTGGGGGCTCTGCAGGGCAGGTGGGAGGTGGCAAAGATGCCCCATAGAGTGGCAGGGCCCTCCCTGGGAATTTCCTGTGCTCTTGCTGCTCACTGGCTGTGAGACCTCGAGGGACACAGTACACAGCTTCCCCAGCGTGTCCCAGCTCTGGGCATTTTTATATTCGCATCTGTGCTAGGTAATATGGTCGTGCTTTAATAGTTAAATTAATTTTTTAGGAGAATGACCCCCAATCCTAGTAGCTTTATGAGATCAAACTAGGGCCACTGCTCTAAAAATACACCATGGAGACTTCAAATTTACTTTCAGATAAGGCTGAGCTCTTATCATCTCGCTTTCCTGGGTCCCTTTCAGTAATGTGTGCAATACAGTGACCCAGAAATCAGGACCTTCAACCTTCTCCTTGGTAATAAATTCTAAGGACGTGTGGGGTTTTCCCCAGGAAGGATGAATTTCCAGCAAAGAGCTGTGAAGTGATAGAAGCTACCCAGAGATTAGATGCCATCAGTTTGCCTTGTTAGTTTCCTTCTCCTGGCAGCCTATTCTGGTCTTGCCCGCTGCCCCACACCTCTGGATTCATATTGTTTATAAAGAACTTCTCCTCGCAACCTTTCTATTCACTCCTCCTGACAGGTAGGAATGAGTCAGCGTTTAGGCCGCCAGCAATAGAAACCAGCTCCGGCTAATTTAGCACAAACAGAACTTGTTGGGGAGGCGGGCACCGGGCTCTCAGACCAACAGGAAGCTGCTGCTGGCAGCTGGGCGCACCTGAGCCCCTGGCCAAGGAATAGTGGCCTTCGGGATGCCGCCTTCCAGATGCACCCTCCTTACCTAGTTTGTTCCAGATACAAAGTGCTGGGGAGGAGCCTTGGGCTGCTCTTTGCTGCACTGCAGCCAGGAGTTTGAGAGGCAGAGGAACACGGCGAGGCAGACCATAACGGAAACCGTAGCGGAAAGAAGGGCTGGATGCCAGGTGCCCGGGCTCCACCCACTGGAAAAGAGCTGACAGGAAAGGTGCAGGCTTTAAAACTAATTTCAATTTTTATTTGTATTTTTTGAGACAGGATCTTGTTAAATCAAATCACTCAATTGCTCAGATCAAAGTCTTCATCCTCCTGCTGGAATCACAGGACTGCGCCACCACACCCAGCCATTGTACAGGTCTTACAGGAAGAAAAATCATGTGTACTGAACTATATCTAATAGATGGGTGGGAATGCTACACGCGCTGGAAAACATACTGGAAGAAATGGCAGTGCTCCCCTAAATTAATCTATAGGCTTTGTCATTCCACACGAGAACGCTGGGAGAAGCCTGGAACAGTTCTGAAACATGTGTGCAAGAGAATCTCCAGACTAGCCATGACAAGTCTGAAAAATAGAGACAGGGCATTAAAAGCATAAAATTAGTAATTAAAGTAACAGAGATTAAACAAAAAGATCAGTGGAAAAAGAAAGAGCTGAGGAATAGAATTGCTCCTGACGATTTGATATTCTCAAAGGGTCACTCGGGTTGGTGGAAAAAGATGACAGTGGGGGTTGGGAGAAACAGAAACAGATTTCACATCTCGTATCACTAAAACCTAAATTTTAGGTGGGTTAAACTGAAGGAAAAAAAAAATTAAAGCCCTAAACTGTTATATGATAAAAAAATTTTTAAAACTTTGTCATCAAGTAGTTGAATTAAACCAGATTCCAAAATACAGAAACCTAAGATTGATAAAAATCTGATAAAAGTTCTAAAATGATAACATCTGCATAAATACAAGCAATTAAAAGACTTGCAGCAGAACACGCACGCACGCTCGCAGACACACACATGCACACACGCACACACGCATGCACACACACACACACACACACACGACTTTTAGGGTTTCTATGAGAATCGCAGCAGATTTATTAATTTCTACCTCAAACTGGTGAAAGCTCAGGTGCCTGTTAACACAATGGACTGATTAGTCATAATTTTAACATAGATCCTAAAAACATTATGCAGAGCAAAAGAAACCAGACACAAATGTCCACATCCTGTATGAGCCCATTCATAGGAAATTCAGAAACAGGCGAAGTTAATTTATGACGGGGAAAACTCAGAACAGAGGTCACCCCTGGGGGTGAGTGGGGAGAGACTCCCCCTGGGAGGGAGCTGGAGGGAGCTCCCGGAAGTCACAGTACTGTTTTTTCACTTGGGAGACGGCTGTTTCTTTGGTTAAAACTTAGCAAATGGTACACTTAATACAGCACTGTGTTTTATTATGTGCCAATCTTATCTCTAATGAAAAACTGTAACAAGTGGACTCTGAATGATACATAGGCTGAATATTTAGGAAAAAGGTGACCAGTGATTGCAGCTCCCCACGCAAGATGGCTTAATGGATAGAAGAACAGCCAGCGCAGTAAAAGGCAGAAGCCAGGTGGTGAGTGCCAGGAGTCCTTCGTAAAATCCTATCACCTTTTCTGTATGTTTAAAAGTTTATGTAGCCAGCCATGGTGGCGCACGCCTATAACCCTAGTAGTTAGGAAGCAGAGGCAGGAAGATCATCATGAGTTCAAGGCCAGCCTGGGCTACATAGTGAGTTCAAGGTCAGTCAGAACTACAAAGCAAGAACATTTAAAAAAATTTTTTTTTTGTTAATAAAATGATGAGGGATAAAATATAATGATTAAAGGATACACATTTCTAGTGTATATGAAATTTTTTTTCATAATATGTAGTCGATCATCAATAGGAAAAAAGATGCAATTAAAAATAAGTATAATCCTTAAGAAAAAAAGGTGCATACCAGAAAACAGAAACAGATTTAAACAAATACCACCACTCCCTCTTCACCCACCAGGCTGATAGCAACATGTCAGCGTTGGCCAGGGTCACGCTTGTTGGCTGGTGGTGATGGCATGCAGGGGGCAGTCACTGGCAACAACTGTACCAGTCTGTTGAAGCCCATTCCCACCTCCCTGTCCACCAACAGAGCAGGGAGCAGGGTGCTGGTCAGTGCATGTTAACACCTGTGCCCTTGTGCCTAAGTATAAAGTTAGAGTATTTACTTGGGAGGCTGAAGCGGGATTGCTGTGTGTTTGAGGCCAGCTTGAGTTACACAGTAAGTTCAAGGCCAGCCTGAAATACGTAATGAGACCGTCTCAAACACACAAAAGCATGGGGCCAGAGATTTAGGTCAGCGGCATAAGCGCCTGCCTGGCAAGTGCAAGGTTGTGAGTTTGATCCCCAGTACCGAAAAAACCCCCAAAACCTCCTAAGCCAAAAAAGAACCCCACAGCATTTATAGAAAATGCAAAACACCTGTAGAAGTATAAACACACACACACACACACACACACACACACACACACACACACAGAGTGTAGGCAAAAGACAAAAGGGTTTGGAGAAATTCTTATGAAGAGACAGGCAGTTGGGGGTGGCAGCCAGAACTACCTGACTTGAAGTAAATGTAATTTAAAATTAATGAAATACACAGAACTGTAGTTATATATTGCTCACTGAAAATTAAAAGTAGGAAAACAAAATTAAAACCAGGAACAAATTCCTAGGTTAAAACCAAGCTCAACACTTTGCCAGCACCTATTCCACAAAGGCAAATTGTGTCCTTCCTTAGTAAGACGTGATGACTTGTGTCCCCAAATCAGGTTCATTTCTCAGCCCCAGTTCAGCCCGACCCCACCGGGCAACTGCAGGCTCAGATCCCAGGGATTTTTGTCTGTGAGACGCTGTGGTCCGTTTGTGCCCTTGGGTGCCAGGCACTTGGCCTCTGAATTGGTGCTGCAGATTAGCCCTTTCTGCTCCCATCTGAGGCCTGTTTTGTTTTCTTTTACCTGAGATGACAGGATGGGACAGCAGGGCCCGGCCACACCCAGGGCTGGCTCCCTACACAGCTCCTCCCAGCCCCGCTGCACCCAGCGCTGAGCAGCATCTGATTCTGTGGGCAGAGGATTTTGCCATTGGTCCCACCAGCCACTTCACAATTCTTTTTGTGTATGTGTGTGTTTTCTTGAGACAGGGTCACACTATGCAGTTCCAGCTGGTCTTGAACCCACTTTTAGCCCATTCTGGTCTTGAACTTCAAACGATTTTCCTGCCTCAGCCTCCCCAAGTGCTGGGATTACAGGCCTGCAAAACCACACCCAGCTAACTTCACAATTTTCAAGTGTGGCTTGCTCTCAGGTACATACATAGCATGTCCTCAAGCAAGCACCCCATCTCCCAAATACCTGATAAGGGCAGGCATGTGGGGGCGCATCTTTCACCACTGGTGCCCCGCTTCATGAGAACAAACCAAACGGCTCACTAAAACTAGTTGAAAGTTTTATTTATATAAAATTCATTAAGAACATAAAAGAATGAGTTTCTTTTTTTAAAAAAATCTGCAGTTATTTACAGCAGTATTGCACAAGTAAAGTGGCAATTACCCTGTCAAAATTTGTCAGTGCAAAACACAAGTAAGCCAGGGAAATTGCGATACAAAATGCTACATACGCTGGGTCCTAGGAAATGCGCTGATGGGTCAGTATACAGGTGGATCAGTGCTATTTATAAACGGATAGGTACCTGATGAGTCCACATACCGTAACAAGTGGTCACGGAACCTGGACGTAAAAACCTAACAGCTCCTAAAGCCTGAAATCCCCAAATGAAAGTAGTCAAGTTACTTAGGTGGGGACTTGAGGATGTTTCTTTTGTACAAAGCTGCTTGGGGTGGACCCGGGCTGATTCAGCGTCACGTGTGGTCACAAGCTTGGGCACACAGGCACATGCACCCAGGGGACACACACAGGCACCAGGCCAAAACAGCAGGGGTCGGTGACAGAAGTAGGTCCCCAGGCCCACTGGAAGCCCCCAGGGCTTGCTGAACTTTCACATCTGGACACCCAGCAGGGCCCCGATCACTCACTCTTGTTAAAGCGGGTGGAGATGGGGGAGCAGGTACAGATCTGAAGCAGTTGTCTGACCAAACATGGTGACCAAACGTTGGGGGACTGCGTATCGCTGGCTTCTTCTGAGAGTGAATAGTTTGGTCCATCCACACCTCACAGCACAGGAGCGCACAGCAGGTGGGGAGAACTCAATCACTCATCAGTTGGTGACAAGGGGCCCCAGGTGACCCTGAAGCCCATCTCAAAGCAGTAGCCACTTGCCCACCTGTGCCTGGCCCTGGATGACCACATGGTAGCATCTCCAGAGGTGGCGTATTTTTTCTTTCAACACTGAGTTGTCAGGGATAAATTTTCAATGGGAAAAATCTTCCCCATCTGCTAATACTTCTATTTTTTTCTTCTTAAAGATATGGCCTAGAGTTAGCAAATATGCTTCTATGAGAAGCTAGATGCTTTGGAATAATCAGAAGGTTGATGGATATTTCTAGGACAAAAAAAAAAAAACAACCCAAAACGAAAAATTTTGTTTTGAGACAGAGTGGCACTATGCAGCTGGGGCTGGCCTCAAACTCATGGTGATCCTCCTGCCTCAGCCTCCCAAGTGCTAGGGTTACAGATGTGCAGCACCATGCCCAGTTCTTGGGAGTAAAACTGTGTAACCTGCCAGATTTGTTTAGCAAAAGCCCAAGAGCTGAATACCAGGAACCAAGCTGGAGGCCATATCAGCAAGGAGACATGGTCTGCACATACTGAGTTTCCATCTCCAGCCCCAGGAGCTGAGGGAACTCAGGGCTGCAGGGATGGGGTGGGGATGGGGTATCAATATCAACACTTTCAAGAATTTAAGACATTAAATAAGCAGAAAATAAATATACAATATTTCTACAAGTTACAGCATTATGAAACAGTAGGACACATTACACAGAAAAAGAATCTACAATATTTACAATCCTTGATTCTGAAAAAAGTTTTAGAAAAACAGTGATTTTTTTTTACTCATTGATGCTATACAAAACTTTACAAGAAAGGCAAAGGAAACACAATTGCACACAAACATTTGGCTCAGTTGGTGAGTAAAATATAACCTAATCTAATAAATAGTTGAAAATATGTACAATATTAAGGGGAAACAGAAGAAAATCGTGATCCACTTTTTTTTTTTAAATCAAAAGAAATTTTAAGTTGGCTTTGCAACGCCCCCCCCCCCTTCTTCAGTAACTCGTTTTTTTGGGAAGGAAATGCGTAGAATTAGCCACAAAGCCACTTGTGTTTATTGCATTTCGGTGTGAAGTCACAGAACACTTTTTACAAACCTCACACAGAGAGGTTATCAAGGCACAAAACCCGCATTATGTTTTTTTTTTCTTTAAAGGATCTACAAAAAATTTTAAAAAATAATAAGAAAAATAAAAGTCAAAGGCGTACCCCCAGAGAGGAGGCCTACTTCCTACGGGGGGGCATTTTGATACACATACAGTTCAGAGACAACCAGTCATCTTGTTAAGTTCTGGTACCGGCATCCCATTCTGCAATACTTCTACAATTCACAGAATCACTTGTATCCTCAGGAGCCACTTCCTCTGCCACCCTAGAGGTAGGCACGCTCATGGGTGGATGAGGCAGGAATATCTCCCGCCCCTGGCTGTGCCATGAAAGTCGTGTGAAGTCAGAGAGACTGGCACCGAGCAGGGCACTCTGGGAAGGGCTGGCCCAGAAAACATCTTTGGTGTGTGTGTGTGTGTGTGTGCGCGCGCGTGCACGCGTGTGCCTGCAGGGCTGTGACGGCAGCCCCCACTCCGCCATACCACTGTGGCAGTGGGAGGCCTGCAGGTGGGCTCGAGACACGTCAAGCTGAGCTCCAATGTGGCTTTCAAAATATTCAAAACTCGGAGATTTTACGGAAAAAAATCCTTAAAAAAGAAGAATATTTGGAATCAAGTCACCTCTACCTAAAGGAAAAAAGTGTATAGACAATATATATATACACATCTATCTATATACACATGTATATAAACTTATGAACACACAAATGAATGGGTTTTCTCCTTAATTTAATGTGAGTACACAGGTCCCTTTCCTTGTCAGGCAAAAAGCAAACACCACGGTTGACCGGCACTGCTGGTTGTTGGAAAACGCCTATAGTCCTTTCAAGAAGTTGTTTAATGATTAGTTGTCAAAAATCATCCGTGACAGGGTTCAGTCAGACTCCTCCCCTCCCTCCTTGCCCTGTTCCCTCACCTGCGTCTCTCTTGGGTCACCCCAGTGTCCGCCTGATTGTCTTATTCTTTGTTTGCCCCTACACCAGGCTTCTGAAATGACTGTCCGATGTACGGGCTGGCCCTGTACAATCCTAGGGGAAGGTAGGTAGAGGCACAGGTGCCCTGACAAGACCCAAATGTCCTAAGAGAATGAGACAAGTAAAGGTTTTAGGGACATCTCAGACTCTGCCTGGTTTTTTGCAGTACTGGTGAAAGCAGGATTAAGTCCCTCTCTCAGAGAGAGCAGAGAAGAGTGGGACCAAGTGCAGGTATCGCTGCCCAGTGGCTTGGGCTGGAGCGAAAGCCAGGGTGCATGGAAAATGGCCACCAGACATCCGTCCCATGGGGCGGGAATGGGGTCCCTGGGGCTTCGGGCTGTGCAAAGGGGCCAGGCTTGGTCTCCTGTCATTGCTGCTCTCATCTCCACGGCCATCTAAATGACAAGTGCAGCCAACACTGAATGCATCCCTGTCAGTCTGCTGGTGACACACAGGTGGAAGAGCTGGGAAAGGCACAGATGCTCGCGAACTCTGGTTCTGATCCGAAAACACTGCATGACCCGAGAGCCCAAGCCCAGAAGGGCTGGACGGGGTCACAAATGGGGACCAGGAAAGAGGCTCGAAGACATGGGAAATTTTGCCACTGATAAAACTGAATGCAAGGAGGTAAGTAAATATTTACAAGATGGGGGTGGCACATCCTCTACCCCTTTAATCAGTTCATTTCATAAGAACTCTTTTGGTATTAATAATAATTAGAAATAAAGTTCAAAAGAACTTTGAAGGAAGAGAGTGACGTATCATACCTCTGTCTCCCTGTTTAAAAACTCTGTCATCTAAAAATAAACTAAGTCAGCATTATAAATTAGCTGGCTCAGTTTCCACTGCTAGGATTACACAATCCTCTGAAGTTCTTAAAATTTTAGTATAAAAATCATTCAGGAGTTGGTTAAAAAGTTTCCATTTCCTTTCTGAAAAAACCTGTTATAAAGAAGGTGGAAAAAAAAAAAAACCCCACATCCACACACAGCATGTAAACACCATTCTTACATACAATCCTGAACCGAAGAACCATGATTCTGTACATTAAGAAAAAAAAAAAAAATTCTTCCCTCATTTACATTCACAACAAACTTCCAGCGGAAATGCTGCCATGGGGCGGGGAACAGAGGTTAAGTTCGCGTCCAGCACAGCAGGGTTGCCGTGGGTGCACGCTGCCCGCCTTCCGCCACCTCTCGGGAAAGAAACTCTGGCCGCATAGCGGTGGCACCAAGAGCCCGCAGGCCGGGCCTGTTGGGTGGAACAGGTGAAGCGTCTGCAGGTGTCCTGGCTCCGGGAAGACCTTGTCAATGCATTCGCCACACCAGGCGGATAATGTAACGTAATAGTCGCAAGATAACCATTTGGGGTTGGTCTTCAGCGGGCTGGTAATGATTCAAGAATACCTGGAACAAAAATAGCAAAGCTTATTAGTTCTTCCCTAATTTGGTGGTGGGGGGGGGAGGTGGGTGCTCATACAGAAGTGAACAACAATGGCCTCTTGATGGCTGCAGGAGGCCTTCCGGTGTCCCCCCAAGGCACCAGTTTCTCCCTTAGACTGTCCAGGGAACGAACACGCTTCCCTTTCCCTGCAAGGGGAAGGTGTGAAGGGAAGCCTTTTCTCCTGCAAACAGAGAAGGGGAGAGGAGCAAAAAACCAAAAGAACACTTAAAAAAACTCAAAGAGGATTCTTGGACCTAACACCTCAGGGCTGACCCAAGTGTGTGGGGGAAAAACCATTTTTAGTCACAGAGCGAGAGTCGCGGGGAGAGGGGCAGAGCCAGGAGGGGAAGGAAAGGGGCTGGCAGATGGAAAGGATCTCGCTACCCACACTCGCCAGCATTCAAATCAGTTTCAGACTCTCTCAAGGGTGAACTTCTGGTAGCTGTACTTTATTTAAGAAACCAGTGATTTGGGGGTAATTTGCCCTCAGAAGCTAAATAAAGTGGTGCTGTGATGCGCCACCGTGCCGCCGGCTGCTCTGGCCACTGTGCTGTGACCCGGCGGGGTGCTCGCAGGCGGACTCGAGGCTGAGTCGCCCCCTCCCCATGTCTGAGGAAGGAGTGACTGGGAAAAGGCACCTCCTCACTGGTGATCGACTCCTGTGAAGCACGGCCAGGAACCATGTGCTCCAAAGGAAATCGCCGGTTATCTGAAAGCACCAGACCCGAAGGTCGTCCAGAGGGACCGTCTCAGGGCTCTAGCTGATCCTGCAGCTTACGGGTGAAGCATGAATTAAGAGAAGCAAAGAAGAGACGGAACACATCTGCCTGGACACCCTCTCCACAGCACGCGCTGTCTACCCTGGCTCACCTGAGGGGCTGATGTCAGCCGGGGCGGTGCCCTTTGGGGGGCTGTGTCCCACGAGCAGCTGCGGGACCCCAGAGCCCTCCACGTCCCACACTGCTCCAGTGGGACATGTGTCCCAAGCGCAGTCTCGGGAATTGTTGGGACGCTGCCTGCCTCCTCTGTCCCCCCAAAACGTCCCCCCAGACACAGCCGCTGCCGCGGAGCGCCCCCTCACCACTGTTTACACAAGCTCTCGAGCGAGCGCCTGCTCAGCGCGCCGGGAGCGTGATAAGGCCAGGGCATTTCCCCCTTTTCCTTCCATAACAAGGCGGGAGGAAATCGGCTTTATGTCAGCGATTCCTGTGGAGGCGCTCCGTAACCACAGTCTGCGATTTTTATCGGCTTTACACACAAGATTGCTTTGTTTTGATTTAACTTTCAAAATTACTTTGCTCCTTCTTGTGTGAGAAACATTGAGGGGAAGGTGAATGCTGGTGTCGGCTAATATTAATAGGTTGAAAGGAGGCTGATTCAAAATAAACCACAACTTACTCAAATGAAGAAAACGCACGCTGGACGGACCGCGACACCCAATCCACGGTGGGAAGACTCAGGCTGACCCAGCATCCCCGCTGCCTGTGTCCCAGGGAGAGGCTGCCTGCGTGTCCATGCGCAGACCAATAGCATCAAGAGGACTGTGACACCTGAGGGACAGGTCCCAGCGGCTCACGCTTGGCAGCATCTAGGGGAGCAACCTTCTGCCACCTGCTGAGGGGCAGCAACCTTCTGCCATCTGCTGAGGGGCCCAGGGGTGGGGGACGCAGGATCTCTCAGCAAAGGAGGAGATGCTGCCACTGCTGCACCCCGCTCTCAAAAGGCGGGGGCCAGGACAAGATGACACCGCAGTGCTCTGTGTAAGCGAACGATGGCTTTGGACACACTCAACGGAAGAGGCTGTCAGCACTAGCTGAAGGGGTTGTGCCAGCCCAGAAAGCCCTTGACAGCTGGCACTGTGGCTGACGCTGCTGCTGGCCCAGAGCTCACGGTCCACGCTGCAGAAAACAGCCAGAGGACAGTGGAAGGGGCTCCTGTTCTGCAACCTGGTGGCCCTGACACCTCGGGCCACACAATCAACGTGGCTGCCGGAGGACACAGCCCAGGCCTGGTGGCACCAGCAGAGACAGACGCCCCTCCAGCTGCAGCCAGGTAAGGAAGAGGAACCCTGGGGCTGAGGAGGTGGCCAAGTGGCAGCTGGCTCAGCCACTGTGACATCCCCACCAGGGACTGGAGCTGCTGCGCCCCGGCCTCTGGTGTTGGGTGACCTACAGGGTGAGGGGTGAGCTCAAAGTAGCACGGACCCTGTGGTTCTGGGAAGCACAATACATCCAAGACAGAATATGGAATTGGGCCTGCAAAGAACAATCGCTGCGCGGTAGGGACCCTAAGTTAACGGCCCAGCGCGTGGGTAGGATCGACCAGACAACAGCTGGTGTGCGGGTGGCCTCTGCTGGTACTGCAGCACAAGAACAGGATAAACACACGAAGGGGCGGTAGCACCAGAACCTTCTCCCTGGCCCAAGCTCTCCACAGGGCTACTCTCACCTCCAAGGGGCATCTGGGGACCGAGGGACACATTCATGTCCTATTACGCCCTATCACGGGGAATACAGAAAGATGCTATCTTTCTGCATTCAACAGTGCTGAAAAACTAAGGACTAAGAAGTTCCACCTCCCTCCGGACGCTTCTGGTTCCCTTGGTGTAGGCTGCACTGTGACCCCAAACTCACAACTAAAAATGGGGCTGGACAGGAGATGGGGTCTCAGGAAAGGGATCAGGATGAGCCCTTGCACAGGTGTCCACAGGAGGGGCCAGGGCAGAGCCACACAAGGACACAGGGAAAAGGTGGCCATAGAGGTCAAGGAAAGGGTCTTGGGCCTCCAGAACCGTGAGGGGACAGATTTCTGTTGTTTAAATGGCCCCCTCTGCAGCACTCGTGACAACAGTGCTAGCAAACCTTTCACTCTCCATCTGTCACCGTTATGTGAAAACAACAATTCCTGGAGCAGACCTGGCTACCCGTTTTAGTCCATATAGGTCAAAAACTTAGAGGTCTGTTACAATGATGCATTTGGGTGTAGGGGTTACTTTATTATTATTATTTTTTTGGTAGCAGGGATTGAACTCACAACCTTGCTGTGCCCCTAAACTATATCCCCAGCCGAAGGGGTTACTTTAAAAAGAACCAAATCTGCTACTGAGCACAAACGATTGAAGAAGCATCCAGGTACAGCAGCGCCCTCTCTCCCTGTGCAGACCTACACCAAGTCCCAGGTGCCCCAGAGCGGCGCCCCTTCCTGCTGGGAAATTGTATCTCCATGGTCTAAATTAGTAGCTATATGTAGGGCCGGGTCATTTGGGGCAAGTGGCTTTCACGGAGGTTCCACATGTCCAGAGCTTTGTGTTTCTCTCCAGAAGTGCTGGGCACCCCACCCTCGCCCACCAAGGTGCCTGCCCAGTGGGCCGGTTTCACAGAGCACATCTCTGTAGCTACCACCTCTCCATGATCCCTGTGTCACCAGCCCGAGATAATAAACCCGATTATATGACAGGGACAACACAGAGGTAACCAAGATGGCAGAGACCAGAGTTTGTCTGGGGAGATGGGCGGAGGAGCCGGGTGGGAAGGCACCAGGGCTAATCCTGCCTCGGACCCCGACGGAGGAGCGTGGCCCGCAGGCCGGAACTGCACTCCAAAGGGCAAACAGCTGGGGACACACAGGAAGTGGTGAAAAGGACTTGACTTCTCATAATAAACCAGGATGAATGATGACCCTGAAAGCTGCAAAACTGTTCCCCCAAGGACTTGTTCCCCTCAGGGGAAAGACACAGGATTTGGGGACTCTAGGTCCCTCCAGGGCAGGCCCAGGCACTCTGCTCTTAAGACCAGAGCTGCCTCTGATGGCAGTATCAGCAGGGTTCCTGCAGGGAACCACGTGACACAGGGGACACGGATCTGGGTAGCCAGTGAAGGGGTGGGGCAGGGCCAAGGGAATGTCCTCCAGTGGGGTTCATGCCCACTTCTCAGGGGAGCAGCTGGCGCAGGGAGGACCACTGAATGCGCATAGTGGTACGGAGGCCCCAGATGGACCCCGCGGGCCAGGAGGGTGACGAGACAACCACAAGCCACCACTGCAGCCCGAGCTCTAGAACCATCTTCGAGTTACATGAGGACAACCAATCAAGTGCAAGGGAATTTAATTACATCTTAATACCCAAATATTTACAGCGAAACAATGCTCTCTTGCTGCATCCAAGGAAGCAGTTGCTTGGGAAACAACAGGGAACTGGACTGTAGGTTGCCCGAGGCACCTGGCCAGGTGGACACCTGCTGCCCACAGGCTGCAGCTCTGGGAGATGAGCGGAGGTACACAGAGCAGCCCTGCGTGCCCAAGCGTGGGAAACGAAGACTCACCAGTTGCCACTGCTAAACGAAACAACCTCAGGTGTTTCTGAGTCTCCAAAACAACCCCACACGCCAGTGATCGGCTGCAGGTGGCAGGGTCAGGATACGCACCCCAAGCCCACACTCCCCCTGCCAAGGAGACACCTTTCACCCGAGTGCCACACTCAAGGTCCCAGAATGGAGAGATGACCTGGGCACCAGCGTGCCTGAAACAGGAGCCATCTTCCCTCCCCGGGCACAAGCCTGGGGCCTGGGTGGCCCCTCCCTGGTTCCTCCTAGAGGAAGGAAGCTCTGCTTTGGACAAAAAGGAGGCCTCAGACCGTGCTCGCGAAGGGACAAGGGGACCCGGTGAGCGACTCCAACAACTCAGCTCAGACTCCAGTCAGAGCAAGTGATAAAGCCTCAAATCCAGACTGGCAGCGCCAAAACCCAACCAATACTAGGGGTGATGTGCACAGCACGATAAAAACAAAGGTTAACAGAGAAGTCAGAAATCACATCAAGAAAGAGAGACTCATCCTGAGCACCAAAGGTGAGATTTGCAGCAATGGACGTGCGGAGTAGGTTTGAGTCTCCTGGCAGTCAAGGTAACCAAGGAAAACGACAGTATCTTCATCATCCTATCAAAGCCAGTTCAATTCCAAATGCTTGGTGACATATAAAAAAGTCTGGGATGGAGTTACTTGACACAGCTCAGATGCGGCGGAATTTAACTAGTTCTAAAACTTGCTCTTGAGCATTTTAATCCTGAAGGCCTGAGGTATCTTACACCTTTCTTTTCCTAAGTAGACTTATTAATAAGAAGTGGTAAGATTACAGGAGACCAAGTTCTAGACGGTGGAGGACTCTGACAGAGGGAATCTCTGCTGGAGATCCAGGCAGCCGAGAAGGCAATGTCGGTCCCTCTAGGGCTCAAGCTGAGCACTCAGGGGTGGCAGAACCCCAGGAGCCCTGCTGGAGCTCCCCAGGTTGGAACCACAAAAGCACCCCTCCGCCTGCCCACACCTCACAGCTCAGGCCGTGTTTATTTACATTGGCAGCCAAGTGGGACCACAGGTCAGGAGGACGGTCCAGCAAGCAAGGAGCACGACACGGGTCTCCTCTCCACTCTTGGACCAAGACTCTAAGTCCATGAGCATCTCAGCTCAAATTTCAGAGCTGGTTCCAAGCCATTGCACCTGCCAGGCTAGACGGACATCACCCAAAGACCAAACTCAAGTCTATCTATCACCATGGCAACAAGGGCTTTTCATTTACATAGCTTCTGCCTAACAGCTCCTACTGCACACAGCTGGGGGAAGTGGGGGTTGTCTGGGGCAATGCAGCATCCCTGGAAAAAAAGGATGGCACCCCCCCCCCGGCACTGCAAGTGCATTTTGGGGGACTAATAATCACTTCTCAAAAGTTCACTCCCAGCTCGGGCTGTGTGCACCTGATGTTCCTCCAGCTGCCTAACACACATTTCTACTTGGGAGGGGGTGGTCTTTAGCGCTTGGACCCCAGGCCCCAGGGTTGGTGCTGGCTGCTGGCCGGGGTGGTCATCAACTCCTGACCACCATGTTGGAAGACTGTGGCTGGCCACCGGGGAGCTGAAGCCTGCCCTGCCAGCCCCTGTGTGAGGCCCTGGCTGAAACACTTGATGAGGAGCAGGAACACAGTGTTCTGAAGCACCCCAGCCTCAGAAAAATGCTAAGTGAGACGTAACGCGCCTTAACCACAACTAAAACCTCTTCGCCCTGGTTCAGCTGGTAAGAAGTCTAGCAAAGGGTGATGTAAGAGGTTTATTATTTTTGTATGTCTGCCGAAGGGCCAAGCCTTCCTCTGTGTGCACCTTCATTTCCTCCTCCAGAGATTAAAACAGTCACCCTGCTAGTCCTCCGTGACGTCCCCTTCAGGCACCTGCATCTCCTGGCCATGTGTTAGCAGCCAGGCACCTGCAGGTGTAGCACCTGCCAGGCTGATGGGACCCTCACACGTGGTGGGTACAGTCAGCCCCATACGAGCCAGCCATCTCAGCTCCCCAGCTCCCCCTGCATTTGTGTACAACCAGACGGCCACAGCACATGCCAGCGGGGCCAGACACACTCCTGGTGCAGAAGTGTGACACCAGGGTATTTAAAAGACAGACAGGTTTACTGTCCCACGAGAGCACCCTCTCTCCTCAACAAAGTCACAGAAAGCCCTGTTAATGAGACCCTGCACACAAGTTCTCCTAGAAGTCTAGGGGGAAAAAACCTCAGTGCTCACTGCCTTCTTGTAACTGTACTTGTGGCATTGCTAGGGAGTGGCCCCAGACAGGTGCAGGAGGCTCCTAAAACCAGATGAGCAAAGCGCTTCCTCCAGTCCAAGGAAAACACGTTCAAAACCTGACAACAGTGGCACGAATCACAGGCACAGATTTAGCTCTGGTACCCATGACTGCTTTTTGCTGTGAAAAGGGCCATTCCATAAACCCCTATTGGTAACATCAGGGTAACTCTCCATCTCATATTTGAGATCGCCTCTTAATAATTATTTTCACAGAAAGCAAGAGAAAGCAGCTTATTTGATCAAATTCCTATATGCTTCTGAAGAATGATGCCAAAGCCACCCCTCTCTGGATTTGTGTGGTCACCAAGCAAGCTGCAAGCTGGGCCTCACCCCTGTACGTTACTCACAGGATCACGAGCTGAAAGCGTGGCTCAGGCAACACAGGGGGTCCTACTTCTCAGGAAGGACAGTCACAGAAGGGTGAAGTTTGTAACAGTGCCCACCAAACAGGAATGCAAGGACACTATGGATACTTTGGTGAAAACCTCTGTTTCATTAAAACTATTCTGCACAGCCACCTCTTCCCTCTGCTTTATCTGACTCAGGGCTACACTTTGGTCTACAGCACTTCAATCAGTTCATGCCTGCACATGTCTGGACAGAGCAGGAAGTAGGCAGTGTAAACAAAAGATGCCCTGTTTCTTGTGAGCAGACAAGGAGGGTGCCTTCGTTCACTTCCTGCCCCATCTGCAGAGTCCATTACAGCTCCCTTCATGACTGTCCACTGCTGTCTACCGCTGGAGCGTCCCGGAGTCCTTGCACATGAAGCGCAGTGCCCAAGCTGGACAATCTGACCATGAGGCATGGAAGAGATCCCAGCAGCAATGTGGAGGGTGACTAACGGCTGCAGAAGGGGTCCAGGGACTCCAAAAACAAAAGCCTTCAGGCTAGAAGGGCCCAGCATTTCTCCACTGCCCCAGGACCAAGATGCCCACCCAAGAGGACACCAAGCCTCCAGAGCCAGCATTTACGTTGGCACAGCACCACGATCTGTACCCGCTGACGTCACCTCCAGCAGCAGACAGGCCAGTGCGTG
Source organism: Hydrochoerus hydrochaeris (assembly GCA_004027455.1). Classification (NCBI taxonomy): domain Eukaryota; kingdom Metazoa; phylum Chordata; class Mammalia; order Rodentia; family Hydrochaeridae; genus Hydrochoerus; species Hydrochoerus hydrochaeris. Next base: position 283,761 of record PVLA01000371.1, on the reverse strand, counting down.
TCCTCCTGCAGTTTCTGAGTCTCGGAAGGAAGCAGCGAGGCTGCTGCCAAATGGAGAAAAACCCACTGTCTGTATGTGGAGGCTCCCTGCCCCCTAGGAAGAGAAGGCTTCAAGACGCCAGCTGGCCACACTGCCTGACAAACACCACCATGCCACTCTGCTAAAAGCAAAGTGCTTGCTTCTCCATCAGCTCCAGGAGAGCCAGCACCTCTGATCTCCTCTTCCCTCGAGGCCCTGTACTCCCCAGCCTATCCGCAGCCTTGCCTGTCTCCTATAAGTCCCGAGTACATGTGCCACGCTGCAATGTGGACACAAGTAGTGGACACGGTTAGCACACCACATAGGTGTAGTCAACTCAGGGACCAGTAACACCAAGGGCCCCAACATACCCTGATGCCTGGGCTTTGTCTCATGGCTACCGAAGTTCAGAGGGCTTTGCAGGCCTGGTCGGTGACACACTGAGCTTCATGATAAACACTGAGAGCCACTGATGGGTAACAACCCACGGGACAAACCAGAACCCGTGAGCCCGAGAAGGCAAAGGAAACAAATTACAGGGGAGAGAGGAAGGTACCTCCTCTCTTACAAGCGCTTTGCTGCCTATGGAAGACTATTAACTCTTCAGCAGAAGACACCACCCTTGAACAGCACCAAGAAGGGGACAGAGGGACACCAGGTGCCTCTGGGGCCGAGACATGGGGACACACACAGCCATATTCTTGCACAAAATCCATGGTCGCACCGTGTAGAAGCATCAGGCAAACCAACTGTTGTGAGTCTAGAGTTTCTCAGACCCTTCACACAGGGCACTGTCACTAGGGCAGAGGTGAGAAATGGTTCCAAATCAATGGAACAAAGGACAAGGCACCCAAACTCAAGGAAGGACCCCAGACTGCACCTTGGACAGAAAACACCTTTGCAACTTTTTTTCTTTTTTGGCGGGGTACAGATGAAAAGGACATTTGGGAACAACTGATAAAGTTTAAGTCTACAGATCAGACGACAGCATAGGAACACAATTCACTTCCAGACTATGACAGTCACACTGTGATCACGTCAGAGAGCACTCTTCTCCCCAGGATTAAGAGCCAGGAGAGGGTACCATGCAGAAACAGTGCATACACACGGGCCAACAGGGGAATCATTAAAGCAAATGAGACAGCAAGGTCACACTGGGGACCGGAAGCAAGAGTTCTGTCCCTTTCTTTCAACACCGATGTAAACATCAAGTTATTTCAAGATAAAACTTGGCAAAAAATCTAAACAACGTGGGACAGTGAGGCTCCTGCGGCCGACAGGGGACACCAGGGGTGGAGAGGACGGGTGGGATGGGGGCAGGTGCTCCTGTGCCCTCACCCCCTCCAGGGTTTGGCCTCACAGGCCACCACTAATATGTGACAAGTGCACAATAACGTCCTCTATTTCTCTAACTGGAAACACAGGAAAGCACCCTGTCAGGCTTCATCAGACTGATGGTGATGAAAGACCGAGGCTTTACAGAAGGTTCTGAAACAGTGTTAGGCAAAACAGACAAAAGGAAATATTTAAAGAGGCTGAAACCACCGTGAAGCAGCGCAGCAGTGCATGGGCACCTTGCAGAGATGGCAGCGCAGATCATTTGAATGCAGGACACTGCAGACCGCGCCCCACGGCCTCCTCCCTGCACTCAGCCAGGGGCCATCACTGGGGTTCCTGACGACCGGCTGCTCTAACCTAACAGCTATCAAGACAGCCACTGGTGGCTTTGACGGTCACCACGGCATGTCCAGAGCTCCAGGGTCCAGTGCTTAGAGCTGGCTATTTAGATTCAATCTGGAGACGGTCTCCGTCTCTAGTTCTTTCCCTCGGTCCTTTCCCAGCCTGCTGGGAAAGCTGAAGTTCTTTCTTAGCTAGCACTGAATTATGGTGAAGATACGAAAAATAAAATGCATGATTACAAAATCCTGCCAAACAGTCCAACAGGCCGAACACACAGTTGTTTTAATGAAAGCATAGGTGACAGTAAATCTCATCTCACATGAAAACACAGGCATGATCATCTTCGACGCCCACTTACACAAGACACTGCCAAACACGGAGAGAAGGGAGGCCACACACACACACACACACACACACAGACTCACCCTCAATGTCAAGCTCAAACCACACACCACCATCCACCTTTCTCTCCTACGTCTATCCTCGCCGGGCACCTGCATCACTGGGCTCATCTCGGCAGGCCCTGGGGAAGCCTTGCAGAGCTGTGAGCTCCTGCTTTGTGTTTTAAAGAGAAACTTTAATGAAATGCCCTGAAACACCCAGTTCTGCAGCCAGTGGCCCTGTAAGGCTCTTGAGAACAGCAGTGATGTGGCACAGCGTGGTATGCGGAGCTCCCAGCACCACGAGGGCTCAGACTGCAGCCCCCTACGGTCAGTTCCAGCCCAGGGAAACCCATGAAGCCCCTCAGAGACAGAGATGCCGGGCCAGCATGACAGGCAGTGTGTTGCCTCGGCTCGGAAATAGCCTGTCTTGCTGGATTCTGGACATAGCCCCAGGGTCAGGGCTTCGCTGCAGCTGCCTGCTCTCTTGCAGGCACCCATGTGTCCCCTGTCTTCAGCACGAGGGCCAACCTCCAGAACACACTGTGGCCCCTTTTCGGATGAGACCCAGGGCTGCTCACATGCAGTCACACCAAGATCCCAAGAACTGCGGAGAACATACGATAACTTCAGGGGCAAATCAAAGCCTCAACCAACTTTCCAAAAAAATGTTTTTTCACCATTTCAGATGTGGGCTGCCAAGTACTCCTGTTCCATGAGCTCGCCCACAGTAAGAAGGACGTCAGGTATGTCTGCCAAACACGGAGAGAAGGGAGGCCACACACACACACACACACACACACACAGGAGAATTCCCTCAGCGCATTCCTCAGTGTGACACTTCCTGTTTGATGATAGAACTGTGACTGTAGCACACTTCCCACCACACACATGGACATGCACATCCACGGGAAGACAGGAAAATGGGCTGATGTGTGAGATCAGACTCCCCGAAGGACGCTACTGAAGAAACGAGGCACACTGGCGAGCATTTGTGGGAGGCTCGAGTGGGGTTATACACCAGGAGAAAAACAGGAACAACTCAAAGCGACTGGCAGCAAATAGCTACTCACTTAGCAGCGGCTGGCCAAGCCCTAAGCGAGCACTTAACATAGGACACGACTCCACAGTGTTCTAAGCACGACTCCCTTCAAATCAAGGAAAGCAAAGAGATTTTACCACTGGTATAACGTACTTCTAGGAAACGATAATTTTCACAAAATAAATAAAGCCAGGAGAGAACTGACAGAGAGAGAATGGTATGAACAACCACAAGGTCATCCATAAACAGAGATGCAGCATCTTCTTTTCAGGTCAACAGGGGGATCTTCACAGGCGTTGGGAGAATGTGCTCAGTCATTTGGATTCCTCAACTGGCACTGTGGCCCTTAAAGGGACCTGTGCTCATAAGGGTCCCAGAGTTAAAGCCTGCCACTCAAGCCATCCCCAGTGTAGAAAACGGTCCCGATGGGCACATACGATACTCTACCAGGCAAATGAAAACAAAAGCAAAAAATGAAAAACAATTAAAAACACACACACACACTACATCTACAGAAGATGTATTTTTTTTTCTTGGTAACAATCAAGAATACATCGACGTTTACGTGGCAGCCGACTATCTTTATCTAAAAGTTGTACACCCCGAACTGCATGCTGTTGATTAGGGGCCTCCCGAACCATGAACCACTCCCGTCAATAGATGTGCAAGGGCACCTGCAGGGGGGAGAGGGGAACAGCTCCCTCCTGGGACTCAGGGCAGCTACAGGTGGCAGGAGCTTTAGATTAGTGCTGGCACTGCTCCCTGGAGCTCAGTGACAACGCACATTTGAAGTTTCTGTCACTCTGCTCCAAACTGCCTACAGCGTGTGCAGAAGCACTTAACAGGGATTGAAAACCACCGTTTTAATACTTTACACGGGAGGATTTCAAAGCCTATCAATAACTTCTATTTTTAGAACTGATGTTTTAAGGTCTCTGCTTATGAAATACTTTTGCGGCCTCATATTCTATGTTTTTAAGTCATTTAAGCCATCACTTAAATTCAGCCATAAAACAAATGGAACACGGTTGAAGCCACATGATGGAAGGTCATGGGGAGGCGATAATTCATTTCCAGAATCAGTATGTAGCTCTCGCTCTTCATTTTTTTTTTCTTTTTTTTTGTAGTACAGGATGGGGTGGGAAGCATGAGGGAAAGAAGGGTAGCGAACACATCCTTACCCTCCTCGGGTACGAGGCATTGAACTCATCTCCGATGCGTCGCAATTCCTGTGCGATCCATATCTCTGGGCGCAAATCCAGAGGTTCAGCCTGAGACCGCCTCATGGAAGCTGTGTGCGAAGAAACAGATGAGAAGTCACACTGTGGTCTGCACAGCATTAACCATGTTCCACAGGTAAGGTCCTAGATACTGCCCCCCACTCTCACGCTCTCACTTCTGGAAGCTTCTAGACCTCAACGACTACAGTCACGCCTTAAAAAATGACAGTGACACAGTCTACTATAAACTTCTGCCCAAAGAACAGGGATACAGATTGACTTCCTTTTACAGAGCTGGAGATTCAGAACTACGAGAATTAAAAATTATGTCGTCTCATTTCTACACACTTGCGTTTCACTTGCATTTTCTACACACTCAGCAGGATGGTACAATGAACAGCACCCAAGAAACACACACAAGGGCTGGGGTGCTGCTCAGTGGAAAGCCTATCACGCACAAGGCCCTAGGGTCTTTTCCTTCCTCAGTCAAGGAAGGAAGGGTGGGAGGGAGGGAGAGAGGGAGGGAAGGAGGGAGGGAGGGAGAGAGGAAGGGAGGGAGAGAGGGAGACAGGAAGAGAGGGAAGGAGGGAAGGAGGGAGAGAAGAAGGGAGGGAAGGAGGGAGAGAGGGAGACAGGAAGAGAGGGAAGGAGGGAAGAAGGGAGAGAGGGAGGGAGGGAGGGAGGACAGAGACTTGAAATATACTACAATACAAAAATTTAGTTGTCAGTAAATTAACCATTGTTCTTCTGACGGTAAAAGTTCCTAGGAAGATGTCAACCACTGCCTAGGAATATGAGATGAAACAGTTGTCCCTGCCAAAGGAAAACCAGAAAGCTGAGAAACTCGAGTTGGTTTCTGTGGAAGTAGGCTCAGGGATACAAACAGCTGGAGCGCTACTCAGGCCACAGGAAAGCATAATTGCATGTTTTGCCTCAATATTAATGCAGCCAATAAAGATGGGTTCAAGTCAGCAAACACCACCCAGGGACAGGAAGTGTTTTGGGCCGAAGAGCAAAGGCCTTTTGGAAAGGAGAAAAAAGAGGGCGGCTGGTCCTCTCATTTAGCTGTCACTCACATCCACACCCACACCCTTTATCTATTGGCTAATGAAACCATTAAAAGGCTTGTGCCAGCCAGACACAAAGAACAAAACCGTGAGTCTTTGAAGGTCCCATTGGACAGCAGAACAGTATTCACACACCACAGCATCACCCTCTGAGGAGGAGGAGAGCCGTTTTGTGCCGTGTGCAGGAAGAGAGATAAGACTCCAGGATTTCAACTGCTATTCGTGTTCCACTCTAGTTCACTTTCTGTGAAAGCACGTATGAGGCATTTGCAATTAAACCCGTGCGCCGTGTGTCAACCACCGCCAAAATGCGTACAAACCTACACTGCGCAGATTTCACAGGAACCCTGAACATAGCTTCCCGTTTTGTATTTCTGCAAAAACTTCACAAAACTGATACTAAATCATAGTTCTCTAAAAGCATGTTCAAATGAACACCAAGTGTTTTGTTTTGTGCCAATTTCTCTCAAAATGCTAGTCCCATTTTCTCTGCCTCTTGGTCTCAACTCAAATACATTTAGGAATGAGCCCAAGTAGCTGTGGGCTTCAGAGAGGCAGGTACCCCAGTGGGGCATGTAGAGGTGTGGGGACACAGATCTCCCCAGGGTCTCTACACTCTGTCCTCAGCCAGGAGCAGAGCTGCTAAAGGCAGCCCAGACAGAGGCTGGGGGTGGGGCCTTTGGGTAAGTCAGGCGTGGCCCTTGAATCGAGGTCCAAGCATAAAAAATTACTTGGGTCATATCCTTGTCACACAAATATTTCTAATGTCAATCTGTAAAGTCTAAGAAAATTGCATTTTTTTTTTTTTTTTTTTTTTTTGGGTACCGGGGACTTAACTCACGACCTCGTGCTTGCTAGGCAGGTGTTTAAGCCATTGAGCTAAATCCCCAGCCCAAACCACTGGCAGAAAACAAGATTTCAAAAATGAAAACAAAGCTTCTGTAAATGAAGAGGGGAAGAGGGGGTTGAAGGGAGGGTAGGGGAATGGGAAAAAAAAATCATTGGGTTATATCCTTTATAGGGACATTACCTATGATGAATGTGATCCTTACGCATACTTAAAATATACCAATAAAAATCCTTTTCTTTGGGGAAAAAATTTCAGGGGAGATACAAGGCCAGGTGGTAATGATGTCACAGTACCCTGATTTTTTCCTGGGTTTTCAGTCCTTCAAGGATTGACGGTATCACAGATACCCAGTCATTGCTGGTCTTTTATTAGCAACCAGGTACTCCCCCACCCCAATTTAGAAGCTTTTCACAAAGCTAAAGAAAAGGGTAGCATCTTCTGCTGGTGCCTACGACTCTGAGATCCCACGTAATCCTCCGCTAGGCTGTACCTGAGAGAAATCTGCCTTCAACCCTGAGGCAGAAATAAAGAAGAATCAATTATCGAAAGCAAGTCCCTGAAAGGTAGAGTGCCTGTGTATCAAGCTGGTGGAGTGGTAAACAAACATTGGACCGAGTTACCCAATGTTTAACAAATGGAGAAAATCTGCAGATTTTCTCAACAGACGCAAATACGTATGGGCCACAAAGAATTCTAGGAGGTGTTTTGGGTCTGAACTCTGCTCCTGAGTGTACACTCTGGTGAATTAAAAGCTTATTTCAATCAACTGCCAGGTTTCTTCTGGACAGCGATACCTGGGCATATGTGTCATACTTCTCACAATGCAAACCAAAACCAAAAACTACTCTCCTGGTTATTTCCCCCTGAGCTGCGGATGAAGCCTGCTGAATCCTACTAATGTCCTCACTGCGAAGAGCTTGTCTGGTTCACGTGGGGCTGGGAACTCACAGCACCATCCTAGGAGCCGGTACGGGGCAGAAGCTGGCTTATCAGAACTCATAGACCTAGAGAACATAACAAGCCAGACCCAGCCCGAGGGAACTCAGGGTCCCTGGGTGGCTAAACTGGACCTGCTCATCTTCGAGATAAATGCCCTGCTGGTTTCTGGGGAAGGAGATAAGCAGATGGTCTCTTTCTTCTGTGGGAAGAGAAGTTCAGCAGCTAACTGCTGGTTAACTCAAATACACAGATGTAAGCAGATCTACCTGGAGGTCTCTTTTGGGGAGCTCCTCAGTCTGTGGGAGTGTCCCAGAAGCCCAGGAGGCTGCAATCTTTCATAAAGCCCTTAAGTGGTTCTGGTACAGATAATCTACAGACCAGACCCTGAGAAAAATGCAGGAAGGGTGAGAAACAAGGGAGCTGCCCCAGGGCCCTGATCTTGTTTTGGAAGAGCCTGTAAGAGTTAGCAGTGTTAGAGGAACTACAGGACGGTGCAGGCCAGGTTCAGCATACATTATAATTTGCTGGCAGCAGCTACAGATTAGTAAACAAGCTATCAACAGTACTTAGGTGTCTTTTAAGAAACTGATTACAAAATAGTGTTGTACAATGCAGTTAACATTTTGCACAGGAGGCTGGGAGGTCTGAGCTATCCTAACACTACACCTATCACACTGTCTGCTTCTCATCTTTGGTGCATATTAATTTTAAAAAATATCAGGTTTCACTGTAGCATTTTCATACATGCATAGAGAGCTTATTTTGATCATTACCACCCAGCCCCCTCCCTGATCTATTTGTTTTTATTAAACGATGGTTTTGTTTCCTCGGTGCTGGGGTTGAGCCCCGGGCTGGGTACAAACTAGGCAAGTGTCCTATCACTGAGCAGTATGGTTTCTGAAAAGCACTTTTGCTTCTTTTTCCAAAGTACGGGGGATTGGAATCCCACCCCCCAACCCCAACCCCCATCCCCGGCCCTTCACACTGAGCTACATCCCCTGAGCTACATCCCCAAGCTTTTAAAAGTCTTTTTACTTTGTGACAGTGTCTCACTAAGTAAGCTTCCCAGGCTGGCTTCAACTTTGGAGCCCTGCACCACCACGCCTAGCTGCAATGGCTAGGGTTTATTCTCGCAGAAAGACATGGGCAATGCGTGCACAGTATTATGCAGTGATAAGATAAGGCAGCCAAAATTTGGTTTTGAACATTTGAGGCTCTAAGGCTCAGGATAGGTGGGCAATGGTGTCCCGGGACTGTGAGGCTGACCTGTGAAGACAAGGAGGTGCATCTCACTGCAGGGCCTGCATCTTTTGAGGCAGGGTCTCACTAAGTAGTGCAGGCTGGCCTCGAACTTATGGTGATCCTCCTGCCTCAGTCTCCAGAGTGCTTTACAGGTGTGCACCACCATGCCCAGCTAGGGGTATTAATTTTAATCTGTCAATAAAGTGTATTGTTCAGCATAAATTTCACAGCTTATTTCTCAGGTGACCAAGTACAGCATCTTTTTTAGGGGACCGGGAAGTCCCTCCTAAACTTGTCACTAGAGTAACATTAGTGACTCAGAAGGGGGCCAGCTTTGGCCTGGCAGCTCCATGGTGGTGCCAGTTTGAGCAGGATTAAGGTATTTACATCCCATAGCACCAGTTGGCTTAGTTCTGTGCCAGTTACCCAGGGCACAGGCTACAAAGGCAAGAAGATCCATGCAAATGGTCCTCCAAGTGACCCCTGGAATTGGAGACCCAGAGTGCTCAGCAGATGACTTTCCTCCAGCCCACTCCTTTGATTCCACCCTTGCCCAAGTGTCCCCCCTCTAACACTCTAACAGTCATGGATGAACAGAAAAGTCCAGCAACATCCCCCAGCTACAAGAACGAGAAACATCAACCACAAACACTTTATTTTGCTACATGCAAGTGCCAACAACTGCAGACGTCGCTACCTGGTCAATAAAATTGGCCCTCATTTGAAACAAAAGCTCTTAATGTTAAATAGGAAGGTCACACTTTCAACTTAGAAAGCAATTTTAAACACACATAAAAAACATCTTCAAAAGAGAAATCCTGTGGAGGTGCATTTTTACCTTGAGAACATGGAGTTTCAGTAAAGCACTTCATGCCACAAACCTGATGCTTAAACTTAAGAAAACGACGAATTGTAAGGTGCTCTCACAGTGAAGCTAACTCCGAAGCTGAAACCCGTGGCTAAAGCCACCAACCCTGCAGCTGATCAGACTGAGCCAGAGGGGACTTCCAAAGTCTAGCTTTCTCTTTACTTAGAACAGAAGCCACCAGTGAAAACTTTCACAACACAAAGTAGCAAACACAGGCAGTTCTGTCAAGTGTCCTATGTCAGCTGAACTTAGTTCCAGGCTCATAGAAATTATTTTGTTTGGAATCCAAAACTCACTGGTAATGTCATTTCCTATGGCAAAATACCATGAGGAGTAACCAATGCATTTTTTTACAGGGTAAAGGCGAGTGAGGGAGGGGAGAGAGGAGGGCACTGCCAATACCTGGAGACCTCAGCAACTCGAAGATCAGTGTCATTTAGTAAAGAGCTCTGATTCCACCGCAGAACTCTTTTCCAATGTATACGGTCATTTAAAATCTTAAAAGCTCAGTCACTGAAAAGAATGAATATCGTGGTTAAGTGGCTGATAGTGAAATCAGGCTGGGGCTTTTCTGAAAAGGACTTTCTGTTGAGCTGCCAGCCAAAGCAGGAAAATAAAAAAGCAAGATCGTTCAACTACAATGAGCTCAGCATCCGTCAGACTGAACCCTCTGATTTACATGGCCAGGATCTGCCACCAGGCTGTCACAAATGGCAGGTGTTCAAAGGGACAGAAGTCACACTGTGACATTCACTGCCTACTTACTCTAGGTCCAGCCCCTCACGGCCTATGACAGCACCATGAAATGACCTCGGATGTCGTGGGCACGAGTGCTGGGGGCAGGCTGGTGCAACCAGTGCTTCGAGGGGTGGCAAGTGGGTCGCTCCCTGCCTACCACTCACAGGACCGGATGCCTAGCCAAACGCACACATACTCTGCTGGCACATGGGCTTGGGGCTGCCAGGAGAGAAAGCCCCTCTTTTCAGACACCCTTGGGCCACCCATTTCTGTTCTCTGGGGAGACTCGGATTATACCACCCAACACTGTAAAGGGCCTGTAAGGAACTACTTCCACATGGCCTCGAACCAGCTTTAAACAAATTCCAAAAGAGAGACCCCAAAAATGTCCAGAGGAGACACTGCCTCTGCAGGTGGCCCCTTTGAAGCTCAAAGTTTATTTGGGGAATGAAAATGCTGGGATGTTTATTCAGCTCAATGGTTGGCTTACTTAAGTATCTTCACAAATACCTTTTTAAGTCAAGAGTTATCCACAGCTCATAAGAGGAAGACAGCAATCAGCTGGTCTGTGGTGGGTGTCTTCCTAAGCCCTCTGGAGAGCCAGGCCACCTTGTCTGCTCCCTGTGAGCCACAGGGCAAAGGAGCCACTGTCACCATGATCGGTCTGTCCTGTTAGAAATCCACAAGTCTGATGGTTCTCAGAATTAAGAGTGAGAAACCAGTTTCAAACACACACACACACACACACACACACACACACACACACAAACTCCATGCTCCTCCCTCCAGGTGTATTTTTCACAACACTGCATTTTTAATAGTCTTCCATTCATCCCACTGGACCACTGGATAGAAATGAACGCTGTTACAAAGAAAAAGCCAGAGTGTGCAGTATTATATAACTCAACGCTTCCTCCATCGGTTTTTCCCTGGCATACACTTGCAGCAAGCCTGGGTTGTCATAAGAATGCAAGGCAGTGCCTGAGAAATGGTGGCTAGGAGGGAAAGCCGCCAGCGACAGAGTGCTGGGAAGAGGCGGTGTTTTTCTCCTTTCTCTGCCGACGCGCGCTCCCTGCTGCCTCTGCGGCCATCAGTTAGCAAGTCAGAGTGTGCTGCTTTCGTCACTTTCCAGTCTGATTATCTCAAAGTACCAAGTTAACCAAGGCTGCAGTACTGGACAGAAGTCTGGAAACTAGAAACCACGAAGCTTTTTCCTTTTGCCATTAGCTGTCTCTTATGATAAAGAACTAGGCTGATGGCATTAGGGTCAGTGGGCTATGCCATCTCACGCACTTCTTATCCAACCCCTGAAGACCTGGTTATCCACTCCTGAGCTGTGCTCGACCCACAGCAGGGATCCGCCAAGAGCACACACAGACCCCCAAGCTCTGATGCTCGCGCCCAAGCACATAGCTGGCTTCTGGTCACAGAAGCCCAGCACCCACACCAGGTAAGAGACCTCTGCAATAGGACACTGGGTCTTCCTGGCCCTTGTGTGACACCGAGAGCCAGGGCTCCATTTTCTAAGTCACTGCAGTCCACACTGAAAGGCACTGAGCACTCAGGGTTCTTCCTCATAGGAGACTGAAACGTTCCCTTCTTACCCAGCCCCATGGTGACACTGGGCCTGCGGGCGATTCATAATCTCTCTTGAATATCACCTTGCATCAATGAAGCTGCCACCAAATCCCCCAAACTTGGTCCTGGGCCAGCTCCTCCCAAATGTGCCATAGCAAAACCACTCTGTCTCCACCCGGCCCCTTCCCTGCATGGGCCCTGCCAATTGCTGCTCCAAACAGAACACGGCGGTACCTGGAAAGGCAAGATGAGGTGCATTTCTGCTCCCTGGCTTCTCTGCACCGACCCTACGGGTTCCTGGGACAGCTCTGCCTCCAAAGCACACACAGAGGACTGAAAGCTCGGACTGTGCCATCCAACAATAATGAAGAGTAAAACCCTCAAACTGAGCACAGTCAAATTGAAGATCAACCCTGAAATCACTTTAGGACAAAGACATTAACCCTACATCCCTTCTACCATCAGTGCCAACAGCTTCCTATTCAGAACATTTATTTCCCCACTTACTGTATCAAGACTGCAAAAATGACTACAAAAAAGCATGACTTTATAGATCTTTTAAAAGTAAACACACAACTCCATATGCATACTATTCCTCTGCAAGAGACTTTAGCAAAATCTGAACTTGCTGGCTTTTCATGGCCATAAATTGCTTCTAGCCATAAATGATATACTGGGAGGAGGAGGAGATGAGAGTTTATACCATAAATATAAAAATTTCTGGCTCAGGGACATTGTCTCTTCCCCTATGAAATCTAATACCACCAGCAGGAAACAGGTGATAGACATCTTTTCTCCAAATTTCACATTAAGATTTCAAACACAACCTTCTCATCGCAACAGTAGCAAAGACCAAAAGCCGTGGGTCAAAAACAAGTGTAAATCCAGGTTTCTCAAAAGCTAACCCCATCTTCAATAGTTTTTAAAATAAAACCTGGAAAAGAGCCCACCCGTGTTAAAGTTAGACTGTTTGATGGCCACATATACTAAGTGAAGTTCTAATTCGACACAGATGTGAGGTCATCGATTATACACGGGGAGGACCAGACACAAGGAGAGCTTCCCACTTAAGCAGATTCACAGAAGACAGCTGCCTCCTTTTAGCTCGTTTTGTATAAAAGAGAAACAAAACTTTCTACCTCCATTCCAGACGCTATTTTGCATAATCACAAAGATGCAATCATTGTGCCTGGATGGTTAATGGTTTAAGTTTTTGTCCTTAAAGTATGTGTCTGTCCCAGTAGGGCCATGTGACTGCTCTCAGGAAACCTAGACGGCATGCTTGTGTGTGTGTGCGTGTGTGTGTTTCACGTGCATGTCTTCTAAGCAAGCACGTGAAACACATTCTGGCCAAGGCGACATCCTACCGCTGAGGGACACAGGCACATATAAGCTCTCAAAGACAGAAAGAAATGTCAGAAGAACCAAACGCTGCTTTCAGAGTACGGGCATGGAAAGGCACGTGAGCAGGGTGAGTGGCCTAAGGAATAGTCAACCAAACCAGCAGTTTGTGCCCAAGTCACCGTGTGAACTCCCTGCAGCCCTGTCTGTGGGAGGCTTGGGTGGCCTAGGCTGTAAACTATAAAAAATGTGACATACACAACTGTGCCCTATCTCCCATGTAGAAGTTATCTTCTGTCCCAGAAGCGAGAGAGTGGACAGGAGGAATCACTAGTAGCAGTGATGTACAGAACTCATGCTCCAAGACAGGTCTGTACAGAACTCATGCTCCAAGACAGGTCTGTTGTTCGGTGCTCCGAAGCTCTCAATCTGTTCAGGTACCCCATTCTTCCCTCTCTTGGCCGATGCCTGCCACTCCTTTCCTCGCAGGGCAGAAGGGCTGCCTAACGCACTCAGCTATTCCCTACTTAGAAATCACCGTGTAATACCTACAAAACGGGCTGTTCCCTTTCAAAGCAGCTTTGCTTCTCCCAAAAGGCCTTGACCACTACTGAGTGGCCACGATACCCTTCCACTTCAGAGCAGGACAATGGTCCTTGGCCAGGCTCAAGGACTTGCCCTGAGGCTGCTCGAGTTAGTGGAAGGGTCAGCACTGGGCAGGTCCCCTGCTGCGATGGCACACTTCATATCACACTGCCAGAGGGGAAGGGAGAACATCAACAGTGCCCTGCAAGCCTGGGCTCTGGAGAAGGCACAGCGGTGGCCTTCACAGCCACACCCCACGAAGCCCAAGTGGACCCAGGTGAGCTGCTGGCAACCTATGCCACATTAGGTATCACTTGTTTCTTTTTAAATCCACAAATATTCACACTCCTGCCATGGCCACCAACCTCTTCTTTAGGTGTGTAAGTTGCTCTGACCAAACGAGTAGAATTTATGCCCAAGTAAAGTAAAACTAAGACCAAAATTCTCACATAGACTAATATTGTATCTATCCAGAATTCATTACTTCGGACTAAGACATTTCTCAAGGAACTGATGAATCAGTAAGAAAAGAACCTACTTGTTCAGCAGATAGAAGCCAGAGCCTTGCACATGCTGGGCAATCAGGTTACCACTGAGCTGCACCCCTGGTTCCCACAAACTTACAGCTGCAAACCTCCCCCAAGAAAGGGTAGCAAGGCCCAAAGGAACCCAGCATTACGCCTCCTGCAGAGGACAGATGTCAGTGGCAAAGACCCAAGCTCAAGGCCAGGCTTCAAAATGAGAGAAAATCTATATCCTCTTCCAAGGTCCCAGGTCGCTTTCTTGCTCCAAAACTGCCATAAAACCCCCACTTCTGTGTCCAGAGACAGCCCACGAGAGTGACAGGTGGCCTTGCTGTGAGCATAGAGGCCTCAGCCTAGGGCGGCCAGACCCTGCCAAGGCCCTCACTCCATCCAGGAAACCGTGGTCAGAGGCAGAGTGGGAGGGAAAATGTGGCCAGCTGCCCTCCCTGGGACTCGCTCTCCTGAACCTCAGCCACCCTCAATGCTACTCATGAATCACACGGTTCTGGTCCAAGCCAGAGACCTGAGAACACAGGTGAGTGTCCTGGGGAACACAGGTTGCTGGGGATCCCACCATGGGGTGAGCAAATTCTTGCAAACCATAGTGGCCCGGAGAGCAGGTAGACTGTGTTTACGCGGACTGTTAATACCAGTCCCTCTGCACCAGAAAAACCAAGAAGTGACCAGGAAGGATTTGTAACTCGCTTACTCAGAAGGAAATGCCAACATTTAAGTGAAGGGTGGCTAATTCTCTATTTTCTCACCGAAGGAGTTTAATTGCCTTGGGGAAGGAAAGGGCAGCACCTGTGCAGGGAGTGGACGCTCCCAGGGCCAACTCCCTGGGCTAACGGGACACGCCGCCCTGGGTTTCATGTCTCTCGACCACCACTGCTGCACATACTCACCTGTGAACTTAGTCAAATTTCTGCCACATCAAATGGGCCGTCCCCAGCAGGTGCTCTCAGCAAGCAGAGAAGGGCAGGGGCTTCCAGATGCTTCTCTATGGCCCAAGGTCTTGGCAATGGAGCTGGGTTCTCCTTAGGGCAACGTTCAGACTCCCCTCCTCAATCCCTGCTAGGTCAGTATCTACAGAAGATTTTTTCCTTTTTTTGCTCACTTATTTGCTCTGGGACCAGGAAGATTAGAATTATGGTCACATGTCCAGACGAACTCCCTTCCTAGTGAGTTTCACAGATTCAAGAAAGGACAGCGCCTTTCATGGAGAACAAGCACATATACTTCCCACCGCCCAGGCCAGCAGGGCAGCTCACCAAGAGCAAGGAGAAACTAGAGCTTCCACTGGCCGCTTAGCAGCTTATTCTAAAGCTCCTATAGCTGAGATAAGCTCTGCAGGCCTCACCTGATGAAAAAACCAAATCCTTTGGTGGACAGAGGAAAAGATGGACCCACCTAGACCTGCTCCACACTGTGTGTGCAGACTGTGTGTGCATGGAGGACAAGAGATGGACCACCAGGTGGACGCTCTCTCTACTTTACTAAAAATTTAAAAAGCAGATGCTCCAGAAAGTATAATTAGGGGATTAAGGTCCATGCGGTGTATGAGGAGCCATAAGCCTGAACAAAACCTTCACCTACACAAAGTGCAAAAGGGTTAACACCACACTGTACAAATGAACCTCACCTGCCCTCTGGGATGCCACTGCTGGATAGGACAAAGGCCGAGGTTAAAGAGCAAAACTAACAGTGACTATCGTGAGGGTTGTTCGGGTTCCAGATGCTGGCTGTGATGATTCTGCAGGGGTGGAAAGGCACACAGACATGAGTGTAGTAATACCCTCTGCAGACTGTGAGGTATTTTCCTTATCTTTGTACTATGCCTATGAGCTTCTTTAATACCATTTCTGTAACCTTATGAAACTTAACCTCATACAGGAACATGGTTACAGAGCAACTGTCTCTTATTATATGAGGAAAATGTCAGCACCTCAATGTGTTAAAATGATGCTGAATAATTCAGGGGCTCTCGATCCCGTTAGGACCGAGGAAACTGGTTATCTGGCTGTATAAACAGTGCTATGATAACTCTTCTTGTGTGAACACTGCCTGCTTTTAGGGTTTCCTGAAAGAGATGGGAGTGTCGGGTCCTCCGCTCTGGGCCTGGAGCAAGAGTGAGGGTGTGTGGCTGTGTCAATCAGGGAGCTCTGGCAGGACAGGGATGGGACCGCAGAGAGAATTCCCAGCCGCTGGCCAGGAGGAACAACCAAAGGACTGGACAAGCTGGGAATTTCATCACTTGCAGAGGAAACTGGGGGACTAAAACTGCCCAACAAGGCAACTTAATTCTGGTGTGGGCGGTGGGATGGAGCAGGGAGAGTTGGGGTTCATGGGGGGGCTCTCCTAGTACAGTCAGGAGGACCACGGACCCTAGTGGCTTCCCAGCAGGACAGAGACCACAGCATCCCTGCCCAGCCTTTGAGGGGCAATTCTTAGTAGCCAGATGTCCACAGACCTCCTTAATACAAAACAAAGTGGCAGGTGACCAATCTCTCCTGCCGTGTCATCCAAGCAGATAGAACTCCATGACTTTGGATTTTCTTTAGTAAGATGTTCCCCTAGGGCACGTCAAACTTGACCTGGTCACCCAAACATTAAGGCCATGTGCAGGCAGAACATACTCGCTGGGTATGACAATGTCCCATGTGGGAAGAGATGACAGATACTGGGCTTAGTATCTGGAAGAAAGGGACCCGCATTGTGGCTCTCAGTTCTCATGTTAAGAGTCTATTATTCCATATAAAGAATGAAAAATAAACAGTTAAAGATGAGCTACATATTCTGAAATTTTTGTGCCAATGCCAATCAATACTGCTTTAGTCTGAATGTGTGTCCCCCAAATGTGTGCATGCTGAAACCTAACCCCCACAGTGACAGTATCAGAAGGTGGTGTCTTTGCGGTATGATTCATGGCCTTATACAGCGACTCCTGGGAGACCCTCACCTTTTCCGCTATGTGAGGACACAGGCTGAAGGTGCTGTCTTTAAATCAGGAAGTGAGACCCTCAGCAGGCAGGAATCTACCTTGATCGAGGATTTTTCCCAGCCTCCAGAATTGTGAGGAATTAATTTCTGTCACTTTTAAGCCACATAAGTCTATGGTACTCTGCTATGGTGACCTGAGCAGATAAAAACAAATTCCAGGTGTAAATAAAGGAAAATACAGATTTCGAGTTCCATTGAGGAGGAGCTCAATGCCCCCAGATCCTCCGTCTTTTAACTAAGAGCCCAGCCCTCGAAAGACAGTTGAGCGCAGGGAAGTAGAAAGGTGAGGCAAGGGTGGCCTTCTTGTCACTTTCCATGTGGCCTAGAGAAGCTGTAGGGGAACCTTCCAATTGGGAATCTCCCAAGGCACAGAGGGACAACGCTCCAGGAAGCTGCTCGCCCCACCAAGTAGCCAAGGGAGAGGGTGACCCTACAAAGGAACCCATGTTCTACCTGAAAAGCATGGGAAAAAACACCACACCGGCTCCAGAGCTCCAGGGTGGCCAGTGCATCTTTTAGCTGATCCCATGCCACTAGGAGGAGAGGTGCTCTCATCACAGCCCCAGATGGTGTCTGCAGGCTGCCTGCCCAGGCAGAGGTGATTCTGCTGCCCTGCCCAAGCACTGTCCAGTCACTGCCCCGTGGAAGCAGTCAAGCCTCCAATTCCGTTCTGGGGTAGGAAAGTGGGATCTCCGCCTGCATCGAGCAGCCAGGAAAGGCTCCGGGTAGCACTAGCTGCCATCACTGAACTCGACCTCACTGAGCAAGGCAGTGAGTGGAAAGCAGGGCTGTGGACCATGCATCTCCAGCCCCGCAGCAGCAACACATCAACCAGGGAGAAGCAGGTAGAGGAAGGCGGGCTTAGAGGTTGGCAGCCACCTGCCACCCTGGTGTAGGAGGGAAGCAGCTGGCAGAACCAATCAGGGAGGAGGCAGCCCTGCACCGTTCTCTAACTCTGGGTGTCAGGAGCAGCCAGGGAGCCCCAGGGGACCATGTCCCAACTATGACCAGACTCAGTGAAGTCAGGTGAGCTGGTCTTCCCACTTTTGCCAGGAGTGCCAGTGAAAGATCACAAAAGAATCTGAGCTTCCACTTCATTTGGCAAAAGCTGGCAGAAATCTTTTTTTTTTGCGGGGGGATGTACCAAAAATCAAATTCAGGATCTCACATAAGCTAGGCAGGTGCTTTGCCACTAAGTGAAATTCCCGGGCCCAGAACTCTTTAAAAAGTTGAAGAATACAATTTAATTTTAAAAACTTAGCGGATGAGTTCAATAATGGAACGTAAATGACAGGAAGAGAATAAAGGAGACGGATCAACAGAATTTCTTCCACCTAAACAGAGAGAGAATAAGATTGAGAAAAACGAACAGTCTTGAGGACCTGTAGGACTCATCAAAGCATCATATTTTTAGCATCAGAGTTCCAAAAGAAAGAGAGAAAGGGACCAGAAAAGTACCTAAAAGCTTGAAAGCAGCCAGACGAGAAACGACTTGTAATTTACGACAAGACACAATTCATAACTTTTGGGAAGACACAACTCACAACTTATGTAAAGACACAACTTGTAACTTTCAGGAAGACACAACTCATAACTTATGGAAAGACACACTCATAACCTACTGGAAGACACTGACTAGAAGGACAGCAGATTTCTCATCTAAAACCATGGAGGCAGAAGGAAGTGGGTTCTCTAGCACTGAAAGTAAACTGCACTATCACATGAAATGTCTTTTCAGAAGAAACAGAAAACAACATTCTCCTGAAGATAGCTAAGAGGATTTGCTGCTCACAGGCCTATCATGGGAATTCCAAACAGAAAGGAAGGCTCCGTGCTTCCGAAAGGAGAGAACGCTGGAATGGAAAAACAGGAATATAGGGGATAAACCAGTAAACTTCTCGTGGGCTTCTTAAATCCTATTTTATGTCTGAAGCAAAACTTGTACCACCACCTGCTACGGTGTTCAAGGTATATAGGGGAAACATTAAGACAATTACATCTGAAAAGTAGTAAAGGAATCTAACAACTGAACAGGAAGTAAAAGTTTCTATGCTGCAGCTGAAGCCATAACACATGGATACCACTGATCCCGGCACAGTTGCAGTATGTTATACTATATTCGTGTATGTGCAAAAATAACCACTGAAAAACTATTTTGAATAATGTATTTTTAAGAAGATACTGTAATCACCACCAAGATGGAACCCTAAAAAATGTTCAAATAACCCACAGCAAGGTTAAAAAAGAAATAATAAACAGGAAGCAGAAACAAAAATAATGGCACACTTATGCAATCACCTCAAATGTAAATGGTCTAAACATGTTATTTAAAAGATAGACTTGGCCAAGTAGGTAAGATAACTTTATTGAACAAGGTAATGTACACAAAAAACTTATTTCAAGTACAACATACGTAGGTTGAAAGTGAAAGGTTGGAAAAAGATCACAGAGACATTAACATATTGACTTTTTAAAAAGCAGAAGCAGCTACATTAACAAAGTGGACTTTACAGCAGCAATAAAACGGACCGAATGAGTTGAAGACATAATGCTCAATGTAAAATCAGGTGACTTGGAAGACAGGACGCTAAATGTATCACTGTCAAACAACACTGCCTTAAAACAGGTAAAGCAAACTTGAGTACTAAAGGAACAGACATCGCGACCATTATAGCCATGAACTTAATCACCATACTCTGCAACAGCGCCCTACATGGAAAAATCAAAACACACACACACACACACACACACACACACACACACACCATCCTCCAAAATAAGATTTTTTTTTTACATACTCATGGATGGTTCTGTGAGCAGACCATATTTTAAACTGTGAAACAAACCTCAGGAAGTTTAAAAGCTAAAAACCAGGCAGTACATATTCTCTGACCTAATGAAATCAAAGAAAACAAGAAAGACAACAGGACAATCTCCACACACTTGGGAACAGCCCATTTCCGAATAATCCACGGTCAAAGGATAGCTCACAGAAAAGAAAAATACACAGAACACAATGAAAATGAAGCCACAATACTCCAAAATATGTGGGATACAGCTCAAACACAGGTGAGAAGGAAACTTCTAGCACTAAATGATTATATTAGCAAACCATTATTCTAGGTTCCTATCTCAAGATACTAGAAGAACATAAACACCAAGCAAGCAGGAAGAGGAAATAAACAATGAAACTGGGAACAGGGAAACAACAGAGAAAAGTCAATGCAACAAAAAATTGACTTAAAAAAAACCTAATAAACCTTCACAAAGGTTCATAGACATGAAAAAGACACATGTTATCAGAAAAAAATAAGTAAACAAACTCTCACAATATTACCTCCATTAGGCTTACCCAGGGCATATAACAAAGACTTTTCACACACAGAAATCCAACAACTTACAAGACATGGACCAATTCCTCAAAACCCACAGAATTCTACAACTCAATGAAGATGAAATAAACAACCTGAACAGCCCTCATAACACTAAGAAATTAAACTCAGATCTACAAATTACAGGAAGAAATCTTCAGCCTAGATTACTTCACTAGAGAATACAGCACTGTAAAACATTTAAACACTGTACATCTTGTCCCAGGCCAGGTAGATTTACACTGCAAATCAAACCACGTAATGTACCGTATCAACAGGCTAACAATAAAATCAGTCATATCAAACAGTACAAAATGCTTTAGAAAATATAGCACCACACACGATAAAAACAACAATCTTGCAAAAAAAGATAAAACTTCATCTTTTAAAAGATTATCTATAAAACACTTAACAGCTATTAAACTTAATGATTAAAGACAGAAAGTTATTTTCCTTCTAAGACTAGGAACAAGGTATGGATGTCTGCTCTTGTCATTCTTAATAATGTAAGCAGTAAAAATCCCAAGTATTAACAATAGGGCAAGACAAAGAAAGAATGCATAGATAAGAAAGGAAAAGAAATAAATAAAATTGCCCTTATTCCCTATTTGCAGTTTACACGGTTGACTATACACAGATCAAAAATCTAGGAAACAAAAAAAAACCTTCAGAATTAAGTTCAACAAAGCTTCAGGAGACAAAAATCAATACAGGACAACCAACTGTATTTCCTAAAAAGGAATGCAAGGAAACTGAAATGAAAAATACATTCCTATTAAATGCTCCCAACATTTAAGAATAAGTCTAAAACAAACACACAAACCAATAACAAGCTGTATGTACAGAAAATGGTAAGACCCCAATGAAGGGAACCCAAGTACCTGTACACCTCAATACCTGTCACAGTCATACTTGTGCATGGATTCTAAGACTCAGCAAGGTGAAATATAAAAATGGCAATTCTCCCCAAATTACCATAGGAGCCAGCCATCCCACTTCTTGGGTATATATCCAGAACAGTTCAGAGCAGTGTTATGGCTTGTATCTGGATGTCCTCCCAAAGACTCATGTCATCACAGGTGGGGCTTTCAGAGGTGGCTGGATCGGGGGTGTGTGAGTTGGGATTAAGAATGTCCTGCCCTGGGTGTGAGTGCCACTTCAGGGCAAGTAATGTGGATGGAATATAAGGGAAAGAAAGAGAGCTGCTGCCATCACTTGCTGCTCTCTGGGTTCTGTTGGTTTCTACCTGCTCTGTGATGCCCCTCTGCTGTGCCACCCTACCGTGGAGTTGGTTGATAATGGACTGAAACCTCTATAAACTGCAAACCAAAATAAATTTTTCTTCCTTTAACTTTGGGCGTGGGGTATATTGTCTCAGGAAGGAGAAAAAGTAACTAAGACAAGTAGGATCCCGAAAAGCTATTTGCACACATTCATGACAGCACTCTTCAGAAGGGACAAAAGACAGAAGCAAACCAAGGGTCCAGTACGGGATGCATGGACAAACACAATGTACCTACTCATACTGGAATAGTACTCAGCCCTAAAAAGGAGGGAACCCGATGTTACAATAAGGGGGAACCTTGCTGAAACTACACTACATCAAATAAGTCAGGTATAGAGGGACAAATACTATATAATTCCACCTACAGTAGTCAAAATTATAGGGACGAAAGTAGAATGGTGGTTGCCAGGGGTAGGGGGAAGAGCTGGAAGAGGAGT
This sequence comes from Hydrochoerus hydrochaeris, assembly GCA_004027455.1. NCBI lineage: Eukaryota > Metazoa > Chordata > Mammalia > Rodentia > Hydrochaeridae > Hydrochoerus > Hydrochoerus hydrochaeris. The sequence goes on along the minus strand of PVLA01000371.1, from coordinate 261,596 downwards.
TATTTAATGGGTATGTGTAAAGTTTCAATTCTGCAAGATGAAAAAGTTCTGAAGACTGGCTGCACATCAATGGGAAGGTGCAGAACACGACTGAACTGCACACTTGAAAATAAATGGTCACGACGTAAGTTTGATGCTGTTGTTTTACTGCCATAAAAATTATATTTAACATGTACAGTGAAAGTGCTATTTCAACATGACATTCAAAGGAAAATAACTGAGTGACCAGTATCTCCCGGGCTTCTGTTCTGTCTGGCACTCTCCAGATCTGCAGGACCCAAGGGAGCTCTCAATCTGATAGGAGGGGCCAGACAATTACCAGCTGAGCGAGGGGGGTACCCATATAATGCTGAGGGGTGCAGCAGAGGAGTGCAAATAGCTCCCATGCAGCAGTCAGGAGTGCCAGCAAACAAGTGTAACGCTGAAGTCATTTACTATCACAACACAATCATTTACTACCACAACACGGGAGTTAATAACCATATTCTGACCTCAACTCTTATTTCAAACTGTACTGACCACATACACTTGAGAGAATAAACATGTACAGGATTTAATATACAACTTGCATAAAAAACATATGACATAAAACATTCACCCAAAAAGGCACTCAGAGAACTGGCACACAGGGATGGCATTTATTAAAATCAGAAGAGATCACTTGTTAATCAGAAGAGATCACTTAATCCTCCTCAGAGTATATGGAAGCCAAAATGGAGTTGAAGTATAAAAGCTGCATTTTCTCCACAATAAATGTGGTGTTCTTTGGACCTGTCTTCAGAAAACTCACAAACCGAGGGGAAAAAGTGAAGATTTTCTAGAGCAAATGCTTGACTGCTATGCACCCCTGGTAAAACTTTTACTTTCTCATTAGAACAAAGATGCAAGGATCAATAAAACCTCAGGATGTGCTGTTTTCTACCCCAAGCCGCTGAACACAAAACTATTTTGTGACTAAAGAAGCCCCTGGCTAAGCAGAACCTCTGTAACCTCACATTTATGTTCCAGTGGTTCCAACCAATCATAAAGACGTCTTTATGAAAAATGCGTTTTGCAATAAATTGTGAAAAGCATCATTGAAGATCTTAATGAAAATGGTTGAGCAAAGAATACTAAACAAGGCCAAAAAGATAAGAGAACCACTTAACAGCTAAGTCTTCAGAGAAAAAAAAGACTGTGAGGATGGCCAGGGAAAACCAGAATGGCCTGCAAAAATGATCAGCTCAAGCCGGGCTTGATGGCACACACCTGTCATCCCAGCTACTCAGGAGGTTGAGGCAGGAGGATTAAGGGTTCAAATCCAGCCTAAGCAAATTAGCAAGATCTCATCTTTAAATAAATAAATAAATAAATGAGGTTGAGGTAGCCTAGCCCAGTGGTACAGTACCCCTAGGTTCCATCCCCAGTACTGGGGGAAAAATCAATCTAACAAGCTCACATTTGTCTTAAGTCCTCCCCTCTGACTAGTACTGTATTTCCTGCCTTTCTCCCTACCCTAACTCATCCTCCCCTGAAACAAATCATCCAAGAACTGAAACGATAAAAAATTTACCTTGGTAGATTAATTCAGACAAACTCCTTGCAATTTATCATTTATTCCTATGCATTCAACCCTAAGCTATCACATCAATCTAATGGGATGCAGTTGTACACTAACAAGGCGAGGATCCATTACTTTACACTGCAGGTATAACCAGTAACTCTGGCTCACAATTTAGATTGTAATCTGTAAAGTGCTGTATCTGTCATCTCAAGTAACGGAGCTTACATTATACTTAGCTTGTTAAGTGGTGTTTGTCACCACAAAAAACAGGCATGCCTGTCTTTACAGTAAAAAACACACTCACGCGTCCACTATTCCTACGAAACAGGAAGGAGAAACTATTTTCATACATTAAGCCACCACCTGCACAGACTACGGTACAGGCCTGCAGTGTGAAAGTGTAATAGCTTCCACAGGGTCCTTAGAATAACAGCTTTTTAAACATAACATACCATAAAGACCTGTTCACTCAGTAAGAACTCTGCAGCTTCATACGTAACCTGGACTGTTTCATAGGCAGCAACTCCAAGAACTTGTAAGGCTGACATCAGCTGAGGAGCAGTAGCCCTGGCAGTAACTTTAAGTAGTGGTAATAGTACAACTTCTAGTTGCTTTCCCCAAGGAGGGGCCCTAATAAAATATCCCCCAGCAATCAGCAGGAGCTGTGCAGCCAAATACATGGCCACTAGAATTCCTACTGCTTTGCCTGACATTGCCCAGCATGTATGGACTGACCAGCCTCTGAGGTTCTGTCTATCTGCCCAACTGATCTCACTGAAGGGGATGAAGACCTTGCTGTACCACATTTATGCATACAAAATTTCTCTCTGTGCTCCAGAAATCAAGCGGTAGGCCTCATGATTTTCAGTCAGCCTTTAGCATGGTATGACCTGAAATCTTACTAGAATCTTTATTGGCTTTCTTAATCAAGAACACTACCAATTTTTCATGTGTCTTATTTATGAGGCAGGGCTGATCTGGACAGATGCCAAATGTAAGCCTGGTACACAGTGATATGACGTCAACCTTTTCCACTAGTGGAGAGGGCACGTTAGACCTAAAGACTTTTCCCTTCACCCCGGTCACCAGAACTGCACAAAGTCACAAGCAAGGGGAGCATAGAGGACAATTAAGCTTGCAGATGTTGCAATGCGGTTTATACAATGTTTGAAAGGACCTCAATGTCAGTGTTTGAATTGATAGGACAGTGGGCCTCAAAATCTCCATTCCCGAATCATCCTGCAGTTTAGAAAGACCTGCTGCCCTGAGCCCACATGTCCTCCTGGCACAGCCAGGTAGAGAAGCAAATGGTTTCCAACACATCCCGGCCCTCACCAGGTCAGCACCCTCGCTGCTAACTTCAGGCCTCTTGGGTATCCTATTTCAGATCTTAACTCAGCCTTTAATTCTTGAAATAAAAATCTATAACCTAATTTCATTAGCACTACATCAGAATACTCTGAATCAAACCAAAGGGGAACTTGTGTATAAGACACACCACTTTCACAGACCATTGTTGGTATTGTTTCTACAGAAGAGTTCATTTTTACAAACATTATTTTTTAAAGTCATTATTTTTTAGTCTCTAGTTATAGTTAGCTGTTTTCCATAACAGAGCAGGTCCTTTTCAAGTAGAATATCCTTAACATGTAAACCTTAGCAGGTAAATAAGCCATACATGCTTCAGCTCAATGAAAGTATAGAGATTCAAGTTTTACAGCCCCAAAGGCTGACGTGCTATTATACCTCGTCACATTTTAGAAAAATGTCATTGTGGTATTTTGACACATCCTCCACGCCCATCAACTTACAGCACACAACAGTTGAGGGTTCTACAAAGTGACTTTAAATGCTACACAGCCTCGAAACAGATATTCACACAACCACATGCCAACTGCCTCTTCCCCGGGCATTGCTTACCCATTGCACTGAGATAATGGTTGAAGGCCTGGCAAGGAGGACTTGGGGTTTGTGTTGATTTGTCACAACTCATGGGTGTCGGGCTCCTGTCTGTGTCAAAAGAGAAATACCCACTGGAGGATCGAGACAGCAGGGAAGATCTTCTCACAAAGATGAATAGCGGGGATCTGGTAGCAAAAGGGCCAGGGCTGGCCGGTGGGGCCAGCGGGCCCTGAGGGCTGCCGTGGGGGCAGCGGTCCCCTGCGCCTTCGGGATTACCTTGGGGCTCCGTCTGTGGGATGGATGGGGCCCCAGTCCTGAGCTGGGATGGCCTCTCAGCAGGCTGCAATTGTCCACCTTCTCTGTCACACTCACGACTTACATCGGAAGGTTGCTTGGCCATTTGGTCTTTTTTTCTGCAAGGAAAAGAAACGAATCTAAGATTATCCAGCAAAACAATAATTACAACGAGATAAATCAGCAAACCTTCACCTATTAAGACTCCTCAAAAGTTCACCCCCAATACAGTACTTTAAAATCAAGTTGCGATGTTGTTTACTTCTCCAACAACCTCCGAAATAAAAATGCACTTGAAATAACAAATGTATGATTATCTTCTTTGTGGTGGTGATGGTGGGGAGGTGGAACCAAACCACCCAACAAAACAGTAACAATGTCAATTACTCGTGAAAGTGGTGCTTCTACATAAACAAATACACAAGTCCCAAGAGCAGCAGTCTGTCTGAAGTCTATTCACAAGTGCCTTTTGCTCGGGACAGACTTCAATCAAGTCCGAAACTCCTGGCGGGTTCTGATTTCCCGGGATCAGATACCGCGCTGCAGCACAGCAGCAGGCGCAGATGCGATTGCGGGCTGCTGCTGCTGGCCGCGTTCCCTGCTCCGGCCCCATTGTTTGCCGAAACTGCTGAGGGCAGCAAGTCTGGGGAAGGTTTGGCAGCGGCCGTCAGCCGTAGTAAGTGCGTCACAATAGAGTTTGTAACTCGGGAGCGCGGCTCGGCCCGGCCCCGGCGCTCTCCGCCCCCGATCCCTTCGGGCCCTGCCAGTGCGCCGCACCAAGCCGACAGAACTTCCCCGACCTGCAGCTGTACTGTTCGGTGCACAGCTCCAAATGTGGGACCCTCTTCCCCTCGAGCCGTGCCCTGGCACCTCGTGCAAAGTCCGCAACTAGCTCCCTGCGTGCTCGCCAACACCAGGCGCGCTGCCCCTTTGCCCAGACCCTCCCCTCCAGAGGCCACCGCACTGCCACTCACGTCCGCCCCTTCCCTTCCGAGCGTAGCGTCCGCGCCCCGGCCCGGGCCCAGCGGCGTCCAACCCGCGCTCGGCGCCGACCCGGCGCCCTCTGATTGTCACAGTGGAGGCGACGCAGGAGACTAAGCCCGGATAGGTTCGGAGCCCCCAGGGCAGCGCAGAGCCCACGCCTTCCCGCCCGCCCGCCGCCGCCGCCGCCGCCACGCTGCACCCGGCAGCCGAGAGTTTCGCGCGCCGCGCCTCTGGCCCGCGCAGCGCCGGCCGCAGCCGCCGGGAACATCCTCCGCCTCCTCCCGCTCCTCCCCTCGCGCAGTGCGCCCGTCGCGGCCGGGACAGCAGACCTCCCCGCGCCGCCGGCGCCGGGTGCCCGCGTTCTCAATTGGCCCACGCGCGGTGGCTCGGCACTGCAGCCAATGGGCAGCGGCGGCGGGGGCGGTGCTTATGGGTCCGGCCGCCGCAGGCGAGGCGATTGTTGACAAACTAGCCAGCAAGCGCGTAGCGGACGGCCTTGGCCGGAGCTCTGGGACTCGGGAAGCTCCGGCAGCCCGCCCCTGAGCTCGGCCGGGACCGAGCGCGCAGGACTTCCCGCCGCTCGGGTCAGCTGGAGACAAAAATCGAACCTGCACTCTCCCAAGGCCAGCCAGGCCGTGCTCACGAGCACGTTCAGGCGGGTCGGGGTGAGGACCCCAAGGGCCGCATTAGCTCAGCTGCAGCATACCCTCCCCCGATTCCTGCAACTCCATCTCCCCGCGCGCCGCGGACACGAAGCCAATCTGAGCGTCCACTCCTTGTCAGGGGCGTACACACTCAAACCCCATCCCCGGCATCCGGTGGGCTCTCCACCAGCAGCTCTCACTTCGGGAAACAGCTCCTACCCGAGGGAAAGGAACCCCCAAGGGTGGGCGTCCTGGGGTAAGCCGGCACGCGCGAGCCGCTAGAACAGCCTGGCCCCGGGGCCCGAGCAAGTTCTGGCTTCTTGCTATCCCTGGATCCAGGAGCTGACACACTGCGAAGAGTGCGCGCAGATCTAGCAGGGCCCCCACGCACGTCCAAGGGGGTAGCGTCCGCGCCCCAGCCCGGGCCCAGCGGCGCGCAGATCTAGCAGGGCCCCCACGCACGAAACCTCGGCCTGAATGACTTAAAAAGCAAACCTCAGGCTTGTCAAGTTAAATCACCAACGCAGTTCCGCGAACCCTTGCACCTAACAGCCAAAACTCGAGACCCACCATACAGCACGGTCGTCTCGCGGGGGCCGCCGGCGAGCCTTCCCGGCTGGGCGCACAACCCGGTACCGCGGAGCGGGCCGCTGGCTCCCGGTCGGTGCCAAAAACAAGCGGTCTCCCGCCTGCGCCGCTCCGCCACCCCGCCACCCCGCGCGCATCCCGACCCGGACCACAGTTGGGTCAAGTGATCGCAGCTTCGGCGCCGACGATCGTTTCCCAGATCGGACCTGCCCAGGCGGGACTCCGACCTGCACCGATGGCACCCTCCAGCCCGGCGATAAACGGTGCAGATTCGCGCGTCTCGGCCTGCACGTGCGCAGGAATCTGGCACTAGATGGAGCCGCTCGGGCATCGGCGCCCGTCTTCCATCGGTCCCCAGCCGGTTCCTGGGGATACGGAGGTATTTACCTTGCGCTTCTCAGTTCGCGAATCAGAGTCAGACATTGGGGGCACCAGGGCCAGGGAAGGGCGCCGAGGCGGTGGCGGCGGGAGCGGGGCAACTCAAGCTCTGCCGGTGACGATGCTGAACGCAGTGGGGCAAGGCTCGCAGGAGAATTGCAAGAATAAGCTGGCGGCCGCGGCGACGATCACGATCGCGGCGACGATCACGATCACGATCACGATTACGACGACGACGACGACGATGCAAGACGCAGGGCTCCAGCAAGCTGGCTACCCAGAGGTTGCTCGGAGCGAAGTGAAACCTGCTCGGCCCTGCAGCCCAGCTCAGACTGACTGCCCCGCGCCAGCGCCCAATCACCGAGGGCCCCGCCCCCGCTACGTCCCGCCTCCGCGGGAGGGAGGGCAAGCCCCGCCCCCGCGCCGCCTGGGCCGCCGGCGCGTGCAGGCTGGGACAGGTAAAGGCGGGGCTGGCCCCTCCGGGTTCCCTGCCGCGCGCGCCGCCGAGCCGGGCGTGTTTACCCGAGTGACTCTGCTGGCAGAAGGTTCTGTGCGCGCCCCTCCCCCAAAGGAGCGTCGGCTCGCCTCCTCCCTCCGGGTGGCAGCCGCGGCCTGCGAGCGGAACAGAGGGGGCGCTCGGGCACGTTCTGGGCCCGGTCTGGCCCTGGCCGCCCTCGAGAGCCCTGCGGAGGCGCTCGGCGTCCGGCGGGGGCAGGGAGGGGATCGGTTTGGTCTTCGGATATGTCCGGGTCCGAAGGTTGGACAGTGAGTCTTGAGTTCTTCCACCTTCGGGACCCTGATCAGCGAGATGCTCCCCTGCCTGGCGCGCAGCGTTTGGGCGCCCTCCTGTCACCCTGCTGACGCTTGCCAGCTTTTCTGCGTGAGACGGAGCCTGGCTTGAGAAGGAGCGTGCAGGAGGCGGCCGGGAGCAATGATCTCAGGACGCGTCTTTCCCGCATCCCCTGCCTGAGGCGGGAATGCCGTGTGTGCAGATAAAATAAGGAGTTTTAAAAAAAAAGTGTCAAATAATTTTAAGGGAAAAAGGCACAGAGAAGAGCCTGGGCCTCCAGGTGAAAGAAAGTTGTGCGTGGTCTCGGTCAGGACCCTCGAGAAGAGTTGGGCTCCGCAAGAGCCCGCAGGAACCGTGCCTCAGTGGGCCCAGGCTGGTTTGGGCGGGGCTGCTGAGTTCAGGACGAGACGGGTCGCACTATGCGCCCCACCCGACCCCTCTTGGCGTCCCCATTCACCTTTCTTTGGAAATCCGCAGCCCCATCTCGTGACCCTCCCCGGGAGACCCAACTCAGCTCACTTCCGTGTGCCTACACCCGCGTCCGCCTTCCCAGCCCGCGGCCACCCCCGCGCCTCCCGCCTGCTCTCCGCGCTGCCGGGTCCCCAGCCCGGGGCTTTGAGACAGCGGGGGTGGGGGTGTGTGGAACTTTGGACAGAAATGGAGCACCCTGGGACACCTTGCCAGGCGGCGATTAGGGAGACTGGGTTCGGAGGCCGGCGGGGAGAAGGAAGGGGCCTGGGCGTGGAGGAGCTGATGGGGCGGCCTTGTCCCGCCGACGGGCCGCGTCGGTCATCTTTTAAATTTCTAAGCAGATCTGACTTAAGTGTGACGCTGCACAGCCGCAAGTTAGTCTTTTTTTCCGAGTCTAGAACGAGGTGGAGGCCCGTGTTCTCAGTGGTGCCGGAGCTGGCGCGCGGGGCTCGGCCGGGGATTTCGGTACAAGAGGGACGGCCAGGCGCGGGGACGCGGCGCCGCCGACTTGCAGGCCGCGCTGTCTCCCGCCCACGGCCGGAGCGGAGGGCGCTCTGCGTCCTACGGGGGACAGCAGCGCAACCTGCAGCGCGGGCGCGCGGCCTCAGACCGACCTCGCCGGGGGTGCCTGGCGCCCTTGGCGGTGTCGGCGACGCCGTCCCCGACCGGAAAAGAACCACGCAGGAGAGAAACGCTCGTGTCTCTTCCTGCGTATCTCTGCCACCCCGCGTCGCCCGCTCCTGAGAACCCGTGAACCCTCTAAAACAAAACAGAGGCGTCGGGGAAAGCGACCTGCTTAATGCTGTTAGAACTCGGCTAGGAAGCCGGCCCCGAGACAGCGGTTCTGGCGTTCCAGGCGACCCAGGCTGTGTTAGGGACCGTCGAGCGGCCAGGACTGCGCTAGAGAGCGCGAAGGGCAGCGTGGGGACACCGGGACAGCCTTGGGTCGCCGATCCGGGACATCGCTGCAGCTGACGCCGGCAGGGCGGTAACCTTACCGCTGACCGGACACGCGCCGGTAGGGAAGAGAGAGGAATAGTCAGGCCACGGCGCTTTGCAAAGTGGGAAATCCACGGGCCACAGGAGCCGCCTATTGGGTCTTTCCAAGTTCTGAAACCAGTTTATTGCAGAGTATTTCCTGAGCCCACTTCTCCAACCTCCGAGGAGAGGGAGCGCTTTCCCGTCTCTTAATTTCTTTATTAAAATTTGTATCTGGGCTCTTAAAGGACAGATTAGTTTCGCGTGGTAACAATGTTTTCTAAGCGTTATCTTGCGCTGCGGAAGCCGCCTACTCCGGAGGACCGGCCTGAGTTTGCGCTTCGCTCAGAGCGCGAGCCGCGTTCCCTGCAGAGCCCAAGAGGGTCTGATTCACTGGGAAAACAGCACTGCCTGAATTGAACCTTCGCCCGCCCCGCGCTCCGAGTGGTCTCTCGGTCGGTCGGTCTCTCTCTCTCTCTCCCCTCTCACTTCTCATTACTTATGTATTTAATTTTGCCTAGGGGTGTTTGATTTTTATGTTTTGATTTTGTTTCCACCCAGAACCAAAGGTTTTTGAAATCCCTGAGAATCTGAGTCACCGATGACAGCAAAAGATTTTTGGCGACACCCGGCTGTGGGGCGCGCTCACAAGGCGTGGGGTGGGAGCGCGACGGCGGAGAGAGCCCACCCTGATTGTCTGGGGGGGGGTCGGTCTCCCAAGCCAGGCGAGCTGGTGGCCGGGCCAGGCAGGGTTACTGAAGACAAAGCACCATACTCCCTGGGCACCCGTCTGGCTTCTCTTTCCCAACCAAGCGCTCCGAGCCTTGCCGGCTTGTCCCGGACCGCTGCTCCATGAGCAGCATCCCAGTGGGCTGTGACTCCACACGAGCTGTCCTGGCTCCGGGCAACTGTGTAGCAGCTGCGGACTGACCACCACACTTCTCTCCACGCCCGTCACAGCTCAGCTTGCAGCTTGGGCCCCAGAGCGCGCGCCATTTCCCCGGCCAGCCCAGCGTCCGCCCCCTGTGCAAGGTAGAAGGCCCAGGTGGCCCTCGCGTTGGGGGACTCCAGCGATTGGTGCGTGGAGGTTGATGTGTGGAATGCTAAAGGCAGCGATCACCCTCAGGGTATCATCCTTCACCGAGTCGCACAAAACCAGCAACTGCAAAACATGACACAGTGGGACAGGTCAGATGTTGGCGCGCTAGCGCGGTCTAGTCCCGGGGAGCGGGGGGCTCTCCACCCTCCGCCCAGCAGCCGCAGAAACTAGTTTTGTTTCGGACTGCCAGAGACTGAGCGCACTGGAAGCAACTGGTCATAAATAACCCTCGCAAATCTTTTTCATCTTCGGAATTCCTAACCCTCTGACACCCAGGAGAATCCCAGGGTTTTACTGTAGAAGAATTGGGAGAGGGGGCCTCTGCCCCAAATTCTCGCGAAGAACTGGGGACCGTGGTCTGAGAATGAACTTCTCCCGCCTTTCTTCCTTCTCTCCTCGCCCCTCCACTGCACCTCCCGAGTGCTTGGGGTGCCACCCTCTGGCGTACAGAGGCAACTGACCAGGAAGTGCCTCAAAGCAGGTGAACGTAGTGACCTGCCCAGCTCTCCCCACACTGGCACCTTCAGATGCAGGCCACGCGTCCGGAAACAGGGCAGAGTGGGCCAGTGGAGGTAGGCTAGGCGCTGACACCGTCCGGCACCCTCCAGGTGTGCGAAACTCACCTGCAGTTAACGCGAACCCCGAGGGACACCCCCGCACGCTCCTCGGTGGTCCTCATAACCACTGGCAGGCACAGACGCCCTGGGCAGAAAGAAGGGTGAGGGAGAAGCAGGGCAGTGAGTTGAGAAGCTGCCCTGGGGGTATTTTTATTTTATTTTCCTTAGTTTAGATACCAGAGCTTTTTTTTTAAATTAAAAAAAAAAGTTACCCAAATAATAGTTTTTCTAGAACTTTCCTTTTCCCTAACCAGCTACACGCTGTACTCTTCCGTTTTCCAAGCTTTCAGCCAGTTGTAAATTTCTTTCACTCCCCAGATCTCAGTAGACCCCCAGGTTTATCTTTACTGTTTTAGAAACATCATTTACACCATCTCACTGTTACCCTCCTGTGGGGTTCGTCTAGGCTGCTTGCTCTATTGTTTCTAGGACCACAGTTTCCTTCTCCAGCAGTTCCAAATGCCCTGTGAAGTGTCCAGAAAAATGGGGGTGCAGGGGTAGGGAGGCAGGTAGGTGGGGGAAGAGCATGAATTGTTATAGCTCAATGATTCATCTTCCTTGAACATGTGCTCTATTACATCAGTGATTTCTAATGAAAAACTTCATTCTTCACACATTGTGGTTAAGAATCATCAAATCAGTACTGAAAAGACTTTGATCATATTTGCAAGATGCGCTGAGATGAACTTTCACTGACCAAGATTTCAAAGTTCGTAATTAATACTCTTGACAAATTCCCTGACTAATCTGTCAACTCTCAATATCTTTAACCACACAGTTCAGAACCCTGAGACGGTAGAAGCAGCCCTTGAACTTTCCACGTATTGTCATGCAATTATTCAAGATGATTTTCCCTTTGGTTTGCATTATGCAACTCAAAATCACCACCGGGGAAAGTCACTCTGAATGAAGCTTGTGAGAATGTGCTTTTGGTTTGTTTACTGCCAAGGATCAAGGGACAAGATGTCTTAGCTAACAGACAGCTCTCAAGGCCAAATACCAGTGAGAGGCCTCTAGCACATCCCAGCCCTGTGGAGCCCAATTGTCAACCCATGTGTACTCTTAGGTTACTCTTAGCCAAAGAAACACTCAGCCTTCAACCCATGGGACTGGCATCATTCACTCTTGCTGGATAACAGAAATAGAAACTTTAATCCTTACTAATCAAAACAACAAATAGCCAGGGATAGTGGCACATGCCTGGAATCCCAGTACTCGAGGCTGAGGCTGGAGGATCCTTATGAGTTCAAAGCCAGCCTGAGCTACATAATGAGACACTGCCTCAAAAAAAAAAAAAAAAAAAAAAAACCCAAATAAACCTGATGTAAAGTATCATTTATACCCCATTTTAAAAATGAATCTATGTAGCTGATACATACTTTCTAATTAGATTGTTAGATATTGGTGAGCTTTTAATTTCATTTCCAGTCTATTCTTTTTCAGCTGACCATTTATTTATTTATTGAGCCAGGGTCTCTCTGTGTAATTCAGACTGGCCTTGAACTCAGTATGTAGCCAAGGCCAGCTCAAACTCACTCTGATGTTCCTGCCTCAGCCTTCCAAGTGCTGGGGTTGGTTATAGGTGTGCACCAACACACCCAGCTCTGTTGACTTTATTTTAGACTAGATATTAAGCAAGAAATTTAAAGGGAGAATCTTAAAACAACAAACATTTTAATCTAAAAGATGTGAGAGGGGATGCTAATGAGGTTTCTGCATCACTTGTAGTTATCATTTACTACCTTTGCTCCTGCTGTGACACATAGCTGGCATTCTGGAAGGTGTCTCTGGCCACCTTTGCCCACTTTTATCTTTCCCTGTGTTATTCTATGCTGTTGTCTCACCTCAGTCCCTGATTAACATTTGATAGATTGTCACTCCAGCCTTGACAAGGATACACCTTTTCTATACAGGGTGTGTGTCTCCACAGTCTGGCTCCATGTCTCCAGTATCTTTCTAACTAGGCCATGAAGTAACATTTGGCAGTTTCTGTCCCTATGTGAGCCAGGTTTTCTGTGCTCTACTCCACACAGACTCAGGCTGGTATTTGCTGCACATGTGCTGTGTGCTGGATTACACAGAGGTGTAGATGTTCACAGTCTCATTCCATATGCATCACAACTCTATCAGGTATTGCTCCATTTTACAGATGAGTAAACCAAGACTTAAAAAATTTAACATATTATTGTTATTCCAAGTCACACACCTCTAACCAGCATGATTAGGGTTTTACTCCAAGTCACTCTTCTTCTACAGGCCTGTCTATCCTTCTGCCTCACTATTACCAGTTGCTGGGGGACATAGGGTATTGCACTGAGGAAACACCTCTGGCCTTGCAGCAAATGTGGGACCCTGGATGCTCCTCATACATCAAAATCAATCCTGTGTGTACGCAGGATGGGTGTACTCATGTGGCTGTAACAAGGCCCAATAATGATGTCACTAGAGGAAGAGCCAAGGACTTGGCTTTAGAACCAGCTTCCAAGATGCAAAAGAACCACCTTGGAGATCTGAAAGCTTTTCCTGCAGAAAGCCAAGGCCTCAACTCTCCAGAAAATATTCTCAGCTCAGTGAGGTTTGGATACAAGGGTGCACATGGCACACTTTTCCTGTAGAAGGAGAGATGCTTGCATATTCTTCTGGAGGTTGGGATAACTCTTCTACACTGGTGAATGGGCCCTCCTCACTCTTCCAGTCCACTACCTTAAGTCACCAAACACAATTCAAATCTCTTCCGAAGAGCAACATGCAGACTTCCAAATCATGACCAGTGAAAACTGCCACAATCAAGTCGTTAACCTATAGCTACTCCTACTTCTTGCAAGGGCCTCCAGACTGAGCACACAGAGGCCTTGGTTTGATGCTCTCCCACCCATTCCCCTCTCCTGAAGAATCATTTACTCTTTACAAAGACAAACATTCTGTTAGGATTTAGATCTAGAATGTTCTCCAAAAGACTCACATGTTCAGCTTTGGGGAAGTGATTGAATCATGAAGACTTTAATTTCCTCAAGTAGACAAGTTCATTCACTGGGCTTATTAGGGGAAAAGCCTAATTTGATGAGGCTGGCTACTATGAGTGTGACTTCTGGGACTATATCCAGTCCCCAGGCCCTTTCTCTCTGCCGCTCTTACTCTCTCTCTCTCTCTCTCTCTCTCTCTCTCTCTCTGCTTTCTATCTGTCATATGGTGAGCAGTTTTGCTCCACCTTTCCCTTCCACCATGATGTTTTGCCTCACTTCTGGCCCCCAGTAATGGAAACAGCTGACCACGTTTTGGCGGCCATGTCTGGAAGCCATCTTGGAATATGGCTCTGAAGCAAAATAAATAATTCCTCTTCCTAATTGTTTTTCTCAAGCATTTGATTACAGAAATGCAAAGCTGACACACATTCCTTAAAAAGTTATAGTGGTAGGTCTTTGAGGTCTAATTTTCATCTTCACCCCTGTTGTCTGACTAGTATTTGACATAAAGACAAATGTTTCTAAAGCCCTCACATGTGACATCATCTCATACCATATACTGTGACTCTGTCTCTCAAATTTACGCTGCACATCCAGAAAGGAGAGCTCCATTCCTATTTTCATTGATCACTGAGAAGCTCCTCAAGGTGGAACAGTCCTTAGCTTGCTGGGCCTCCTGATGCCAAGAACCTATAGATTCTTGTGGCTTCTTCTAGAACCAAAGCACAAAATAAAACTTTATGGCTCGAGCAATAATCAGGACTCCAGCCCAGTATTTTTTGTACAGCAACTTAAATTATGTTTTATGTGAATTAGTTCTTTTGGCTGAGAAAAATATTTACCATAACTTGAATGTTGGAATGGGGCAAATTACCAGCCTAACTAAGCAACATCACTTTCATTTAGCTTACCTGAGTTTATATGAAAAGAGACAAATTTGCTTTCAAAATGTTCTATCTGTTGTAATTTATTTATTTAGAGACAGGGTCTCTCTTTATAGTTCAAGTGGGCCTTGAACTCATTATGTAGTCCAAGATGGCCTCCAACTCATGTCAATCCTCCTGCCTCAGCCTCCCAAGTGCTGGGATTACAGTGTACCACCATGCCCTGCTTTCAGTTTATGTATTATTTTTGACTAAAGTGTACACAATTCAACCATTTGCTGAGTATTACTGAAAACGTCCATCTTGGTGAAGGAGTAAGGCTTTGAACCTTGACACTACCATACCCAAGTCATGATACCTTCCTTATCCTAATATGTAAAGAGCAGATGAATCTGGCATAGATAGAGAATTTACAAATGCTATTATTAGCATTATGGGATATTCTCTAGTTGTGTTAACACAACCTTACAACTCTGGGATTTTCTTTATAAAGATTGCATAATCACTCTGACCTAAAACAAGAACGCTGACACAGAGGCATCAACTTTAACCACTTAATAAGAACTTCTGACATTTATCATACTGCCACTGATTCATAAGAGGAAAAGTTTAAAAATAAGAAAAGTGCACATAGCTTTCCCTTTAGAATACAGGAAACCATATAAAAGTTTTAGCAATGGAATTAAAGTAACCACAATGCCGCTCTTGGTAGCATTTCTACAAAAACACTTATATGAAATGAGAAAGAATATTCAATTAGGTGGTTATAATAAAGCTGCAATATTAATCTCACACCTTCTCATGGTATTTAAATCAACTGACATTACAGCCTGATAAGGGCATACCCAGAGGGGAATGATTCTCTTTCTCTCTTTCTCTCTTTTGCTTTGTTTTTGTTTTTTGAGACAAGGACTCACTATGTGCTTCAGTAAGGTCCTGAACTCATTGTGCAGCCCAGACTGGGCTTAAACTCCCACCATCCTCCTGCCTCAGCCTCCGGTGTGCTGGGATTACAGGCGTACACCACTCTGCCACAGAATGGGACTGATTTTCAATCAAAAATTTTCTTTAAGTGGCAGAAGCCCCCACAAACTTCCCAAACTAAATACAATCATTTCTCACCTTCAACACATTGGTTCCAAGAACCCTCACACCCCCCTGGAGATGCCAAAATTCACAGATGCTTAAGTTCTTCATATACAATGGTTATATTTGGATATAACCTGCATAATCCTCTCCTATGTTTTAAATCATCTACAGGTTATTGATAACACTTAATACAAAAGAAATGCTATGTCAACAGTTTTTATACCAAAATTGTTTAAGGAATCACAACAAGGAAAAAAATCTATGCATGTGTAGTACACACACATTTTTTAAAGAACATTTTTGATCTGCACTTGGTCAAATCCCTGAGTGCAGAGCCCACCACACAGAGGGCAGTCTATATATGGTAAGTCTAAAACTACTGCAAATCAAGGAATTTTTAACCTCATAAACTCCAATGATTTCACTAGCCTACTTCTGGTTAGGATGTAGAAGTAAGTAATCAAGACAACTTTACTCCTATGATACAAGCAGAAGAATCCAGACAATATAAGTCATTGGTTTTATTGTGCTTCTGAAAAGTACTGTAGTTAGGGGTATTAGCGCAGCACTTTCAGAGAAAAATGCAGTGTTTATGCCTAAGCTAAGAGGCACAGAAGCTTCCACACGAAGGGGGGGGGGTGCCTGTGGATGGAAGGGTGGGCCTACCAAACAGCGGGGAGACTTCGCAGGGGTGGGGAAAATGGCCAGAGGGTCTGCAACTGGGAAGACCTGAAACACAAAGCACAAACACTTGCTTCACAATTCTGAACTCCTTATTCGGAACTGTTCTATGTAAGCAGCAGTTTATGGGGGCTGGAAAGCAGAGCAAACTTGCATAGTTCTGCGCATCCTTGTGGTGCCTAGATTTGGGGGCCTGCAGGAGTGGAACGGAAAAGAAGGTAACTGAGACCGCAGGGCAGCAGCTGGTCACAGGTTCAGCTGATCACAGGAGCAGGCGGGCAGTACAGGGTGGGGCAGGGCAGGACCGGGGGTGGGGGACACAGTGGACACATTCGACTCTAGGAGGAATCTTGATAATCATCCCTCACCCAAAAACTACACTAAAGAGAGGGAAACAAATGCAAGAATTAAGAACTGAGTCCAATGTCTATCTGCAGCATAGCGGTGTGTGCCTGCAAAACCAAGCAGGCTAATGTGACCCTAAATCTAGAGAAAGAACAATCTGTAAAAATAGACCCTATAACAGTTACTACAATTAATGGACAAGGATTTTCAAACAACTCTTATAAATGTGTTCAAAAGTTTACAAGGAAAAATGGTCACTGTGGACTTAAGTGCAATATATCAGGAGATAAAATCTGTTAAAAATAAATAAAAAGAATATTGGGGAAAAATAGAATCTCTGTGATAAAAATCTACTGTTGGAGTTAACAGAAGAATGAATATTGAAGAGCAAAGATTAGTAATCTTGAAAACAGATAGTAGAAATGACTCCAAATAGTGCAAAGAGGAAAAAAAGTTAGCACAGTAGTGCCCTGTGGGATTATATTGGTATTCACATGCATGAGATTGTAATCCCAGCAGCCAGAGAGAATGAGATATAAAATACTTGTAGATGTAATTGTTAGCTACACTGTTTCCAAATTTGATACCACAAAATATCTTGCGCACATTTAAGTCCAATGACCACTAAACAGATAAATATTTTTTAAAACCCCAACTAAGCATATAATAATAAACTTGTCTAAATCTAAAAGTATGAAAACTGGTAATATTAGTTAGAGAAAAGTTAATCTATCATTTGAAAACAGTCGTAAAAAATCATAGCTGAATTTTTACCAGACCTAAAGCAAGACAGATGACAGGATGACACATCTAAACTTCTGTATTTAGTGAAGCTAACTTCTAAAGTTGAAGCTGAAGATGAAAATTAATATGATTAAAAATAGGAGATTTATTTACATAGACTTTCATTATACACAAGCTTGCCCACGGCCAAAGCCCCACCTACGGCCAGAGACTTTCATTATAAAAAAGTTTTTCAGTCTCAGATGTTGTAATAACAGATATAAATGCTGACTACAATCTTATTTAAAATCTCTTAAAAATAATGAGGGTGAAGGCACACTTTTATTTTCATGGTACAAAGCAACAAACCCTTGTGCTAAAACCTAGTAATGTCATACAGGAAAATAAAATCAACAGATACCCTCTAGGAACATAGTTGAAAAATTCTTAAGAAAATATTCACAAATAAAATTACCAATAAATAAAAAGGAGAAGTATCATGACTGTTATAGCTTAGATTGTAGATGTCGCCATAGAGCCCATGTGTTCAGTCTTGTTCACAGGGTAATGTTACTGCAAAGTGGAGGAGCTTTTAAGAAGTGGTCACACAGCTCTTTGAAGGTGGGCTCATGACGGGAATGGTGGGACTCTAGTCCCTTCCTCTTCCTGTTTTGCTTCCTGGCCATGAGGCAAGCAATTTTTTCCACCATATGCTCCCCAGCATTGCCATGTGGCATCCCCACAAGAGGCCTAAAAACAATGAACTCAACTTGATAAAGGACCATAAGACAAAATAAACCTTTTCTCTTCATAAGTTAATTACTTCAGGTATTTTGCTATATAATGGAAAGCTGACTGACACACTGACCAAGTGAGATTTATCCTGAAAATCTTCAATTGATTAACAGTCAAATATTAATCAATATTCATTACCTTAGGAGAATATAGGAGAAAATTTATATATTAAATGCATAAAGCAATAGTCAGAGAAAACATTTAGCAAAATCCAAAACCATTCAAGATAGAAAATCAAACTCAGTATAAAAAGAAGCTTCTTCACTCTGATAAAAGACATCAATGAAAAACATGCATTTAACACCAAATACTGAAACTTTCTCCTTAAGATCAAGAATAGTGTATTTCAATAATATTTATTTTCAGTATTGTGTTGGAGGTCTTAGCCAATACATTAAGACAAATGCATTTAAAAGCATCGCATACTGAAAATAAAGAAATAAAACTTTATTCTTAGGTGATATAATTGCACATTTAAGTAATTTACACACTACTTGAACTAATAAGTGGATTTAATGAGTTTAGGCACACAAGTGAATGCACAAAAATTGGTTGTGTGTGCACTATACGTGGACCATGTAATTACAGAACTAAAATTTAAAATACATTATCTCAAAGGTCTTAAAAACAAAAAAACTTAAGGATGATTTAATGAAGTATGTTCAAGAATGCTTACTAAGATGAAATTAAAATAATAATGGGTAGAGTTAAATGGAGCAATAGAATGCTGAGATAAACCACATTCACAGATTGTTTCAATACTGATTCTCTCTGATCTAATATGAATCGATGCAAATATTATTAAGACTGCAGATAACCCTTTTCTCCATGAAATGTACAAGCCAACTCATATATATGGCATCAAAATTGTTTTGAAAAGAAGCAAACATCTGGAGGACTGGGTTTTTTTTTTTTATATAAGATTGACTACAACAGCCAAGACAAAACAATATAATAGACAAACAAATAAATGGAACAGAATAGAAAATTCTATACTTATATGGTCAATTGGTTCTCCATAAAAAAGCCCAAACATTTCAATAATGAGAGAAAAGTCTTCTAACAAATGCTAGATAACTATATGAAAATTAATGCCAACCTCTACCTCATACTGTACTCAGAAATTGAGTGGAGATAGAAAGAAAGTAAGCATACATCAAAAGTGAAAATTCTTCTAGAAAAAAGCATAGGAAAATATCCATATAACTTTGGATTAGGCAATGATTTCTTTGAAAAGGAATTTTAAAAAAGAAAAAAAAGAAAGAAAAGGAATAATGACACTAACAAAAATTAAAAATTAACAACTTGTATATCCATACTCAAAAATATCTGCTTATCAAAAGATATTATTAAGAAAATGGACAGACAGTCCACAGACTAGAAAAAATACAAGTGCCTATATCTAGAATGATAGTGAACTCCTACAACTTAATATTTAACACAAATATACACAGTTCTTAAATGGGCAAAAGATTTAACCAGATACTTTCCAAAGAAACACATGAATGACCAAATAAGCACTTTAAAGAATTAGATGGTACCAGAGAAATGAAAATTTAAAAAGCACGGAGATAGCACTAAGCATCCATTAGAATAACTAAAAAGACCTTTAACACTGAATGGTGATAATGTAGAACTACTGACCTCTCACCTGTTACTAGTGGAGGTATAAAAGGGTTCAACCACTTTTGGAGAACTGTTTATTGGTAATTTCTCAGGGAGTTAAATAGATACAGCATATGACTCATTAATCCCATTCCTAGGCATTTAGCAAAAGGTATGGCAGAGAGTGTGCAGAAATGATCCTATCCATCTTACTCACAGTAACACCAGCCACAAACACCCTAAATGTCTGTCCAGTAGCAAGAGAATGAACAATTGTTTTTGGCATAAACTATTCATGCAAGGGGGGAAATGTTTTAAGTCTTCAAATTTTTTTTTATTAAACATATGAGTACAAATAAGACACTAAACCTTAGTGCCAATGGAATGACATGCCTGAGGTTAGGGAACAGTAACAAGGCCAGTTCTTGGGGACAATGACACTGACAGGACCGAATAGAGGGGCACATGGTCATCTAAGAGAAAGGATAGGAAGAGGTCAGAGAGGTCTATACGATAAAACATCCCTCATCATATAAAAATAAAGGAATGAACTAAATAATCTTGGTGCTTCCATGCCTAGGAAGCACTGGAACAGTGAATCGAGCCACAGTGACTAGATAAAAACCCCAGGGGAAGGGAGGAAAATTTCTTGGGCAATGGGCACTTCTTTCTTTTGTGACTGAGGTCTGCATACACTGTCCTCCCTCTGTCAAAACTCACTAAATTGCACTATTAAGATTTGCAAAACTCACTAAATTGCTTCAATGCATTAAAATAGACACCATTTTTTTTGGTTAAAAAGTAGAAGTAAGAGGGATAAAAGAAATTTGGAAGAATATATGATTGTCAACTTTTCTTTTTTGTCAAAGATAATGAAAAAGTACTATCTCCTATCACTATTTTATCAAAGGGTAAATTTGGCACCAAAAGATATAGGCTAAACATAATTTTTTAATGAAAAATATTTTGCATTATGAAAGTTCAATATATGTTGTTTTCTTTACTTTGACATAGAAAGACCATCTTTTTTCCTAGGAAAATTCCTTCTTAGGACTTATCAGGAGACTCCAAAAGGTGAAGAGAAGAAGCAGACTGTCTAGGGACCATGGCTTCTGTGAGTTGACACTGTGGTAATTCCTTGGCTTTTCTTTATTCTTCACGTATCCCACAGTGGAGCTGAAGAAGCTGGCAATGTGGAGACTCCATGCCCACACATGTAGACCAAAGTCCCAAGACAAGCCTGCTATCCCTAGCCAAAGGGTTAGGAAAGAGGTAGCCTTAGAAAACAGAAAGCTTTCCACAGACAGCTGTGCTAGCGTATCAGCATAACACAGGAAAAGCTGGGCCACCCCGAAACTCGTGGTTCTACAGGCTCAGTGCGGGGCTTGGCATCCACCCTCCATAGGCTGCTTCAAGGAACCCCCATGGTGTTGGGGACCGCATAGCTGCAGAGAGATACAAATCCCTCTCCCAGACAGGGTGCTTTGGAGGCGGCCTAGTGAAGATCAGGATTGATCATTACATAGAAATAGCACAAAGCCACTGCTAGTGTAAGAGGAGCCTGCTTGGGAGCAGTCATGAGGTTCTCCTACCTCCCCACTAGGGGTGGTGTAAGTGGAGACCTAGTTAAGAGGTAACTGAAACTCCCACTTCTACCCAGTGATACCAGGGTGTTCCTGTTCTTCAGATGTGCATATAGCCTGAGCTGAGATCTTGGGCTTCTGTGCCACATGACACAAACGAAGCAATGTACCCTTTCTTTCTGGGAACAGTGTTAGAGGAAGCCAATTAAAACAGAGGGTTAGACAGGCAGCCAGCTCACCACCCTGGTAAGTGGCTGGGGCCTGACAGGCTGCGGCCGCCCTAGGGCAAGAACTATCAGTGTTTCCTGAGCTCTGCACCATGTTGGAACTTGAGGGCGCTGGCAGAACAGGCAGCCAGCTTGCTGCCCTGGTAAGCGGCTGTGGGCCTGCCTGTGTGCAGGCTAAGAATCAAACATCTATTCACCACCACCACCACCCCCCGTTAGCAAGCGGGAGCCACAAGTCTGAGTATCTCTTGGGAGGATGAACGTATGCAGTGTGGCAAGTAAGGGGGATTTCCTTCTACCATCTCTTTGAAGGCAAATATTTTTATCACTGTTTTGCTCAGTTCTGATTAATGGTACTGCTCTATTCAATATTCTGTTTTTATAAGTTCAGTAGTCCCTTCCATTTTGCTCCACCTGATTAAAAGAACAGCTAATGTGTTCGGAACAGGATGTGCTATTGTGCCTATTGCTCATGTCCTGGTGACCTGCTGTGAGGTTCTGTGCGTTTCACTACACTGTCTTGGATGGCTTTGTTCTGTCTTGTTCTGTATTTTGCTATCTTCAAAAAAATATATATAGATTACAAAGTAACAAAATACCTCCAAAAATCTCCCAACTCCACCAAAGCTGATCCATGGGGCATGAATGAGGAGAAACTCAAAAACAAAGCAACAAAATAGTATAAGGTGATTAAAAAGTAAATAACAACAACAAAACAGATCAGTAAAGTACTGAGCAACCTGAAACAGGACATAACTAAACAGATAATGGACTTAAAAAGCAAAAGGAGGAAAATAATGTGCTCTAAAGGATATAACTGCATGTATGTTTAAGTGTGTAAGATTGATAACCATGTTGCTAAGTTTTTATTGGATCACTGAACAGAACTGTTTGCAGCCTCACTGTTTGAATGTCCACTTTGTATACTTGAATTTTTAACTTGAACAACTATGTCTAAGAAGACAATATGTAATTTATCAACTAGTGATTTCTTACTGTTTTTTTTTCTGAAATTCTATATTATTTCTACCTTTTTTTCTGTTCTGCTTTTTTTCTCTTTAAATAAAATTTAAAAAACACAATAATAAAGGTCTTTTAAGACAGATACACACACACACCTACACACACACAAAACAGAGGGTTAAAAGAAGATAGAGTGTCTCATGATATCCCAAATATTCAGGTTTTATTCAAAAGTTACTTATCATACCAAGAACCAGGAAGATGTCAAACCAAATGAAAAAAGACAATCACATAGCACACAGATGACAGAGACATTAGAATTACCTGACAGTCATAAGCAACCATCATAAAACTGGTTGACTGAGAAACTTTGAACATGCTTGAAACTAGAATAAAGTATTCTATCAGAATGACTAAAATAGAAAATAGTGACAACACCAAGTACTGGCAAGGAAACAAAGGAACTATGTCACTCATACATTGCTGGTGAGAATGTAAAATGTCACTCTAAAAAAAAGGTATCAGTTTCTTTAAAATGTCAACCTGTACCTACCATATGACCCATTTACACCAGGAAAATTAAGGCCCATATTCACCAGTGTCAACAGCAATCCACACACCCCTCAGTGGGTGACTGGTTATTTGATCTGCAGCACGTTCACAGGGTGGAATACTACTTATTCACAAAAAGAAATAGACCATCGATACAAGCAACCACATAGATGAATCTCCAGACAATTATGCTGAGTGGGAAAGCTCATTTCAAAGGTTGCATATTGTTTGATTCATTTATACATGCTTAAAATAATAAATTACAGAAATGTAAAACAAGTGAGTACAAACAACCTGGTATGAAAGAGAGGGAGGAAAAAGGGAAGAGAGAATGGCTATAAAAAAGCCACAGGATGGACCACTGTGACCACGACAGTGTCCTGTATTCTCACTGTATCAGTGTCACTGTATGCAAATCCTGGCTGTGATATTGATCTATAGTTTTCAAGATGTTACCAAGCAGGGAAACTGGGAAAAGAGGCATGAAATCTTTCTGTAAGTGACAGTAGGTTTAAACCAATTTTGATGATGCTTTCAAATCAAAGAGGCTGGAAATCTTACAACTGCCTATGAACTTGTGATTCTCTCCAACAAAAACTTTAAACAGAAAACAAAAACAAAGAGGAGAAATTTTCAGTTAGGTTTTAACAAAATGCTTTTGTATAAACATCAGAAGATTGTTTTTCCTTTCTGATATGCTTTTCAGTCAAAGCATAATGTATATCAGAGATGAATCTCTAGCAGCTTGTTAACTTATCACAAAATGAATGCACTTATTCTTCACACAGATTAGGAAGTAGAACATCTACCTCCCCAAAGACCCTGCAAAAAGCTGTCATTTTACTTATGCTGGACATTTGACTTACACTGTCTCAGCAGTGGCCAGTTGGAAAATAGAATCATTGCCTGCTGATTCTAGCTGTTTGGGGAAGGAAGTTGCAAAAGAATCTCAATTTCCCATAGATGTATGGGTTCTCACAAGTAAGCCCTGTCATTTCTCTGTGCCTTAAAATGGGGCCAACCTTACATGGTACCAGAACTTTGAGCCCTCCCAGAGGTGAGCAGAAGTGGAGCAAGCCACACGCACGATCTTTTTCTAAAATCCAAGAAACATGGTTACCATCAGAAAAAAAATGAAATAACCACAGAAACACTTTATTTTATAAAATGTATTAATTTTTTTAGTTGGAATAGCAATTTACACTAAATTGGATATACTGTTTTGAGTTCAATAATTTTTAAAAATTTCTTAGAATCATAATATAATTTGCCTTGTTTTTAATTGTCTGGTTGGGCTCAGCTGAATTCCACCTCTTGAAAGGTCTTTGTTGTGTTACCCAGCTGCCCTTCAGAACAACTTTCACCCATCAGAAATTCTGGGTCAAGGGTGTGAACCCAAAGACATTTGTGGAGAGTGGTACCCCATTGCCCTGCCTTTAAATATCTCCCCGATGACCCCAGGATAATACAGCTGCCAATCTCAGAGGCTGGAACTCCGAAAAACAACTGGTCCTCTCCTGCAGTTATAACAAGTTGCTCATGAATGAAGGAAATAGAATGATCCCCATTCACTTTCCAGGCAGACAAAGGTCCACTGTGGGGCGTGAGGGCTCAACAGGTGGCTGCCATGCGGAAACCAGGATTGTGGGGGTGGGGATGACCTCTGGGTCCCTTTTACTGACCATGGTGAAGAAACCAAATCTCACCTGTGTTTTCTTAACCTCTACTGAATGGCCTGAATTTATAGGTTCAACCATGGAAGTTACACAGTGAGGAGCGTACATGGGTCAGGAGTTGAGGGGAGATGGAGAGAGAAGAGATGTTTCCCTCACTCTGTTAGCCCTCATGATTTCCCACCTTCCTACTTTAAAGCTCTCTTGTGCAGGGAAAACAAGGTGGGTCAGAACACATTTTCCAGTTGTTTCCTTCTGTCCCCTGGAGATCTGCCAGCAATTCTATGGAAGTGACAGTAGGTTTAAACCAATTTTGATGATGCTTTCAAATCAAACAGAAGTTTAAAATTGGACTCAGTTACATTCCCAGTATGACAGGTGCAATGCAATGTTGTTCCAACAACACCCTTGACTTCTGGACCATCACCGGCAAACAGAAGGTGTCCTTCCCCACCCCAGCAGAGTAGATCCTTGTGCTCAAACCCCAAACCAGCTTCCACCTTGCCTTATGTGAAATGGCCAGGGTGCTCATCATGGAATCGCTTACTTGCAGCCGAGCAGGATACACTTTACTGGGCAGGAGAAACAGAGGTCCTTGCTCAAATTGGTTACAAAGAAAGGCAAGAGTTTGTGGGTTGCAGGGGAGGCTGAGAGTCTAAAGAACACCACTTTCCTTTCTCACTCCCATCAATGTTTTCAAGATGCTCTAAAACTTCAGTTCATGTTATGTTGAATTCAGACATCCGGACATATGCCTAGCTGCCTTCATCCAGGTGGTTTGAGGACAGGGAAATAGAAGAATGGGAAATCTGTGTTCACAAAAGGGAAACATTTGATGTAACATGGAAAACAGCCAGCACTGCTTCTGGAGAAAGTGAATGGCACACATAGACTTTCTAAAACTCATGGGTTCCAAAGTTGGGGTATATGTTCTCTTTGAAGCTAAGATTTGAAAACAAGGGTTAATATCTTGACACCATGTTTCTAGTTTAGAGCGCTTCCTTAATTTTTTCCTCTTTTTTTTTTTTTGGCCCTAAACCTTTCTACCACTGAATAATGTCTGCATATGTATTCTCTGCTTAGCCCAAAATAAGAGAGAAATTTATTTCTGGTAAGTAAACATGCTAATGCAACATAAGCACAGAACAAGAAATAATGTAATGTAAGTAAGTGTGACAAATGAGTGTAGTTCATCTTTAAATCCAAATGAGGCCAACAACATTCTGACTTGAGTGGCTGATGTCTGCCACCCTTCTACATATGCTTTTTATAAGTCATATCTCCTAGGAATAAATCAGTACACCAATGACTATGTCCACTCAGAGCTACTTGAATGACTGGTCCATCACCCAACAGGCTTGGATGCTTTTCCTTCTCGATGATTCAGTCATTTGACTGAATTGAAAGTAAAACTCAAGCCTTAGTGGTCATTTTAGACTTGAGCAGACACAGCCAAAGAGTGGAGATTGGGCTCCCGAGCAGCTCTCACTCACCTAGGGAGAAAATGAGGCTGCTGGGTCTGCTTCTGTGTCCATCTCCCATCCAGGATGGAAAACAGGACCCGGGCTTGAGCTGGAGAATCTTGAGTTTCACTTTGCATTGGGTGCACCAAAATGAAAACCGTCTAAGAGACAGAGGAGGAAGACTGGCATGAGCTAGGGCTCCCACAAAGACTGGGAACCCACAGGTCATGACTCAATAGGACGTTAAGGCAGCGTTTGGATGAAGAGGGAAGAGCTATTGCTGCAGTGTGAAGCAGTATGGGGAACTGTCAAGGGTTTGGGCATAGTCTTGATTGACCTTATTTATTTTCTCTTTCCCTGAATGAGTTTTTGGTTTTTTTAACACTGCTACTCTCATAGGCAATTTCCATGGCCTCTGAGAGGTGGAAGAGTGGTCCCCTTCTCGCTGTGCCTGGGTTTAGCAGCCCTCCCTCACTTCCCTGTTGGTCCTTAATCACCTGCATTCCCCATTCTCACATGGTCCAGGACAGGAAATAGAACCTGATTCGACATTTAGCTAAGCATTATTTTCACTGCGGCAAACAAGGTCCTTTTTTGATCTGCAGCCCTTGGCTGGGCTGGGTTCTCCCAACATACATAGGCTGAAAAGCTTCCTCTTTTGTTGATTACTTAGCATGAGCTAGTTGTGTGTCACATGAACTTACTTCTTCTCCATTTGTCACTGGCCACTGTTTCAGGGCCTGTGACCATTGCCAGAGAAGAGCAGTGGAGGCCAGGAGACCCGGGAGCAGATTGAGGCTTCCTGCACCGCTCACCTATTTTGAGGTTAGGGCTGGTGTAAAACAAGTAAGAGACTCACAAGCAAATGTTCATTTGCATTAAAATGCACCACTTTAAGAAGCTGAGATTCTTCTTTTTTTCCTTTCTTTTTCTTTTTTTTTAAAAAGCAAACCAAAGTGGGTTTTTAGAAAGGGATATATGTAATTATTAACTGTTGGGTCATTTTCTTCTGAAAATGAACCTTGGCTGACTGTCACTGTGTAAGGCTGATAATTATCTGAAGCAAAATAAATACAAATGCCTGAGTTAATGAAGACAGTAATAGGATAATGCCCGGACACCGAATTTTCCAAGAACAAAGAACCTAATTGTTCTATACAGAACAGACAAGACCTGGGCATCTTGTACATAGGGACCTTGTTATGACAGAGCCCCGGGGGACCAATGCTGGACCACCTTTGAGCTAAGGTCCTACAGGGAGGGCATGTCCTGCTCCTCAGCCCTGAGGACACCAGAATAGCAGTCGACACTGGAGTTCAAAACCCACCGGGGAAGCCTCAGCTTTACCACTCACTCATTAGGCAGGCTCAGATTCTTACAGTGGAGCGATGGCTGTTCACACTGAAGGTGATTTAGCTAGGAGAATGAGTGTGGACCTGTGACACTGTGGTTCCAAGCAAGAGAAGAGAGTTATCAAGCCTGAAAGGCTGCAGGTGATTGGCTAGAACTGTCGAAGTAAAATAGCCTGGCACTTTTTCTTGTGTGCCTCTGTTGGATAATTGCACTTGTGCTACATCCTGAATATGTGGATGGGTTTTTGCCTACTTTGGAACATCAGGTAAGCCAAGGGGAAAGTATTGGAACTCTGCACTCTTTTAGTGGCCTGCAGTGCTCCAAAGGAACAGGAGGGCTACCAAGGCACATGCCTGGGAGTAACCCATCTCTAGGGTCAGGGGTTCAGGTGTTTATGCTCAGCTAGATTGTTCGACAATCATTAAATTTCTCTGTTTCTTAAGTTTTACTCTTTTGTTAAATGGGGTTATATCTCTGCCTTACTGACCATAACGATCTCTATGAGAATGAAATAATGTTTTAGAATAATTATTATTAAACTATAACTGCAGTGTAGCTCTTGGGTGTTCTGGTAGGCCTTATAATTTAGGCTCACTGCTTTTTTTTTTATACAAGTTCGATTTTTTTTTCTCACTGATTCTTTTACATAAACTTTTTATTGTGGAATACTTTTAGATTTACAGAAAAATTCCAAAGATTATGCAAAGAGTTCTTATATGTCCTATCCCCCTAATGGCAATATCTTATGGTACCATCGTATGTAAAAACCTAAAGACCCACTATTAGCTTATTACTAGTACATAAACTGTTGGCTTTATTCAGATCTCACCAGTTCTCCACTAAAGACCATTTTCGCTCCAGGAATCCGTCCAGAATACAACATTGTAGTGAGTCACCATGTCCTGTCAGTCCCTTCTGGTCTGGGATGATTTTGTTATCTGGCTTTTGTGCATTCCCAATTTTGATGAGTATTTCTTCAGGTGTATTGTATAGCTTATCTTCAATTTGCTTTATTGTATTTTTGCATGATTAGACTTCTGTATGATTAGTTATGGGTTTGGGGGGAATGGAGGGAAGAGCTCTTCTCATCCCGTGACAGGAAAGGAACGTGCCCTGGACGCACCCCGTCACTGGTGATGTTAAACTTATTTCCTTGTTTCAGGCACATTTGCCATCTTTCTCCACTGTAAACTATTTCCCCTTCTTGTACTCTGTTCTTTAAAATAAAAACAAGTCATTAAGCCCAGCCGACACTCAGGGTGAAGGGAAATTAAGGTTCAGCTCTTGGAGAAAGGACTGTCTACATATATTATTTAGAATTCTGTGTAAAAAAAGACGTGTCCCCTCCCCCCCACTTATTTACTTGTTTAATCCTTTATCAGTAACATTATGGACTTGTGTTTAATTATTCCATACTTTGAACTATAATCCAATGTCACACTTTTTATTTTGTTATTCAAATCATTATAATTTTGACCATTGGGAATTTCTGTTTACCCATTGTTCCAGCCTAGAATTAGCTATTTTCTAAGAACCCTGGTTCCTTTCTAGATAAATGGTATTTGAAACTAAGAACTGGTCACTAAATGTACTTGTTACTGGTTGATCATGATTATTATTCCAATAGATCCAGTGAAAATATTTGAATTCAGAAAGATAGGACTTTTTCCTACCTGTGGTACCTTAGGCAAGTTACCTTGCCTCCACTAGGCCTCAGTTTTCACATCGAGGTGTAGGGATAATGAAAAGCATTCACGGGTTTTCACAGGGTCATACGAAATAATATCAAAGAGTTTTTCTGTTTTTGATGACAGGACATTTTTAAGACCAAGTTTTCTATTTAAAAAACCCAAAATATTTGGAGACAAGAATGAGAAATATCTTCATAGAATAAATGATCTGACAAAATAGGAAATCCAGAATTTAAAATGGGAACCTAGAGAAACAAGTCGATTGTAATTTTCCTGGAAGACATTTGCTATTACCAGAAAATCTGAACTTTCTGTTTGACAGCCTGACAGTGACTGAGGAGGGGAGGTGACGGTGATAGCAAAAGGCTGGCTCCAGCTCTAGGCAAACAACTCACCGTGCGATGGTAAACTGAGGCGTCCCAGGACTCGAATGCTAGGGCGGATGCAGGAACTCTCACCCTCACTGTAGGTGTAGGAGTCTTTGAAGAAAGCTCACGCTCTAAAGAGGGGCCTCAGTCTGAGGGGGCTTCAAAGGCCTTGTCAGGGGGAATGACTTCAATTTGGCCTTTATATGTATCTTACAGATCATCACCAGAAACAATGCACAGTGCACAATAAAAGATAACTAGGTACATGGTAGAAGCAACCAGCAAAAAGAAATAAGCATACAAAGGCTTAAGATAATGGAATTACTAGCTACAGACTATAAAAACTTACGTTTCATTGTGTAAAGAAATAAAAGGCAAGATTGAATAATCTTTGGGAAACAGAAAACTAGAAAGCATCATGGGCAATATAAAGAATAAATTTTTAAAATCAAAATTCCAGTGTGAACGATTTGGGGATGATAATGCACAATGTATGCACCGTCGTTACCCCCTGATTGACATACTTCAAACTTTTGTTGTGATTTTCTCCTTCTCCTCCACCTCCTCCTCCTCTTCTTCCTTCTTATTTCTTTTTATCTATGAATAAAATGGATTTAAAAAAAATCAAAATTCCAGCAATTAGACTTAAAAATTTTGAGAATGGGCTACACAATATACCTGTTAAAGAAAGATCAATAAACTTGAAGAAATACCATGGGAAAACAGAGCACTTTCAGTGATACCAATCATCCCAGGTCTCTGTTATGTATCTTTCCAAGCACACTCCCATTTAGCATCTTTTACTGACCATGAGTCCCAGACTTTTTAGTAAAGAAAAAGCGCTAACAGTTTCCTGAAGCTTTGAGATCCCCGCCAAAGGAGTGTGGTACAAATGGGAAAAGAAGGACTTGTGTCAGCTCCCCTACTCTCTTGTCTTTTGGAACCATATAGAAAAGCTCAGAAAAGGGGTGAATGCTCAGAGTTAGCAGCTCAGAAACCTGACCAGGAAAGCTTTAAACCTTTCTATTAGGCCTGAGAAGTCCAGATCGAACCCTACAGGTAGAGCTTATTCTGGAGAGGCCATCTCCTCCCCACTCATCTCCTAGGCTGCTGTGAGGATCCGGTGAACGGTCATGGTGGAAATCCTGTCACACCTTCCACTCTCTCCAGCTCCGAAACCAGAAATTCTACACGATATCCCACCACCCTGTGACCACTGCAATGGGAAGAAACTCAAGTGAGCCCATAGGGAAACGATGGTGGCTCACCAGTCCCCATCTATTCCTCCCATCCCAGCTGGGGTGGCAGCCTTGAGCGTGAAAAGCCATCCTGGACACTTGGCTCCAGTAGACACCAGATGAAGCAGAAGAACTACATGGCTGAATCCCATCCAGACTGCAGAATTGTGAGAAATAGTAGATGGTGGTTGTTTTAATCTATAAGTTTTGGGACCATTGTGACATACTAATATGTGACTGAAACAACATTACCTGTACTTTTATCCAGAATCTCAGTTTTCTGCTCTCTTTAAGAATGAGCTCCCCTGAGTAGAGAGATCTGCTGTGCTTTAGCAGACAGCCTGCAGAGAGGAGGTACTGAGACGCATGTTTCACTGCTGGTTACGCTGTTTCACATTCCTTTCCTTTGCAGTAGTGGTAGCCATGGTGCTTCCCTAGTCCAGCCTTCATTTTCAGGTGCTCAGTAGCTAGCATATTAAATTCTGCTGTTCACACTGAGATAAAAATACAACAGGACTTTTTCTGAACACAAAACACAAGTGCATAGGTTTTCTAACAAGTAGAAAAATGAAAATCATTAGTAATTTCTTTTTACTAAGATAAGGAAAAAACTTTCTGCTTCTCATGTCAGAAAGTTCACACAGTTGAGTTATTTCCTTGCCACTGAAACATAATATGATCATGGCAGGTAATGAAAACACGCATGTGATGTCTCAGCAGCGTAAAAGTCCGTAAGTGGAAACTGATAAAAGACTGGCTGAACGGTTTTCTAAAAAAGCAAAGAACCAAAGACTGAGGCCTAGAGACACAGGGTGCCTCACCTGGTTCCTGAGCCTCATGCTGGCCATGAAAGCCAAGTGTTTATGCTCTAAATACCAGGCCGGGTCTGGGGACACCAGCTTGGTTCCGTACAACAGACAAAACTAAGTGTGAGAAAGAGGAAAGAAATAGACAAGCAGTAAATGGACAAAACGTAGAAAGTGCAGAATCAAAGGAGGCAAGAGAGAACAGAGTCATGTAATACTTTCTTCATTTAAAATAGTCGTGTTTTAGATCTGTGGCATGTTTTATCTTTTAAAGCAGTCCATGAAAAATGAGGCAGCATGTATGTAAGTGGAATGATTAGTGTAACAAACTCCCCCATATCAATCTCTCCAACTCAAGAAAATCTTAACTCAAGACCAATCTTATTTTATCTATCACCTCACCTGTTCTCCCACACCCCAGGTTACTTAGGGACCCACACAAAGTATTAAATATATACATCGTTCTGTTTGCTTCCCCTGTCGATTTGTGAAAGACTACTCTAAACGTACATTCTGAATACTATCATCTTGATGTTTTCCATTAAGCGTGATTTGGTTAAACTTTCACAAAAATAGCATTCTTCATTTACATTTTGTTTCAATACATTTTTCCTGTTACATTTCTGAAACCCACACACAGGGCTCCTCGATGACATCATGGGCAGCTATTGAGCAATAAGGAGTGACTTTTCCTCTGGAGAGAAGTGTCTTTTTATTTAGTTATGTATCCATCTAACATTGAATATTCTATAATCCCAAATCATACAAAAGCAGGGGGCACTGTTTGATGACCTTCACGTCTCCACACCTAGCTTCCACAGATGCTGAATTATTGCTGTCTTGTCCCATCTCTACTCCCAGCTGGTCCCCTTTCTCTATCATTTTCAAGCAAACCTCAGCCCTGTGATTTCATTCACAAATATCTCACTGTGTATCTCTGGAAGATAATGACCCATTAGAAGTAAGGCAGTTTTGACACAAACCGACTGACAATAACAAAATCCTCTTATTCTGAGTCAGCTGGAGATGGTCTTCACATTGGAAGATGATTCATCTTTTATGGATTGTCCAACTCAAGAAGTCACATGGTATCTTAAATCCTTTGTTGAGGTTCTGGGATATCCTTGGAAAACCATTATTAGGAAGAGCTTCAACTACTGTCTTTCTAGCAGGGTCACAGTGTGCTTTAGCAGGTTATTTATGGCTTGAACTTGTTAAAGTCAGCGATGTAGTTGCTTGGCCAGTGTAAGCTCCTCACTCCCTCTCTTTCTCTCTCTATAGATATAGATATAGATATAGATATAGATATAGATATAGATGATATAGATATATCCCTCTCCCTAGGGATTGAACATAAAGCCTTCATACTGGGTTAAATTTTCAGCCCTTTTAATTTTATACAAATATTTTGAGACAGGGTTCTTGTTAAGTTGCTAAATTACTCAGGCTGGGTTTGAATTTTCCATCCTCCTGTTTCAGCCTCCTAGATTGCTGGGATTGCAGGCCTGTGCCCCCATACTTGCCTTCATTTGACTTATATAATAACAGGAATGATGCTGGCTGACCCTGCAGATGTAGTAACAGTAACTTAAAAGTACTGCAAATCATGCTGAAAACATAAAATCTTATAAAAATGATAAATTATGCATATGACTACACTGAATCATAAGTCTCTAGGTGAATTTCATATATAGCCCAAGAAGATTTGCAGTGAGATCCCAGATACAGGAGGGTAATTTTCATCACTTTAAAGGATACAAGAATATGAGGTCAGTGATAAAGAAATCCAGAGTCATAGAAGCAGAGCTGGTCTGAGAAGTCACTGAGTTCACTTTCTCACTCAGTGCAGAATTTTCATCCACCTGGGTTCAGCCGAGAAACAGATGGCAAATTCACATTAGGATAATTCCAGAAGAGTTTAATATTTTTTTAAAAAGAAAAATGTGGGCAAGATGTTGGGAACCATAAGGGACATAACTTCCAAGCTGGTAAAGGGAGTTATTACCACCTTCAGGTGTGGAGGAGCAGGGAGGCGGACAGTGGCTGCTGGATCCTGGAAGCCAGGCTGATACAAAGAGGGACACTGGAAGAGGACTGTGACCTCCAGGCATGGAACATGGAAATCCCAAGCTGACCACACAGGGAGGCAAGCGGAGGACAGAGACATTCTGGTTGCACTCTCCTCCTCCTCTCCAATCTTTAGCTCTTATCTGACCCTCACTGGGTCCAGAGGGCAAGGATCCTTCCCTAGTTTGAATATGTCCCCTAACGTGTTGGCAACTTACTTCCCAAATGCATGTGTTAATGGGTTTGGGATGTAAGACTTTCGAGAGAGACTCAAGACTGAGAGAGATCATGAAGATGACACTCCTATAATGACATTTACAAGAAGAGTGAGACCTGAGCAAGCACACTTGCTCTGTCTTGCTGTGTGATACCATCTGCAGCGAGAAGATCCTTGCCACATGCTTCACAATGCTCTGGACCTCCAGCTATCAGGACCACAGAGAACCGAATACACATCTCTCCAATATCAGGTGTTTTATTATAGCAATAGGAAAGACACTAAGAGGGATTCCGCTGATGCATGCTGTGTAGGCCAACTTCCTAAGTATACAGCAGCAGAGCTAGAGAGACAAATGGACAGTAAACACCATAAACTCCATCTCTAACACACCTGACACATGGCCATTCAGCCTCTGCCCAGTCCCATGCGATTCAAGCCAAAGCCCACTTGATAGCAGAGCTCCTGACAAGCTACTGCCTGCCCACATGGTTGCCAAGCTAGTTCCAGGCTGCTGGCTTTACCCTGACTCCACCGCACTCCTATGTCTCTCCTGCTTCCGTTGAGCTCTTGAACTGCCTTCAGTTTGGCTCAGTCTTTGGCTCTGTGTACCTGATGCTCAGGGCTACATTTTTGGCTTCAAACTTTTGCTTTATTTTATGCGCCCAGTTCAGACTTTCCTGAGGCTGCTTTCCTGTCTTGTCCTGGTAAATAGGAGTCTTGGTTGTTGGTATCTACCAGAGCGCCACATCTAGATCCAGACACCATGAGCCCAAGCTCAGTTTTCAAAAAGAACCTAAAATTTTTTCCTTTTGTGTTCAATTCTCTAGCAAGTCTTGCTTCTGGAAGAGTCATTTCTACTGAACCACTTTTTATGTGGAAAACAAAGTTATAAATTTGCTCTGGGAGGAAAGGAATCTTGTCCTGTTTAACTCTGTATACCTGGCATCTGGTAAAAGAGCTAACACACTGGAAGAGATTGGCCAAAACCCAATTTCCTGTAACTCACAACTATCAATCCTATAACTTCGACTGCTTAAGTAACAAACCAGGAGTTTATCAAAGCTTCTAGATGATCACCCTTCACAATTAAAACACATTTTTTATATCTCCATTTTGTCTCCAGGATGAGCAGCCTTGATAGTCACCTTCTAATTACCTCATAATCCCAGCTTTTGTGCCACCTTGGACCTGGTGGCTTCTTCTAGATGTTTAATTACCTTCTTCAAGGTGTCTCAAAGAAGTAAACACAACATCTAGAAGTTGTCTTATCACTGTAGCATTTGCAGCACTCTCACTGTCCTGAACTTGAAATCTATGCTTTTATATGCAAAGTAAGGTGGAATTTATAGTAACCACATAATATTGTTAAATAAATGAATGAAAGAATATTATGCATAATTGGCTCATACCAAACATCTGATCTTTTGACATTTTCAGCTAAGATCTCCATATAGTTTTTAACAAATCCATCCATACATGTATATATCTCTAAGGGGATGACTATAAGCTTGTTCTTTTAAAGTCATCTTGTTGGCATGACCTACCTTGAAACCTTCAAAGTTTCTATGAATCTTGATTCAGTCACAGGATATGTTGTGTCATTCATAAATCTGTCAATTTTGCCTACCATGCCATAAATCTATGATTTCAAAATTTAATAAACATAAATCTTTTGAAGTATATGAGCTATTGTTATGGTTTGTGTCTGAATATCCCCTCAAAGCTTCATATAGGCATGGGGAAAGGCTTCTAGAATTTGTGATTGATTCATGGTCCAATGCTGAGATTATGGGTGGCTACCCTAGAATGGGTAGCCTACTTACAATATGAGGGGTAGAAAGAGCTTCGCTCATGTTCCTCCTTTTTCAGTCTTGTTGCATTTGCTCTCTTCTGTTGCCATGACGTGTTGTCCTCTGCCATGAGTCATCCTGACTTGGAGCAACCAATTAGGGATTGAAACCTCTACAAACTGTGAGCTAAAAAAACCATTTCCTTCCTTCATTTTGGGTGTTGGGTATTTTGTCTCAGCAACAAGAGAAAAGTAACCAAGACATCTGGTTCTAGGTAATACTTCCTAGAACTTCCATGATTTGTTTGGTTGAATCTCTGGAAAACAAATATGGAGAAGCTATTTGAGGACTTTGAAAAATAAATACTGGCAAGCAGATTGGGGAAGAAGATCAGTCAGAATTCAAAGTATTGCCAAACTGGTGGTAAGTTTAACTTTTTTCCTCTAGCTGTCTCTGGAGGTATATGTGTAGCAGAGCAGGTTAAATAAATTCCAGCTTTGTAGCTGGAGGATGAAACAATGGGAGCCTCAGAGAACCGAACAGTGCCTGGGAGGTCATGGAGAGGGAAGTGCTGGAAGAGAAGTCCCATGAAGTCTTTTGTAAACTTTTGAGCTCAGACACAATAATGCATGGGTGGATGTAATGCTAATTAGCATCTGAAGGATTTTGAAAATTGGCTACTAGACAGATGAAAACATATGTCAGACTTAACCAGTGAATGTTACGTAAGTGCGGCTGATCTGAATGGTTCAAAAGCACTGGAGACTACACTAGCACTGGAACCTGTTATGCTTTGGATCTAAAATGTCCTCCAAAAGTCTCACAAGTTTAGAAATGAGGTTCTCAGGAGGTGGTTGGATCATGAGGGCTGTAGCTGTACCTCTGAGTTAATCTCCTGATGAGATCATGATTTGATGGGATTATTGGAAAGTAAATTTAGGAGGTGGGGCCTAGTTGAAGGGAATGAGTTACTGGGGACCATTATGTTTCCTGGCCCCTTCTTTTCAGGTTCTTGCCATTTCTCTCTGCTTCCTGACCACCATAAGGTGAGCAGCTTTCTTCTGCCATGCACTTCCACCATGATCCTCAGCACTTGAAGCAGCAGACCCAAGTGAACATGGACCAAAGCCTCTAAAACTGTGAATCAAAATAAGTTTTTCTCTCCTTTAAGTTGTTTATGTCAGGAATTTATCTGAGATGGAAAGCTTACCAATACAGAATCACTGTGACTGAAAAGTGGTGAAACTTGCAGCCTAAACACAACCAGGCACCTTGTTGCTAAAAGAAATAAGACAACATTCTCCGTAGCATCTAAGCAAGATCCAGAATCACTTAAGAGTGTTTTAAACATCTGCAAGAAATTTTAAATTTTTCAGCATATGATGGAAAAGCGAAATGTAACTTGCATGTGAGAAAAAAGTCAACCAATTCCAACAGCAAAATGACACAGATATTAGAATTATCTGGTAGTAACTTTAAATCTATTATAAAAATTTTCTAGTAATCACAGCCCTCTTAAAACAAATGATAAAACAGTATGATGCTTCAGTGAAGAAAGAAGAAGAGCCAAGAAGAAATTATAAAGAGCCAAGAAGAAATAAAGAGCCAAATGAAAGTTTTAGCACTGAAAATATGACCAAAATAAAAATAAACTGAAAAGTGGAAAGCAAGAGAGAGGAAAAAAATCAATGAAATAGAAAATAAAGCAATAGAAATTAATCTCTGAACAACATAGAGAAAATGCACCTTTTTTTTTTTTTTTTTTTTTTAAGAAAAAAA
>PVLA01000371.1:0-224350 GCA_004027455.1 Hydrochoerus hydrochaeris | reverse complement strand
TCTAGAAATTTAGTAAACCCCAAACAGGATAAACACAAAGCAATCTATATCCAGACATGCTTACTGTACCAGGAAATCCTTACTAATGAAAAAATATTGAAAGCAGTCAGAGGGAAAATGATGCATCATATATAGGTGAAAAAAAAATTGAATTATTGAATTTTGCATAGAAAACTACTGAGACCAGATAGAAGTAGCATAACACATTTAACTTGCTGAAAGTCACAAATATCATCCCAGAATTCTATGTTCAACCAAATATTCTTCAAAAATGAGCCAAAACAAAGAAACTGCCAGTGAGGAAAAACTGAGAGAACTGTTGCTACCAAACTTGTTCTAAAAAATTGTTAAAAGTTCCGTAGTCAGAAGAAAATGAATGAAGAAATGAAAGAAATAGTAAACATCTATGTGAATAAAAAGATTCTTATCTTGAAATTTTTTAAAATATGGTTCATTAGGCTAGATGTGGTAGACCACACCTGTAATCTCAGCACTCTGAGAGGCTGAAGCAAGACAATTTCAAGTTCAAGCCTAATTTGGGCAATGTAATGTAGCAGCCTGGTGAGGTCCTGGAGGTGGACTCTGTAGAGATGAGGAGATCTGGAGAAAGAGAGCAGGTGCAGAGAAGTAAAAATAATCAGCATGGAATGTATACATGTATCAGAGTCCAAGATGAATGTAATTACTAGGTATTGTAAATATATACTAAATTTAAAAAGCTAAACTGAAAAACAAAACAAAAAATCCCCCCAAATTAGGGCTGGGGATGTAGTAAGGTCTTGGATTTAATTCTCAATACCAGAAAAAAGTTTAATGATCAAAGCAAAATTCACACATTATTTGATGTGCTTTCCAATATATGTAGATACATTTATAAGATACTCTGACATAAAAAGGAGCAAAGAACTCTATGGCCATAAGGTTTCCACATTTCACTAGAAGAAACAAAATATTGATTCCATATTTACTGTAAAAGTTAAATATGTATATTATAATCACTAGCACAACCACTAAAATGAATATATATATATATATATATATATACACACACACACACAAAGGGATGCAAAGAAATGAAAATAAAGTCTTAAGGAATGGTCAAT
The DNA here is from genome assembly GCA_004027455.1 of Hydrochoerus hydrochaeris. NCBI lineage: Eukaryota > Metazoa > Chordata > Mammalia > Rodentia > Hydrochaeridae > Hydrochoerus > Hydrochoerus hydrochaeris. The sequence continues at coordinate 223,247 of PVLA01000371.1, read as the reverse complement.
CAGTCCAAAAAGGTGCATATCATAAGTGAAATAGTCATCCAAAGATAGCAAATCTTGATTCCCAAAATCTGCACGCATTGCTGCATAAGGAAAGAAGCACTTATAGATGAGATTAAGTTAAAATTCTTAAAACGCAGAGATTGCTCTGGATTATTTAGGTGGGTTCTAAGTGCGATCCTCTGGGAGGGAGATTTCACAGGCTGTGTGTCGACAGTGACAGTGGAGTGAGGAGGCTGCAAGCCAGGGACTGCAACAGCCAGTAGAGGTTTCCTCTAGGAACCTCAAGGCAGCACAGTCCTGCTAACCCACTGGTTTTGTCCCACTGACGCTGAATTCAGACTTCTGGTCTCCAGCACTATGACAGAATACGTTTCTGCTGTTTTAGTCCACCAAGTTTGTGGTAATTTGTTATAGGAACCACAAGATATTAATCCTAGGTGTAAAAGGAACTAGAGGCATAAATAACAGGAAGTAAAGAGAAAACAAGCAAAGTGATAGTGGACAAATCTAAACATACCAGTAATCCTACTAAATGTAAATAGTCTAGACACATTGGAAGATAGGAATTTTCAAAGTGCATATTTAGAATCTAAGATGTATATAAGAAAATCACTTTAAATATAATGAAGTAAATTAAAGCTAAAAGGATAGAGAGACATACACCATGCAAAAACTAATGCAAAGAAACCTTCAGTGGCTATATTAATATTAGGGGAAAGAAAGCTCCCAGGAGTAAATAGGGAATAACATAATGATAGAAGGGTTAATGAAGCAAGTAGATACAATAATGCTATATATGAATGTACACACAGAGCAAAACCTAAATGCAACTAAAGAGATAAGTAGACAGACCCACAGATGTAATTGGAGATGTCTCTCAGTCATAGACAAAACTGGGAATATCAGTTGATAGAAGGCTGGTGGACAAGATATCAGCAGGAACACAATAGACCTGAATGATGTTATCACCCAGTGGAGACTGAGTGACATTATAACACTCCTCCCAACAACACCGTGCACATTTTTCCAACACACATGAGACATTTGCCACGGTAAGCTGTATGGTGGCTCGTAAGAAGAAATTTAACAATTAAAAAATGTAAATCATGCCTGCTATGGTTTCTAATTGTATTGGAACCAAACAAGGGCTCAATAACGTAACAATCACAAACTCTAGACATTTGGAAAGTAAACCACCTTCTTCCAAATATTTCATGGATCCTGGAGTAAGTCTTAAGAGAAATTGGAACTAATGTAAAATAGATCACAGTATATAAAAGTGGAATTCAGGGGAATCAGCATTTTGAGGCAAATTTGTAGCAGGAGATGCTTACAATAGAATAAAAGTCTAAAATCAATAATCTAAGCTACTATTTCAAGATTCTAGAAAAACCAGAGCAAAATAAATCCAGTTTGTACAATTAAAAATGGGCAAGAAACAATATATTCTCTAAAGAGGACATACAAGTGACACCTGGAAAGATTTTAACCATCATATGGGAAATGTAAATTAAATCACAAAGAAATGCCTCTATGTATATGGGATGGCAAAAAAAATTCATAATACCAAGTGTTGGCAAAGAGGCTGAGTAACTAGATCTCTCCTGCATGGAGAATTCATTGCTATACATTTGCTATATGATTCAGGAAATTTACACTTTTTCATGACTGGAGGATTTCTACAGGCATCTAGTATGTAAATGTCAGGTACATTGCTAAATATTTTAAAATATACAAGGCACAACAAAGATATATATATCCCAAAAATCAAGGTTGTCAATTCTAAGGTTGAGAAACTATTCTATAGAAATGAAAACGTGTTCACATAATAACCTGTATGTGAACAATTATAGCAGCTCTTCCCACAATTGTCTAACACTGGACACATCCAAATATCCTTCAATGGGTGATTAAACAAACTGTGGTATATTTATTCAATGAAATACTACTCAGCAATGAAAAGGACTAACTATTGATTCATATAACTGGCAAATTTAAAGGGATAACACTGAGTGAAGGAAGCTAATATCAAAAGTTTACAGACTATGTTATACCATTAGCATGACATTCTCAAAGACAAAACTATAGGATTGGAGAATGGAGCACTGGTTGCCCAAGGCTATAACAAGAGAGAAAGGATAATCATAAAGCCATTGTTTTAGGATGGCTAGATTCTAATGTACCCTGATTGTGGTAATGGTCACATGACTCTATGTATGGGTCAAAATTCACAGGACTATATATCTCTATGCAGGATAATTTTGCCCTATAAAAACTTTTTTTTGCTTTGTTTTAATTAAGTTTATTGGTACATTTAGATATACATAGTGATCACAGCCATGATACAAAATTTGTATCAATACATCCTATATCTCAATTCTCTTTTCCCCCATTCCCTTACTCTGCCTTCAACCCAATATATGTATCTTTTTAACTCCAATCATTATGCTACATGATGACGTCTGGGTTAACAAGACCACAAATACAGAGTGGTTCCAAAAGTTATAATAGAGCTGGGAAATTCCTGTCACCTAGTGATGTCATAGGCACTGTCATGGTGTAGCACACTCATTAGCATGTGTCTGTGGTTCTGCTGGTGGAAACAAACCCACTGTACTGCCAGTAGCACAAAAGCGTGACACACACAGTCATGCATAGCTCATCATACTTGGAAATGGCAGCAAACAGTAAATGCTGTGACTGGCTTATGTACCTGCTGTACCATACACCATCGTCTCAGCACGAGCTCCTACTTATTGAGAATGTTCACTGCAAAACTTTGACCCCAGTAGCAGCTATGCACATTCTGGTTCCCCATTCTTTGTTCAGGCAAACTCCAGGCTGAATGGCTGCGCGTTCTTCCCTCTGTTTCACACTCTGCCTGTTGGCATGACTGTTCGGCCCTGTGATTTTGTCCCTGACCAGAACATGATCACAGAGGTAGGAACAGCAGCTCATGCCTCTTGAGGTCCCCACTGTGCCTAGCCCGGCACCAGGGCATTTGTGGAACTGATGAGCTCAGAGAGCTTTGGTTCCCAGGAGCCTAGTCCACTGGGACCAACGATAGAAGGAAGGGAGGTTGCTTGCAGTTTATGACAAGCAGGCAGCCCATACCCTTGGCCAGAGCTGCATAATGAGCCGGAAGATGAAGCAAAAGGACTGAGTTAGCCCTCCCGTGTCACAGAAGATGAACAAAGCTTATTAATGCATGGCGATGCCAGCGTGAGATCGGAACAGTTTCTCCCAGCAACAACCCAGTTCTCTCACTGTGATGAAGTGCTCTGCCTTCTGCCTTGGACTCTAGCCACTTGGGATCTGCATTACTGCCTTGTAAAATTGATGGGCAGCGGCAGTATCTCCTAGCTAAGGAATTTCTGTCAGCATTAGCAAAAAAAGTATTGGCTTTGTGATTTCTCAGGGCATTTCTTGCAATAGGAAAGTGACTCCAAATTGGGCCAGACTGGAACAATGCCCACCTCTAATCCTTGCAGCCCACCTGCCCCTTCCCCTTCCTGCATCATGGGCTCCAGGTGTGAGCTCAGGGCTTCACAGGTGAGGCAAATCTTGTTTGTGTTTAATCTGGAAGCAGGGGAGGGGAATGTCAGTTTTAGTGTCATTTTCTTTGATCGCCCGAGGAGGTTGCTCAACATCAAAGTCTTTTATCTTCCAAATTGCCTGGAGATGTCTGCAGAGTTTTAAAGATCTAACTCACTGAGTCCTCTGGTGTCTTAAAACCCTCCCTTCCCTAGAACTGTGACAGGCAGTGGCAGCTGGATCATCCTGGTAGCTGAGTGTTCTGGGGAAAGGAGGGTGAGGAAGAGAAACTGTTTCCTTTCAAGTCTTTGGACTCTGCAGCGCCGTCCTGGCCCAGGGCACTGCCTCTCTTCATGGGAGACTGAGTATCACAGTAAGGTGACAATGGGTCCCATGCTGGTATAATGGTGGATCAAACACACAGGTCTTGGCAGGGACAGGCCCCTGACACCCAGACCCAAGACACAGCCTGTGTTATGCTTTAATGAAAAGACGGGACATAGCTACAGCCTGGCCTCCCCAGATGATGAGAAATGAAAACATAGAAAATCTACATGCAGGAAACAAGTTACAAACCCAAGGAGAGACACTGAGAAAGATCTGGAAAAAGTGACAAAAGATAGCTTTTTTACCAGAACTGTGAGCCTGCTTGGACAGAGGGGAGACCTGAGCCCCACTGCTTCTGAACCCCTAGGACAGGCTGACAGAGGAACTCTTGCACTGCACATTGGAGGTCATGCAGCTGGTCACTGAATCCTGTGGTGGCCACACCCTGGCAAACCTACTGTCCCCTGTGCTGTTGGGGCACTGGCCTTACAGATCTAGTGAAAAATGCACAAATTCAGGAAGCACAGCTCTGCAGGCAAGGGTGAGACCACTCCCTCCAGGGCTTCTGCCTACCCTACTGGGCATACTAGCTGTAATGGTACCTAGCTAATGTCCTTTGAAGGCCTCTGTCAGAGGCTTGGTTTCCAGCACGGCACCATGAAAGGTGGGGTCTAGCAGGAGGTCCTCTGGTCATTGGGGATGGACCTTTGAAAGGGTATCAGGAAACCAGACCCTTTGTTTCCACTTGCAGGCCATGAGGGGAATGGTTTTTCTCTATCTCACACCTCCAATGTGCTAGACCTTCACCAGGGGCCTTTAGGGTTAGCAGTGGGTCTATCAGCTCATGGGCTGAAACTTCCAAAACTGTGAGCTATAAGAAACCTTTTCTCTTGATAAATTGATTTGTTTCTGCTTGTTATAGTAACGGGAAGCTGACTAACACACTGGCTCAGAGCCATAACTTTATGGCATTCAGAAGGGCTAGGAAACGACAACACCTTCAGCCAAGTTCTTCAACCTGAGTGTTTTTCTCTAACCTAGAATTTGGGTTGATTCCAAGTCAACTTACTATGAGCCTAACTTCCTATCTAGTCTTGTTTTTTTTTTTTTTTTGTTTTTCTCCCTCTGTCTTATTTTGCTTATGGATGTCTACCTACCCCAGCACTTGCTGAAATGACTCTTTCTTCCACTGGGATTGCTTTTGCTGCTGCATTCTTTATTTGATCCACCAATCTCTGTGTGTGCCTCTGCTCGTACTGGCATCTTGATTACTGTAGCTACATATCTGGAAATTGGATGAACTCTCACTTTATTCTTTTTCAGAATTGTTTTATTCTCATTGCTTTGCCATTAATATAAATTTCAGAATGATTTTGCTCATAACAATATGAAAAGTCTTGCTGAGGTTTTGACAGGAATTGTGTTAAATCTGTATATCAGAGTGGGGAGAAATAACAACTTTATTATGCCGAGTCTTCTTGCAGATGAATATGGTCTGTCTCTCCATTCATGTAGATCTGTTTTATTTATTTCATCAGCCCTTTAAGTCCTATAAGTGTTTTGCTAGATTTAATGTAATCTAGATATTTATGTTTTGAGAAATTATATATGGTTTTTCAAAAAATTTTGGTGTCTGGGTATCATTACTGGTATATAGAAATCCAAATAGTTTTTTCATATTGATCTTGTATCTGTGACCTTAGTGAGCTCATTTATTATTTTCAGAAATGAACTAAAATTCCTTTTTTTCTTCTTTCTTTCCTTCTTTTCTTCTTTCTCCCTTTCCCTTCTTGTCTCCATTTTTTTTCACTTTCTTTGTTTCTTTTTGGTGAATTTCTTGGGATTTTCTATCCACATAATTACGTTCTGTGTAAATAGATGGTTTCTTTTTGTCCTTTTCAAAAAGGATATGCTTTTTATTTTTAAAAATATTTATTTATTTATTTATTTATTTATTTATTTATTTATTGTACTGGTTTCCAGTCTTATACTGAGTGACAATAGTAAAACCATACATTACTTTTTTTTTAATCAGGAGAAAGCATTCAAGTTTTCACCATTAGGTAGGAAGTTAGCTCTAGGAATTTTTAGATATTTGTTATCAAGCTGAAGATGTTCCACTCTGTTTTTCTAGGAGTTAACATGAAAAAGTGGTGAATTTTGTCAAATGATTTTTTTCCTCTTTTGCCTGCTAATATGGAAAATTAGATTGATCTATTTTTGAAAATGGAATGAGTCTTGTATCTTTGGAATAGACTACATCTGGTTATAACATATAATTCTTTTTATGTATTACTAAATTGTGTTTATTAACATCTTATTGAAGATTTTTGTGAATATATTCAAGGGACATTAGTATGTTGTTTTCCTTTCTTATTCTTTGATTTTGGTATGGGGATAGCTACCCTCATAAAATCAGTTGGTAAGTATTCTGTCCTCTACTTTCTGGAAAAGATTGTATAGAAGTATTGTTATTTCTTCTTTAAATGTTAAGTAAAATTACCCAGTGAAATGGTCAGGGCTTGGAGTTTTATTCCTCAGGCATTTTCAGATTATCCAAGTATCTGTTTCATGTTGAGGAGGTGGTCGTAATATGTGTTTTCAAAGAATGGGTCTAGTTATCTAAATTGTCACATTTACATGTGTAGAATCTTTCATAGTATTTCCTTACTATCATTTGATGTGTGCAGGGTCTACACTGACAGCCTCGGTTTCATTCTTGATATTGGTCACTTGTGACTTCCCTCATTTCCTTTGTTAGTCTTGCTGCAGAGTTGTTACTTTTGTTGAACTTTTTAAAGATCTAGCTTTTTTTGTTTCATTGTTTTCTCTATTTTTCTGCTTCCAACTTCATTAATTCTTGATCTTTATTTACTTCCTTCTGCTTTCTTTACATTTATTTTTATATTCTTTAGGTGGAATCTCGGGTTATTGGTTTGAGATTTTTCTTGTCTTTTTTCTTTCTCTTTCGTTCTCCTCCTCCTCTTCTTCCTCTTCCTCTTCTTCATTTCCCCTCCTCCTATTTCCCCTCCTCCTCCTCCTCCTCCTCCTCCTCCTCCTCCTCCTCGTGGAACCTACATATTTCCCTCTCAGCACTATTAGCTGTTCCATCAGTTTTATATATTATATTTCAATCTTCATTCTGTTAAGTGTAACTTTTATTTCCATTTAGATTTAACACTTTTTGGAAGTTTGCTTAATAGTTATTCAAGTTATGCTCTATCTTGATTTATGCCTCATGGGTGCTTGAAAATAAGGCATTCTGTTGTTGTTGGTTACAGTGTCCTGTAAATGTCCAATAGATCCAATTTGTGCCTATGCTTTGATCGTCTAGCTGCCACGTCCACTGCTGAAAGAGGGAGTAAGTCTCTGATTCTGGATTTGCCCATTTCTCTTCTCAGGTCTATCAGTTTGTATGTTATGTATCTCTCACATTTGATGCATATGCATTTATCATTTTCATATCTTCCTGGCAAATCAACCTTTTTTTTCATTTTGGAATGTCTGTCTCTATCTCTTGAAGTTTTCTTTGCTTCTAATGCTACTTTATCTGGTATTCAAATAGCCACTCTTGCTCTCTTTTGATTATTGTTTGCATGATATACTGTTTTTTGTCCTTTGACTAATCTATCGTACCCTACAAACAGCATGTCAGGTTTTTAAATCAACTTTGTCTTTAAAGTGTTGTTTTTTGATGATTTAAAATTAATTATTAAAATATAAGGGTTTTGATTGCATGGGAAATACTACAAAGAATCGACAACTGGGATATCATTTTATTAAATAACTTTTGCACAGCAACAGAAATCACCAATAGAGTGAAAAGATAACCCACAGAACGGTAAAAAATTTTAGCCAGTTGTCCCTCAGGCAAAGGGCTAATATGCAGAACATATTAAAAATTGAAAAAAAAATCAGGCCTCCCAAATTCAAAGATCCAAAAAATAAGCATCTGAGATAAACACATACTTCTCAGAGGCAGAAATACAAATGGTAAATAAATACATGAAAACATGTTCAACATCTCTCTTGTCATTTGAGATGCAAATTAAAAACAATGCTGAGATTCCATCTCACTCTAGAAACAATGGCTATTATCTAGAAATCAACCAACAACCATTGCTAGAGGGGATGCTGGGGGTGGACGCCTTCTCCACTGTTAGTGGGAGTGCAGACTGGTGCAACCTCTGCTGAAATCAGCGTGGAGATTCCTCAAAGATATTAGGATTAGAGGTCCCATTTGACCCAGCTATTCCCTTTCTGGTTTTCTTCTTAGAAGAATTGAAAACATCACACCACAGTGATATATGTGCACCTACGTTTAGCAGCACAAATTGTAATAGCTAAATCTTGGAAATAACTGAAGAATGGATAAAAAAATACATTTTTAAAAATGTACAATAGAGTACTTACTAAGAAAGATAAACGTGAAACATTTCTAGGTAAATAGGTGCACCTTGAGACCATACTTTTCAGTGAAATAATTGTTCATGCATGGGTAAATATACATTGTTTCTCTAATATGAGAAACTTCAAGTGTAAATAAGGACCAAAGGGTACAATAGGTATTGAGAAATAGGAAGAAATGGTGCAAAAGAAAGGGGAACTAGGGATGGGGGAGGGGAAAAAGAAGGAAGGGAAAAGAAAAAACAATAAAAGAAGGATAGAGTAGGAACGCAACTTAATAAATAAGGAGGGGAAGAGGGGTTGAAGGAAGAGGGGGACTGGGGACAAAAGAGGAATCAAGCTATATCATACACAGGTACAAATTCCCTGTGATGAATATGGTCATTATGTCTATCTAACCTGTGCCAACAAACTTAACAAAAAAGAAAGAAAATAAACATAAGGGTTTATGGTTGCTGGTTTATTTTTAAATTTTTGCTTATTCTGTTTTTCTCTTTGACTTAACTGTGCATGACTTAAGTATTTTGTAGAATTTGATTTTAAGTTATAGATGGTACTTAATAGTGCATTTCTCTGAATAATTTTACTAGTGGCACAAGCTATTACATTTTATATACATGACTTATCACAGTCTACTTGTATTAACAGTTTGAGCAAAGTATAAAAACTCTACTCTTCACATCCTATTAGCTTCTCTTATTTACAATATACTGTCAAATACTGTCTCTACATTCTCTTGGAATTACACAAGATAAGGTCATAATCTTCAATTGTCAAACATAACTTATAAAACTCAAAAGGAGAGGGAAAGCTGGTTGAATTGAATATCTGTGCTTATTTTGCTTTTCTTTCTTCCTCATGCAGCAGATTCTTTGTGTCCCTTCGGTGTGAATAAGTTTTATCCACTCCTTTAGGGTAGGCAGTCTGATTATGAATTATTTTAGTTTTACCTCATCTAAGAATATTTTGATTTCCTCTTAATTCCTAAAGGATATTTTCACGAAATATGGTAGTCTGGTTGGCAATTCTTTTTCTTTCTTAATGCCTTAAAAATGTTGTATTGCTTCCTTCTGACATCTGTGGCCTCTGATGAGACATCTGCCATCATTTGAATTGATAGGGTTAGGGTATTTCTTTTACTGCTTTCAAGACTTAATCTTTAGTTTTCAAAATTTTAATTGGGATGTGTGTTGGTGTTGATATCTTTGAATTTATCCTATTTGTAGTTTACTTTTTGATTCTGTAGTTTATGTATTTTGCCAAACAACTTTTAAACCATTATTTCTTTGAATGCTATTTTAGTCCTACCTTTTTTTCTCCTTTCTTTTGAAAGTCTAATAAGATGTATTTAGATCTTCTGCTGTAGCCCCATAAGCCCCTGAGGTTCTGTTCTTTATTTTCTGTCCTATTTTTTCTATTGCTCAGATTCAATAATTTCTATTTTATTTGCCAGATCATTTATTCTTTCTTCTACCATTCTATTCTGCTGTTGAGCAAATCTATTGAGATTTTTTATTTCACTTGTTTTATTTTTTAGTTCTAACATTGCCAGTTGGTTATATATATTTTCTACTTGTGTGATGAGACTATTTCTTTGGTGAAACTGTTGTTTTATTTGTTTCAAGCATGATCATAATTACTCACTAAAGCTTTTTTTTTTTTTTTTGGTACTGGAGTTCAAACTCATGACCTCATGCTTGCGAAGCAGGCGCTTATGCCACTGAGCTAAATTCCCAGCCCCACTAAAGCATTTTTATACTGCCTGCTCTAAATTCTTTTTCAGACCATTTTGCTACCTCAGTGTTGGTATCTATTGATGAACTTTCCACTCAATTTGAGGTTTTCCTAGTTCTCGGTATTATGAGTGATTTTGCTTACAGCTTGTGCACTTTGGATATTTTAGGATGACACCCTGGGTCTTAAGTCTTGTCTTAGCTAACCTCTTGTGATACTGCTCCACTGAGACAAGATTTCCACTGTAACATCTGGTAACAACCATGTGAAAAGAAGCACATGGCCTCTACTGACACTACCAGTGGTGATAATGATGGTCCTGACTCTGTGTTTTGCCTTGTCTGGCACACTACAGTGTGTGAGATAGGGTGGGAGTTGTATTCGTCATTGCTGGGTGGAATGAGAGATTTAGACTCTGCACATGGCTTCCAAAGGCACTGTAGAGAGATGAGGGTAGAGGAGGATGCATTACTGCAAACTGAACCTGAAAATCCCAGCTCCCTACTGGAGCTCTGATAAAACTCCATTGATAATGTTGCACTGCCTCATTAGTATCTCATGAACACAAAAGTCTGCATTTCCCACTTGCTTCCCTTGGTATGGGTGAAGGTGGGTCACAGAATTTTCTGTGGTGCTTTTCTGGAGTATAGCAATTATTTTCGAAAGACCATCATTTTGGGCTGTCCCTTTGCTGGTCCTTTGACTAATAGCTGCCTCTTCCTCTTCTTCCTCTTCTCCTCTTTCTCCTTCTTCCACCTCCACCTCTTCTTTTCCTTCCCCTTCCCTCCTCCTCCTTCTTCTTTTCTTCCTCCTCATCCTCTTTCTCCTCCTCCTCAACCTCCTTTGCCCTCTGTTTATCGTTCTCCTCTTTCTTCTTTTGATGTGTATAGAAGCCTTTCCCAGGTTGCCAACTTCTTCAGCAACTCTGAGAGGTCTAAGACACAGAAGAACCCAGAGAACTCTTTGTTGTGTCATTTGTTGGGTCCCAGGGACCTAATCTCATTCTTTTGGAATCTTCTCTCATTTGTTTTATATGTAATGTCCAAGGTTTTCCATGCATTTACCAGAAACAATAGAAATGAGCATATCTACTTCATCTTTCTGGGAAGAGAAGCCTACATTTTTTGATATACATTACATAAATGAAATTCATCCTTCACCCAATCTGAGTATCTTCACTTTTAATAACAAGTTCACCTTACTTATATAATTGGATGTGATCCTGATAGTCAAGTGTTACCCTTTCTGGGAAAGCATTTTTAAAGTTTAAAATATTAATCACATGATACCAATAGGCTGTTTCTATGTGTTTTCCTCAAAATAAGACCTGACTAGAAAATATTCAGCCTTGAAAATTAGAGACCGAAAATGCCAGCCCTAGTCAGCCTGTCCTTACCTCTTCTTGATTTGATGGTTTGCAGTGAGAAGTCCACTGCACAAAAGAATAGGAAGGATAATAAAATAGTCATTGAGCAAAAGCGTAGGAGGTATACTTTGCATGACACTGGCCGTCACCATGGTAATGACCAGCTAGGGCTAATTTTCCAGGTAGGGCTTATTTTCAGTTACCATTCCTATCTGGCAAGGCACTCACCAAGTTGCCTCCTCCCCACTTCGTCCTTTTACAGTGCGAATGACATAGAGGTGGAAGGTTTCCTTAGAGGTGAAAATACTCCATCAGGAGACCCTGAAAGGAAGTAGCAATTGGTTGACTGGTGTCTTTATGTTGACCATATTACTGCCATTTAATGCAAAACTAATCTCTTTCTTTTCTTTCTCCTTCCTCTGTTAACTTCCGGGATGCTGATAACTTTCTTGTCTTATAGTTGACAGCCAAAGTGGTTTTGTTTGTCCAATAGAAATTTGAATATTGTGAAATCAACCAAAAAGACAGCAGTTAGAATTTAGCAAGAGCAAGAGGAAGAGTTAGGCAGGTGCTGACGGCAGAACTGGAGACATGTCACAACATTTCCAGTTTTTAGTCAGGGAGCTGAGGTGGATGGTTATGGTCAGGGGAGCTGCCTCCATGTGGATGCTGGGGTTTTCTGCCTTCATAAACACCCAATACGATTTCTTCCTTTCTTTCTTTCTTTCTTTCTTTCTTTCTTTCTTTCTTTCTTTCTTTCTTTTTTGTTATCTACATATAATGTACAATATCACAGCCATCGTTAAATTCTTATCATTTTGTTTTGAAAACCTATACTATTATTGTTTTGGGTTTGTTGTTGTTTATCTCTTTTGCTTTTTGTTTTTCTTTTTGTCTTCTTTTTTTTATTTAAAGAAAAAATTTGAAACAGAAAGAGGGTAGAAACAATACAAAATCTCAAAAACAAAACAAAACAAAAAAACAAAAATAGTAGCCAGTAAGGAATCTCTAGTTGATAATTACATATTTTCCTCTTAGAAGTAGTTGTTCAAGTTACAAAAGTAAAGCCTACAAAGTGGACATCCAAACAGTGAGACTGCAATCAGTTTTGTTCATTCATCCAACTAAAACTTTAGCAACATGATTATTAATTCCACACACTCAAACATACATGCAGTTATATACTTTAGAATACTTTCTTTTCCTCTCTTTTTTCTTTACAATAACTATAATCCATTCTCTCAAACTACTTAGAAGTTCTACACATATATAAGTCTCTACATGTATACCTAGCCTTTCTGTATTAGAGGGAGAAACAAATCAAAACAAGTCAACAATACAAATTCCTACAGAATCACGAAATGAAAGGACATATAAAACCACAATACTAGGTGATCTACGGTAGTTACTATGATGTCTCTTGTTGTTTTCAATAAAATTGTCTATATTGTCAAACATAGCATAATTAAACTTAGTATTGCATTACACTGTTAATAAAATCTAAACATTGAAGACATTATAGGACTTCAAAGGCAGTTAATAATCAAACCAGAATGGGTATCTTATTGAATCTTGTCATCTTCAGAGTAGCTGCCTCTACTCTCAGACTTGATACTCTCAAGCATACCAGATTCAACTAAAATCAGTCAAGATAAAACAGTGATATAACCAATCTTCTCTGTCTTATCTCTGCCACGCTATTTTTCTGTCATTGTTTGTTTACTTTTCTCCATTCCACTGTCTTCCCCTTTCTTTGAGGCCTTTCTGCCATTGTTCCTGGAACCCTGGTGATTTTCTTCTCTCTCTCTGGAATGTCCTTCAGTATTCTTGGCAGGATTGGATTGGTAATCACAAACTCCCCCAGTTCCTCTTTGTCATGGCAATATCTTGTCTCTCCATTAATTTTGAGAAACAGTTTTGCAGGGTACATCATTCTGGGTTGGAGGTTATTTTCTTTCAGGGCTTGGAATATTTCACTCCAAGCTCTTCTTGATATGATGGTTTGCAATGAGAAGTCTGCTGTGATTTTAATGAGTTTTCCTTTATGGGTAATCTGTTTCTTTTCTCTGACCACTTTTAACATTCTGTTCTTGTGATGGATTTCTGGGATCCTGATTATTATATGTCTGGGTATAGATCTGTTTTGGTTGTAGCTGGCTGGAGTTCTGTATGCCTTATATATCTGAACATCACTTCCATTTCCTATGTTTGGGAAGTTTTCCTTAATTATTTCTGTGAATAGACTTTTTATTTCATTTGTATTTGTCGCTGCATCTTCATTCACATATTTTATTTTTAGGTTATAAATCCTCTTGTCATCTTCTAGCCTTTGTACCATTGCTTCCTGGTTCCATGTTATTTTTACGAGATCCTTCCTTTCACAATCATATGTTGCAAATCTATCTTCAAGTTTTGAAAGTTTGTCTTTAGTTTCTGTTAAAAGGTTTTGCCAGATTTCAATGGAGTTTTTAATTTCCTGATATTCTCTTTGGATCTGTTTCATATATCCTAGTTTTTGTTTATATTCTTCATCAAAGGCTTCTCTCCTTTCTCTGGGTTCCTCTATTTTTTCATTTGTGTCTACTTGAGGATTACCCAGGACTTCTTTTATTAATCTTCTTATATCTTGCTTCACCTGAGTTATAATTTCAGATTTAAATTCGACGATGAGGTCATGGAAGTATTTCTTTATTTCCGATGAGGCTGTCTCTGACATTACAGGTTTGCTGCCCTCAACCTCCTCTGCATTTATCTCTGCTGGACTCACTTTCCCTGGTTCCAAGGTTGGAGACATTTTGTTGTTTCTCTGTCTTGTCATGTTTCCGGCCCCCTTCAGACAGGTGGGTGGTAGAGGTCTCTGGGCCTTTTGTATTGCTTACAGTTTTTTCTGCAGTGTACTTGCTAGTGAAGTACCGCCCCCCAGTCCGCTGCTGATCCAGGAGGTGCATGCTGAGAGCTGGCTCCTCCCCCTACATCAGTCATCCAATGGATGCTTCAGCAGGTTTGTGTGTTCCCTGGGGATGCCACTGGCTCAGGACAGCCTCCTCCCTGGCTATTGGGTTTCAACCAGGGACCTGACCCAGCCCAAGCAGATCCCACCAATCTGCTTTGGACTAGGAGTCATCGGCAGACGCCGCCTTGGGTTTTGATTTAAGCCGGCCCTGCCCAACTCCAAAATGTCGCCCAGCCGGTCCTCCCAATTTGGGGATTCCAGTTCCCGTCACTCACCAAAGTTCACGCAGCTCGACTGGCTGTTTCCACTCCCTGCTGCAGCGCCTCCTCCAGCCGAGGGTCTGGAGCTCACCAACCCCCGCTCTTGGCAGGGCCGTGACCTCAGCTCAATCATGAGTCACCTGACTCTAAGATGTGCCAGTACAGCAACCGTGGCTTGCCCAGCTCCAGCCCTCCATCCACTCTTCTTCTTCTTCTTCTTCTTCTTCTTCTTCTTCTTCTTCTTCTTCCTCTCCTTCTTCTTCTTTTTCTTCTTCTTCTTCTTCTTCTTCTTCTTCTTCTTCTTCTTCTTCCTCTTCCTCTCCTTCTTCTTTTTCTTCTTCTTCTTTCTTCTTCTTCTTCTTCTTCTTCTTCTTCTTCTTCTTCTTCTTCTTCTTCTTTTTCTTTTTTTTCTTCTTTTTCTTTTTCCTCAGTTTCTTCCTGGGTCCTGAGAATTCCTCTCCTTTTGTCTGGCTTTCTCCATGTTGTCAGATTCCAGCGTCTGAGTTGTTTTTTTTTTCAGAGAGGCTCTCTATCGTGCTGCCACTCAGTCAGCCATCTTGCAATTCACGATTTCTCATTCAAATGTATCTTCAAGGTCCCCTTTGCTGTCTGCTGGAAAATGTGTGCCCATAACACGGAAACCCCTGATAGTTTTCCTGTACTCAGGGTGAGTACAAAAGAGATGTGTCCTGGGTACTTCAGAATCTTGATCTCTATTGAAGTGGAGAATTAACCAGTTTTGCCTAAGTTTTGTTCTCTCCTCTCACTAACTCTAGTGTCCAGGGATCAAATTTCTCTCTCTCCAAATCCTTCTAATTTTTTCTCAAGTGAAGTGAAACCTGCCCCCCCACCGAGAGATGTGCGCAGAGAAAGTGGGGAGGGGTGTTGAGGGAGGCCTAGCCCTGAGCCAGACACCCATGGCCGGAATCCCCAGAGGACCCAACCTCTATCCCCAGGGCGGCTGCCTGCATTTCCAAACATAAGGATGTCTGCTTCCCAGTTGCTTCTCCAATTTAATGTTAACTTAGATGCTTGACAGTGAGTATCAAAGGGCACATAGGTGTCTTTCTGCACACACTGCTCTCATCCATGATCAGGTCTCTGAAAGCTTGCTCCTCATGGCATTTATACTGGGATGACTTGCTCCTCATGGCACTTACACTGGGATGACGTTGGCTTATTTCTCCTGCTAGGAAAGCTTTGGACTGGAGCTAGCTAGAGCACAGACTTTCTCACAGCAGAGCAGACCCTTTGTTGCAAGACTGGAAGCCTCTTTACCTTTCCCCTTCTAATCCTGCACCCTCTCTCTCCCTCTCTGTCCCTGACCTCTGGCCTGGAAACCAGTGTCACAATTCTAGAGCACTTGTAGCTGATGATGGCTTCCTTCTCACAGATGCCTGATTTTTTAAAAAATTAGTACATGTTTGCAATACATAATAAATACATTCATCTCAGAGAGTTGGAAATGTATGTATTGCATCCACACCAAGGAAGGAATACCAAAGGATGTAATGTATCCACAGGGAAACTTAAACAGCAGGAATAGCAGCTCCTAGATACCCCTCCCCTAGAGAGGCAGCGTGTGGGACCTTCAAGGATGCATCAGTGCACTTGAAACTCTATAAATGGAAAACTCAGAACACAACTTGTCCTGCCAATACCACTAGTAGGCACTATGGGACCCACCGAGTTGGTTAAATTTATTTTCCTGGAAAGGTATGGATACTTAGCTCAAAGGCTACTTCCTCTGGGGAGTCCTCCCTAAATCCTCACTGAGTTGGGTGCTTAGCTTAGTGCTCCCCTAGCATCCCCAAATCCCTCTTTCTTGGCACTGGATCCACTCCAGGGTGCTTGCCTATTGGGTCACAGTGATAGGTCTGTCACACCTATTCATCAAGGTGCCATGATTTTTAAATATTTGAGCCCCAGTGCCTAGTACTGGACACATAGTAAGGGCTCATAAATATTTCAAAAGTGAGATTGTAGCTTGGACATCTACCAAAATAAGTCTTTGGCTAATTTATTATGTTGAAGTTAAAAGTCCATTACATGCACCAAAGATCATTTTCCAAAATTTATGTTTCACCGGGAGGGAAAACTATCACTGAGATTTGAGGGAAGTGGTCTAAGCTGAGCCCTGCAGAACTTTGACAGGGCTTGTTCCTTGTTGGGGAGACTTTCAGGACTGAGGGCCTCAATGACATGGAGGTGCAAGAAGGAGAGAAAACTCTTTGCTGCTGGAATTATAGCTTGGAAACTTGATGTCCATGTCAAAGGTAGTGCTTTTCTTTTATTAAATATGAAAACTTGGAGATAATTTTTCAAGTGCGTCAGGTGCTAGACCAGTGAGTGTAGCATGGCCCATCATAGGGGCTCAGCTAACCTTGGCTCAGCCAAGCTTTGCTGAATAACGCCTAATGCTGCCAGCCACATACTCACTGCCTTCTGCGTGCCTGTCGCTTATAAGGAACAGAAAAGATGGCAGGAACAAAACATTGGGCCAGGGCCGGATTTTAACAGCACAGCCCCTACCGCCCTAGATGCTCTGGGCTCACAGCATTGAGAACACAGACTGTGAGTGCTCTGCCTGCCCTGCCTTGGAGAATGCAGTCAAGTCCACGGTAAGAACCCCTCTCCTCTGTGTGGGAGGCCTAATCCCATGACCACCCCAGCTGACTGACCAGTGGCCATGGAATGTGTGGGGTACATATAGGATGTGCGACCAAGGACCCAAGCACCCAAGGACCTCAACTGGAAAAGTAGAAGAAAGCCTTTGCTGTGTGGGGCTCGAAGACACCCAAGGCATGGAGCCATCTTGCTGGGGTCCTCAAAGCCTGCACAGGGCACCGTCAGAGAGAAGACCACCATCAGAGACATGGGGGTTTGCCTCGACTAGGAAGGGAGGTGTTTGCAATTAACCATCGGTTGCTAGGTCTGCTGCTCAAACTAGCTACCACCTACACGAGTTGAGAGAAGGAAGAAAGAGCAGTTAGAACGCAGGAAAGAGGGAAAAACCCACTTTGCCCACTTGACATGCTCAAATTACTGCTGCCAGCCGCCTGTGCGGTCGGGACAGTCCCCTGCAAGCCCTGCTCAGACATTTGGTTGCTGTGGTGAGCGCCCTCTTGGAACCCAAGGCCTTCTCCCAGCACAAAGGGTGGACCAAGGGCACCTGTATGGACGTTGGGGACCCCGGTCCATCCTGGATCCTCCCCTCAGTGGCTCAATTACTGTTCCTCAGCCAAGCAATGTGGAGGGAGGGGGCAGAGGAGAACTTTGGGAGAAGTGAAGCAGAAAGAATCTTTGTGACAATGACAATTTAAGAAACACTAGACAACCAGCTCATTGGGTGCTTCTGAAGCTCCTGCGGGGGGTGAGGCAGTGGAGCGGTCATGTGGAAAATTCCCTTTCTGCTGGGGGCCCGCCTCCCCCATGCTAAGGTAAAGTCATTGTTTGTGAGTGAAAGCCCTCATTCCTGACAGGATTCCGTCAGGCTAAGAGAAAAGGCCTCTTTGTGGGAAGAAGTTGCGTTTGGTAAGTCTGGAGGGCTTGAGGGTTAGGTAGTGGTGGTCACTCAGACAGTGGGGGTTTAAGAAACAATCCTTGGGTGTCTGATTCATAGGACATAGTGAGAGAGAAAAATGGTGGCATCTGACCAGACTATGGTGACTAAAGGATGTGTGGGAGGGAGGCCTGGGGTCCTCCTGCCACGTCTACCCAGGCTCCTCCAGGCATCTGGGCTCTGAGTTCATGCTTGCAGGTGGTGAGAGGTGCTAAGGAAGCCTTGATCCCTGCTCACCCCGCTCCACCCCTGCAGGTTTCTCCACTTAGGCTCAGCCCCTGCCATCTGTTCCACCAATTCCAGCAGGCCCAGCATGTACCACCGGGGAGCCAGCAGATGGGGGACCACCAGGTAGGCCTCTCTCAGCCACAGGCTAGAGCAGTGTCACTGGTACTTGGTGACCCTGCCTCTGTCTGAGGCTCACAGTTTGGGCAGCAGAGATGTGAAAAACTGGCCCCCTGACGTGGCCAGGTTTTGCTTATTTATTTCTCTTCATAGGCCGCTTGGTTTCTGTTACTGTTTCCTACAGGCAGCGTGGTGTAGCAGATCCCATGGACAGGAAGGCCTCCCTTCACTCTTGCAGGCCTCTGACCAGAGGCCTTGGCAGCACAGCTGAGCACAGCCAATTCAGGGCTGTGGCGTGGGGAACATTCTGGGCCCTCACCCAAGGCCATTGGGCTGGGGAAGCCTTGCTCCGAGCTGATCCCATTCTGCTGTGTGGCTCCAGGGGCACAACAGCCAAAGCCCCGTAGACACTGGTGCTTGTCTCCTGATCTAGGAGAGCAGTGCTTACCCGGACCCACAGTCCCCAGCATCCTACTCGATTTTCCAGCTTACCCAGGGCAGCCGGGGGGCCCTGCAGGAAGTGATGGCCTCAGGAAATTTCAGTATCATTGAGGACCCTGGCAGGGGCTGCTGTCTCCTACCCAAATTGGAAGCAGCTGACAGATGTGTAAGAAATTCCCAGATGTGCAAGAACAAAATGAGGAGGTGTGATCAATTCTATTCATTATAGAAATTGATGGTCCCAGAACAGATTGGCATCAAGAAATCAATCTTCCTACCAGCTGCCATCCTTAAAAGAAGGTGGAGTTTTCAGAGGTAACAGTCCCAGTGGGAGTGGGGGCCGGAGAGTCTGGATCAACCCCGAAAGGGAAGAAGCCCAATGGGTGAAGTGGGGCCACTTGATGAAGGGGAGGATTTTGGATTTGATAAGAAGAGGCTCAGTGCCCTGGTTTGGCTGGGACAGCCGTGGCTTGTGCCTGTCATCCCAGCCGCAGGTTCAATGTTGGCCCCTTTTACTTGCAAAAAGGTCTAAGTTTGTGTGATGAATTCTGGGCTCAGCCTTTCCCAAAGCAAGGAGGGAGTTAGGGCAGGAGAGGAATCCGAAAGGACGTGGGGCTCCTGAATTCAGCTGGCGGAACCTGGAGGGTGACAGGGAGAGAGGGGAGGCTGCTGCTCTCTGAGGCACACTTGGGAAGGCAGGTCCCCAACAATGTCCTGCCCTGTGTTTCAGGGTGCGGGTGCTGTCAGGGTCTTTGGGATCATGTGCTCATCTCTTTTATCGGAAGAGAGCACTAGGCTATGAGATAAAAATGACCTGCTCAAGGTCACAGGCTGGGTCCTGGCAGAGTGGCCACCAGATCAAGCCCCGGGGCTCTGCGCTGGGACGGAAGGAGAGAGATGACTCTCCGGATGCTGTGAAGAGGAGGAGGCACGTGGGCTGTCTGCCCCCAGTTCTGAGGCCGGGGTTGGGAGGGCTGCGACAGGGCACTGGAGGGAGAACAGACATGCTGAAGTGCAGACTCGCTGCACCTGCTGGCACGTGAGGCTGGAGCTTGCATGAGACCCAGAAGCCACCTGGGAGCAATAGGCGGAGCCACCCATGTGCTGGCTCCCCAGGGACCACCACAGAGGACCAGAGAGCTGAACTGGCAAGCAGGACTCTGGAGGATTAAAGCTAAACATCCAGACCTGGCGGCAGAGGCCTGTCATTGGCACTTTGGGAGGCTGAGGCAGAAGGATGGCAAGTTTGAGTCCAGCCCAGACAAGTTAACAACTCAGTGAGACTCAGACTTAGATTTTAAAAAGGGCTGGTGATGAATGAAGCTCAATGCAAAGGCCCTAGGTTCAACCCCAAGAACTGTAAAAACAAAACAAAACAAAAAAAGATATGAAAAGAACCAGCTAAGCGGGGACAAAAATAAAACAAAACAAAAACAAACAGAAAGCATCAAAAAGCAAATGGGTCAAATAAGTACCTCAAGGAATCTAAGCATTCCTACCGTTCGCTCAATAGGGAACCTCGCCTGCACTCAGCCTCTCGTCAGTAGATGTCTTGCTCTTGAGCACCTCTTTCCCAGCTGCCTGCAGGGCTGGGGATGCTTTAAATCAGTGCCAGCCTTGACCTCTGCTTGGCAGCTGAGAACACCGAGTCCCGGGGAGCAGCCTCTTCTGGCTGACTTACACCCGCCCCGACACACTAACAAACCCAAGAGTGTCTCCTTGAGTCACGTTTGTGCGAGGCTGCCACAGTCTGACCACTCGTGTGCCTTCGTGCTGAGGAAGGGCCAGAGGATTTACCTGAATTCTCTTCCCATGTGGTTTCCTGGGAAGAAACCAGCCTGAGCCCTGGAGACTCTGGCTCTCTGGTCCTGATTCTACCGCCTGCTGACTAGCTGTGTGACAGTTACTAGCCACCTCTTCCTTCCCCCTTCCTACTTGTCCTGGTCATCGGAAGAGGGCCCTGGCCCCTGCCATCTCTACACTCTCACAATTTCCACCTTTCCAGGGGCACCTGCCCTCCGCTTAGCCATCTGCTCAGTTCTGTGTTTATCTCTTCCTTCCTCTTGCTGGTTCCTATAGAGGGGACACTCAGAGATCACAGGAAGAAATGTGTCCCCAGGTCTCAGTCACCTTTGACAATGTAAGGGTGTAACGATACACATGCAAAATATAATTTTTAATACAATCTGTTTTTGCTGCTGACAAATTCTCATGCAGTTGGGCTGACTGTTTAAATCCACTTTGGATAATCTACAAGGTGCACTGGAGCAAGTGTACGATACACAGCAAGGTGACTGTCATCAAAACGATCTACTGTCACCCCAAGTTCTCTCACACACACATATCTACAAAGAACCTGCATGCCAGTGTCACACCCACGCAGTGGCCTCCCATAAGTGACATTAAAAGAACCTCAATCTCCTGAAAAAAATCATGAAATAGTTTCAGTATACATGAACGGAGCCCACGTTTGTGTTCAGTGAAACTTCTTTGATGGTGCCTGTTCAAATATCGGCAAATATTGTGCAAACACCCACAGACACATTGTCCTTGGTTACTGTGGTCACATGGGCTGCAGAAACCAACAGGGAAGAACAAAATACCAAACGTTGTGAATATTCGGGGACATCACAGCTTTCTTTGCTGAGCTTTCTTGTCCCAAGCCCAAAATGATAGCTTCTAACCCAGAGTGCTAGAGAAGCCAGCCAGTACAGCAGGCGAAGCAGCGAGGGAGACTGTGAGAGGAGTTGGGGGGCTTGGGTGTGGCCTCTGTTTCCACCCACGCACACTCAATGAGAAGAAACTCAGAGACGGATTACTGCGCTCCAAGCCGGGCAAGCACAGGGACAGCTAGAGATGGGCCTGGAGGTGTGGGTTCCTGAGTGAGTGGGGAGCAGGTGTCCAAGGCCACCTCTGAGACATCCATGAAAGCTCCAGGTGGGGCTCACTAGAGGGTCAGGTGGGACTCAGGAGTTTCACCTCCTGAAATGGGTCTGAATGGGCAGAAGGGAAGGCAATGGAGGAACATGAAGGAACAGCTGGTAGAAGAAAGTGCTGGACAGAGTGGAAACACATCTCCCTGAATAGCAATTGGACATAAAGAAGTGAGGGCCTGGGGCTTCTTCAAGGCTGCTTCAAGGTCATAGAAGGTCAACCCATACTGGGAAGAAATCGCCCTTGGAATTGGGACCCAGGGCAGGGAGTAGAAAGCTCACTGTGGGAATCCCAAGGACAGCAAGAATGTCCATGCAGCAAGATCTCTGCCTTGCCAAACTGGAGTACTATACACACACCCAGCACTGATGAATCAAGGCTCCCCGAGGAGCCCTGTACGGGGAATCAGTACCCCTTCTTTATTATAAAATTAACATCACTGAAAGCTTTAAAAAAGTGGCAGACCAAAAATATCACACCTCAGGCAAATGAGTTGAAAAATCTCTCACAGCAAAATCTTGTTTTTTCCACCCATTTCTCAAGTCGGGGGACACCTGGTAAAGAAGCTGGTGTTTAGGTAAAGAAATGCGATTCCTGGTACGCGCGGTTTCCTGATGGTACAGGGTGGAAGTGACATCATGGAAATGCATATGCCTCAAGGTCAGTCTGTACAGTTTTTGGGTGAAAACAGGAGTCTTAGTCATCAATGGAAAAGTGTGTGTGTGTGTGTGTGCACTTCTGTGATCTGTTGCTAGCTGCTTTTTGCTTCCTAAAATGAAGTTTGAATCAAGTTTGTGCAGGCTGATTGCAAGGGTTCCCTACACACTCAGCTCCCCTAATGCACAACCTCAGTGTGAGCTACTCCACGCCGCCTCGGCTTGTGTCATTTGGAAGGAAATAAAATGATCGCTACTGAGAAGAAAGGAAGTTTGTCTTCTACTCCTGGGCAAGGAACTTATGACATAGGATGCCCATCCTGGTGGT
Source organism: Hydrochoerus hydrochaeris (assembly GCA_004027455.1). NCBI lineage: Eukaryota > Metazoa > Chordata > Mammalia > Rodentia > Hydrochaeridae > Hydrochoerus > Hydrochoerus hydrochaeris. The sequence continues at coordinate 200,400 of PVLA01000371.1, read as the reverse complement.
TAATATGAACAGTCTCATTTGTATAGTGATCCCTCTGGTGACACGAGTGAGAATGTGGCAGCCTGTGCATGTAGGGACTCCTTTGTCTTAATTAAAAAGTAGAGTGGGAGACATGGAATTTGGCCGAGCCTCATAAATCTGCTAAAAGAATCAAGACTGTCAGATAAGTTTAAATAGAACCAACTGGGCCCTCTGGAGAATTCAGTAGATTCCCTGCTAGTAGTTGACACCCACTTTCCTGTCACTTCTGCACTCCATGGACGGAGTTTGAGCTCATTAACCAGCAACTCCCTCCGCCCGCGGATGACAAGGACATCCCCGAGGAACCTGGGATTCAGACATGATAAATTTACTCCCACTTGTAAAAAGGGAACTCTCCTCAGGGCAATAAAAATGCTGGGAGGCTTTAAGGAAATAAGTACTTTATCTGATAACCTACCTTCATTAGCCTGGTCCTGCAGGTCAGCACGGCTCCTCAGTGCCAGGGAGAACTGCTCCGAAGAAACTGCCAGGGAAGAAACAAGCACTGAGCTGAGGGCCCTCCTTCAGTCCCGAGCCCGCCGGTGGGCAGGAGAACCTTGTGGCTCTGACAGAGGTGAGGGCCCACGGGCCCACCTTTCTTGGTGACAGAGAAGAGCCACCCACCTGCCTGCCCTCTGTGTGGTACAGGGCCCACAAGGGACTTCTCCACCTGGTCGGCTGGGAAGATTCCAGAGCACAGGGCCATCTACAAATCAGAGGTCCTGGGTTCAACCGCCACCTGGGCCATCCTGTCCCCTGGAGCCCAGACTCTCCCCCCGATCCTGTGACTGCACGGAGGGCATCCTGCCTGCCTCTGCACAGCCGGCAGTGCTGAGCTTCTCCGTCCGCATCATGATTTCCATGGCTCTAACTCTTCTCTTGGTGTCCATGTGATAGGGTCCCAGGTGGTGACTCAAGCCCCAGGAGCTCCCTAAAAACATATCATCTTCCCCACATCAGCCTCTGCCTGCAGAAGGATGGAGGGAAATCCAAGAAGCTTTACCAAAAAGCGTTTTCACGATCCATTGAAATTGGCTGGGAAAGCGGTGGACCATTTCCCTGCATTTCCTCCTCTTCTCTATCTCTGCACAGTTTTTCCTTTGGCCTAAATAAGCACCAAAACACACTGCCTCTCCTGGATGCTGTTTTAACTCAATTACTGCACTCTTTAATATGTGCCTGTGTTTCCCCACCACCCTCAGACTAAATCCACTCCTGCGATCCATGGGGATTGAAGCTCTCGCTATGTGAACCTTATTGCTAGACTCAGTGCTGGGCTCTGCTTTACCCCTTAGGACCCTGCATGGCCCTCTTGCCAGTGACAGTCCCAGCTCTTGCTGTTGAGTAGGACCAGGCTGAGCTCTGCCTTGAATGCCATGGACTGTCCCATCCTGCCTCGCAAAGCCACTGAGCACCCCACTCCCGTCCCCCTCCACAACAGCCCCTCACACCTGAGGGACAGTTCCATCCCCCTGTTTTAATCTCCCCCCAAAATATCTGGGTGTCAAGTCAACATTAGCAATACTGAATTTTCATCACGAGAACATTTTGTGGGTAATTTTGTGTATTTTTAGGGTTACTTAATAAAACACAATTCTTCAGACTATTTTGATTAGGACAATTGTGTGTAATCAATTGTATGAGGCCGAGTTTTTCTTCTACATCGAAATATTTGCTCCTATCTGATCGAAGTGTGCTCAGTAGAAACCTAGATGTGGCAGCTGACAGGCTGCCTCCAATATAGGCGTGCACCCAGGCTTCGACCTGCTAGAGTCACTGTTAATTACAGACAGTCTTAGTCTATTTATGCTGCTCTAACAGATACTGCAACCTGGGCTTTACAAGAGGACACTTATCGCCCGTCTGGAGACCAGAAGTCCAAAACCAGTGCCCCACCAATGTGGCCTGGCAAGGGCCTTCTTGCTGAGTTCTCCAGGGTCAGGAGGCAAAAAGGCCAGTGAGCTGAAGACTGCGACGTCTCTTTTATTAGGGTCATAATCCCATCTGTGAAAAAGGGGCCTGCATGGCTGGATCACCTCTTAGCATCACATGAACATCTAAATTTTGGAGGGGACACGGTCAAATCATAGCACACAGAATATTCCATTTAATATTTTTGTTGGTATTGTTATTTTATTTTTTCCCATTTAATTTTTTAAAAGGGGGTCAACAGAAGCATGTAGGGATAAGAACCCAGGCCACATAGAGTTCATACAAGACATGTGCCCTTGCCTATTCCAAATACACCCGTGATGGACCCCAGAGGCAGGTGCCCTCTCACCAACTCGGCCATCAGCTCTGGTTTGGACTTTTGCTGACACCCGATTTGGTGTGATGACACTGACCTCTATCATCAGAAGGTGAATAGAGAATAATCCACAAGCTGTGGTGCTAGGCTTTCTTTACATTGTCTTTTTAAAGGTAGCTTTTTTATTTGGTAGAGGTTTATGCACTGACACACTCTTGATGCAGATTGTGGAAATCAAGGCACTTATTACTCACCTCCTCGGAGACTATTTGATTTTTGTCTTCTGTCCCTTCTCTGTGGCACCTGCACATTTATGCCCCTACCTGCCCGTACATTGGACTCCACTGTGACATTTTCAGTTGTTCCCAAGACATTGCATGCACCCTGATCAAGTTGTCTTGAGCTCCATAAGTCCAGTCCGAACCAGGGGGCTTCCAGGTAGAGCCAACCTTTGCCACACCATCCCCTTCCTGTGGGACTGTCACCCACCAGCCACCAGGCTTTCCAAGCCAAAACTCTGCTCCTTTATTCACACCACAAGTGGCCGGCTCACTGCATCCCTCCCACAGAGTTGTCACTTTGACTCCTGCAGACCTGCCTCACTTGATCCCTTCCAGTCACCTTGCCCTCTTCTCCCCCGTAGCAGACCCAGCAGTCCCCAAGCTCCTGTGCTTATGCTGTGTCCCGCCCTCTGCTGTCTGAGCCTTAGCACGTTCCCTGATGCATATTGACAGCCACTCTGACAGCTCCTCACTGCCATTTTTCCAAGGTCCCATGCTGGCCACATGATCCCCTCCCCACTGCCCTCCCTTTCCCTGGATCCGACCCCTCTCTGGGGCCAGCAGCTCAGCAGCTCGGTGTCTTCACCCTGCCACCACCAGCCCCTGCTGAGCCTCGGTTTCTACCCCAGGCATACGCAGAGGTGGTGCTTGGCCCCCGGGGAGTTCATGCAGAGACGGTGGGAGAGGCTGAGTGTAAACAGACGGCGAGGTTGGCATGGCACCGGGCAGGTTCCAGGAAGCTTTCTCCAGCTCTGCCCTGTCACGCTGAGTTCCTCCCCGACTGATGCCTCAGCGTGACACACTGCCTGTTCAGCTTGTCTTTTTGGATTGGCCTTTGAGTCTTAGACATATGTGCTGGCCTTGCCCCCCTGAGTGGGCTGAGGAGAGACAGACCTGCCTCTTGGCCTGGACTGTTCCATCCCCGGCATGTCCAAGGTGAGCAAAGCCCAGACACCACCTGGACAACTAGACCAAAGTGTACCTGCGGGAGCCCAGGGTCACACTGGAAGATGCGTTGTCCCCTCAGCAGCTGGCCGAGTTTCACAGGATGAGCCCCTAGGACCCCTCCTGCACAGATAACACCAGACAGTCCTGCATGCGGAGGCCAGCGGCAGCAGAACATTAGATGTCAGTGTGACAGGCACCCTTAGATGGGCACCACACCCGACCCCATTCCCACTGAGTCCCACAGAGGAAAGGGAGAGCATGTGCACTGCTGGCCACCCCCTCCAATACCGCTATGCGGCCACTTCTCTGGGCTCTGTCTTCACCCACAGCTGGGACAGAGAAGTGTCATCTTCTGGTACGAACAAGTTGATGTTTCGTGTCCACCCTCATTTTTCTCACCTTTCACATAGGAAAGAAAAAAAACTCTCAGAATGAAAGCGCCTGTGGTATCAGCTTCCCTCCAACCCTGTGGCTGGTGCAAGGGGCCTGGCTCTTTAATGAGAATAAGACAGCGTGTTCCAGTGAGCCATGCATACGTGTGTTTACAGCAGGACAACTCACAACCGCTAAACCCTGGAAGCAGCCTGTATGTCCACAAACAGATGACTGGCGATACATATACAGTATTTATACAGCGGAGCACTACTCTGCCATAAAGAAGGATAAACTTGAGCCATTTGTAGGAAAATGGATGCATCTTGGGAACATAATGTTAAATGAAATAAATCAGACACACAAGCTTAAACAGCACCTGTTTTCTCTCCTATAAGAAGCCCAAAGTATGGGTTTGGGTTTCCGTGGGGGTATTGAGGAGCCCAATAAATTGAAGACCAAAATAAAAGGCAGGTAGTAGGAAACAGAGAGACAGATCTTTTGCAAATGGGAAGGAGACCAAGAGACGGAGGGAGGGGAGGAAGGAAAGAAACGTAAACAAGAATTAAGCTGCGTCGTGTACCCGGCCCAGCTCCCTGCAGTTATTATGTACTGCAACATGTGGTAATAAAAACAAAAATTTTAAAATGAAGAGAACAGGACAAGCTGCAAAATGAGCTCCCATGAAGCACGAGGTCCCCCCTCCACCGACCCGGGAGGGGGGTGATGTTCCCTCAGTGACTCCACACACGATCGTTCTCTCAATGCCATGCTGGTGTCTCCCCTGCCCGGTGTGTGCAGGGGCCTCACCCGGCCGTGAGCCTCGAGTCACCTTCTTCCCTCCCTCCAACCCAGCGTCCCCAGCTCCCTGTGATGCAAAGAAAGGACCTGACAAGACAGGGACGAGAGAGATTGTGGTGGGTGGGCGAGGGAGGTGAGGGGGAAGCATAAGGGGGGAAAGACCTAAGTTAAGCAAAAAAGAAAGAAAAAAGAAAAACCAGTCATTTGGGGGAGAAAAATACAGACCGCCATGAAACACGTGCTTCCCCTTCTGACTAAGACCTGCAACGGCAGTGGGTCACCATGCCCAGCCACCTCCCCCGCGCCACTTCTGCCTGGGAGATAGGATCTTGTAGAATGGCAGATGCCTACGACCAAAGGAAGTGGCTGCCCCAGGAATCAATTTCATTCTGACATGTTGCAAATCAGGGGAGCAAACAACACAAGCCAAACGCGCGATACCACTGTGCTTATTGGCCAGCACTTCTGCAGTGCTGGTAAGACTGGGCTCTCTTGCTACAGTTGATCCACACACAGGACCCACAGGGACCGTTTGGCTCAGAAATTCCATCTCGTGCAGGGGCGCTGGGTGACAGGGACCCTGCCTCAGAGCTGACCAGCAGAAACCCTTGCTCTGGCGCTTTTCCCACCGCATCTTACCGTGGGGGTGCTGGGGAGCCGACCTGCAGTCTTCACCCCACTTCCCCAGGGGACCTAACACCCTGGTTTTCCACGCCCAAATACAAGCTGATGGGAGCTGCATGGACAGGTGGCCAGGGGCAGCTGTGTGCAGGGCTTGGGCAGATTTGCATATCGAGGTTGGAGGATCCATGCAGGGTGGGGTGGGACAGGTGGAGATGAAGGGGCCAGTTGGAGCAGGGAAGCTGCTGCCCCATGCTGCAGAGTCCTCCCAACTCTGAGGATGTGACGTTGGAGCCAGGCCTCGTGGATGAATGGTTATGCACGCCCACCGGGCAGGAAGGCAAGGCTACCTTCTCCAGCCCTCGCCAGCTCACCATGGTCTCCTGTCCTGTCCCACATGGGGCAGGTGAGCTCCTGCTAGAACAGGAAGCCCTGACACTGCAACATACCTCACTCTGCCCCTTCAGGAGCCAGGCCGTTGTCCCCATCGTTGGGGAGGGACACTGTGCAGCTGTATGAGAATGCAGCTTTCATTTTTGCTACCTACAGTGGAGACAAGGAAGCAACCAGCCTCCTCTCCTGGGGGACAGAAATATGTGAACCGTCTGTCCCTAACAGATGGGCCATTGCGAGGATCAGGGCTGAGCATCCTGGGGCCAGGCAGCCCTTTGTGGGAGCAGGGTCCTCCTGCCACCCTAGGTGGGGACCTACCTCTGCTCACAGCTTCTTCCCCAAAGCCTGGAGCCCCTCATCATGACTCTTCTCTCCACTGGTTCTGCAGCATGAGGCGTATCACAGAGTCACCGCCCCCCAGCCCTCTCCTCTTGCCTGTGTGTGACAGTGATGCCTCACCTCATGCTGCAGAGCTGCCTGTCACTGTGCCAGGCCCCTGAAGTTCCCCACCCACCTCTTCACAACCTAACAGGGAAATGGAGATGGGTGGAGAGTTTGTTTTGCAGAAAACAAAAAAAGAAACAAACAAACAAAAATTCCACCAAGCTATGTTTTCAGAATTAAAGCAGAGGACGAGCAGGGCCATCTAACTCCTTGGTGGCAGGAGTCATGGCAAATCTGGCATCCTGCCCTGAGACTTAGTGGCAAGTGTGGAGGGGACACTCAGGGGAACTCTAGATGTGTGCGAAGGCCACAGCTCACTGCCCCGTCCCTCAGCCTACTCTCTCACCAGCTCATACTTTCTGTTCTGGAGAGCAGTGGAGCATGAATGTGTGGCCCTTGTCTCTCTCTGTCCCTATATCTGGGAGCCCACAGGAGACAGCAGGTGCCCCTACGTGGCACACGAACCCTGGATCTACAAGGAGGTTTTCCCATGTGTTCTGCGATCTCAGCACACATGAGGGGGGCCTCCAGGAGCACAGCAAGGGGGCCTTTGCTTCTCTGGGGTGAGACCTCCTTTCTGCCCCCAGTGCCACCAGATCTTTGTCCTCTGGCTTGCTGGCCACACCTTCTTGCTTTGCTACCCCTGAATCTCTTTTACAAAGCACTGTCTCCTGAAGCCAAAAATGCTTCCTTCTGGGTGAGGGTCCTGACTGTCCAGCATGGCCTCTTCCTACTCTTCCTACTGCTGCCCAGCCAGGCCCAGTGCTGCAAAGCCTTGCCCAGCACTCTGTGCCCAGCTGGCCCGCCTTTCCTCTCTTGTCACCTCAGTGTTGCTTCCTGGACTCCTCGCTCCCTACCCTTCCCTTCTAACAGTGCAGAACCATTGCCTTCCCTGAACAAGCCTTTCATGCCGTCACCTCTGCTTTTGTCCTCTTCCCAAAATGCACCCTCAACTTAGGGCTCCTATTCATTCTTCAAGACCCCTTCCTACAAGTCTTCCATTGGCCCATTTGGAGTGCTGTGATGTCTGCAAGCATGGGTCCCTCCCACGGGCTCGACATATCCTATATGTGGGAGGACTCTTGTCTCACACCTTATTCCCGCTCCTAGGTTGGAAAGTGTCACTGCCTTCTCTGATCATCTGAACCCAAAGTCTTCTAAATAGGAGGTTGGAAAATGTTACAAGCAAATGGACTAACAGGGCCCCTTCCCCCACTCCGGCGCAGTCTGTAAGAAGGCAGATGTGCGGGGCCGGGCAGGCGTGGCGCCAGTTTGGCAGCTCCCAGAGGAGGGGATGGTAACGGGGTCTCGCTGACATCTTGGAAGTCTCGACCCAGTTCGAGGCAGGGGAGTGAGGTATGGATAAGCAGCTGCCAAGTCCTGGATGTGAGAGGGGGTGGGGGCATCGGAAGGGCCTCGGGGAGAAGCAGCTTCCCTGTCTCTGCACACAGAGCCCTGCACCCTGACACGCATCCTCCTTTAGGTGTCTTCCTGCCAAGGGATTGCTAAGGAGCGCCATGTGGGTCTCGGGCTCAGGCATGGTCGCCCACTTCCTCTCAGCGTCAGTGGGGAGCAGACAAGGCCATTCCCTTTGGTGGCTTCCCAGGGCTGCCCCAGAGCCCGAGGCAGTCACAGTGGTGGCCAGGATGTCCACATCTTCTCCCCAGCACGGTCACCATCAGCTGCTGAGTCTTCCCTCTGCAAAACCCCTCAGCCCAGTCTGGAAAGTCGACTCCCACAGTGACACTCCTGAGGCCCCCCTCACCACCCATCCAGGGAACAGGAGCCAGAGGTTTTGGAAAACCATGAGCTGTGGACTTGGTGTAGATTTAAAACAAGAAAGAGGCAGCAACACAGCTGGAAAAGCTTCCAAAAGCCCCATCCAGGCCCTGCCTCTCCCCAGGCTCCCTCCTGACCAAGGATGTTGACAACAAAATTTCCTGGGCGGGACACACAGGCCTCGTGAGACCTTGATGTCCACATCACATGGGTCCTGCACCCCAGTCGCACCCAGGCCTGCACCCCAGCCACACTAGCCATCGTGCACTCCAGGCCTCTCTCCTTGCTCTTCCCTGTTTGCAATGTCCGTCTCACTTCTGCCACACAGGTGACTCCCATCTACCCTTGAAGAGCAAGGTCTCAGGTGCCGCTGGCGACACCCAGGCCTCTTGGGAGTGGCAAGCACCCTGTGTCCATCTGACGTGTGTCCCTTTTGTGTTCTGCTAGGGTACCTGGTGAAGGGCAGCTCTTGTCCTGGGTCTGCTACTGTTCTTGGGGAACTGGGATGATTTCTTATGGGAACATTTAGACCCAGGACTCAGCACGGTCCCTGACGCACAGCAGGTCCCTGACAAATGCACACCGACTGCAGGTGGGAAACCTCGGGAGTGACCTAGGCTGTTCCTGAAGGCCAGCTGTGCATGTGGGGCCCCACTCTATGGCTCAAAGGCCGCTTCTTCAGGCAGCAACTGGAGTGAGAGTCTTTACTTCTCCAGGATGTCCTGCTGACCTGGTCCCACTGTCTGAGGCCACACCTTGGTCCTTTCCTCGGGACCAACGCTGATGGCAAGCCTCTTGCAAGAGGAAAGACCAGAGCTAACTAAGGTCGGCTGCTCACAGATGCACTGGCCTGGTGCAGCTGGGGACCCAGGCATTTTCAACCAAAGTAGAGCATCTCCTTGAAATATTTTTTTGCAGCAATTATCAGAAAAGCTCAGCTGCGTGCCCACAGCCCTGGAATGGGTTTGCTCACAGCTGAAGAACAATAAAATACACACTGGGTGAGAATCTCTGATATCACTACATGACATTTTTTTTCCTGCCACGTTATACTGATTTTTACCTGTGTGATTCACACATTTTGATTCCCCAGTCCACAGTAAGAACTGATCAGAGGCCATCTCTCTCTATAAGTACTTTTTTCCTCACTGCAGGACACAGGAGAATTTGCAAATTGATTTATAAAATACAGGAGGGTTTCTTGATTATCCAAGCTGCTCATTAAGAGAGTATTTCTGAGTGATTTTCAGTGGGGGTGTGTGTAGAAACTAAGGTAGTTTCTCCAATTTCTGTTTATACTGATGTTAAGTGAAATTTCCCTATCAAGTATTCAATATCCACTTTGCTATGCCAGATCAGGAGTTCTCAGTAGAAGAGAGTGAACTATTGGTGGAAACCTTGCTTTTAGTTATCTTGGGATCTTTTTCTTATTTTAATACTCTATGTCACTTCCAGTAGATATCAAAACTTGTCAAGTGATTAGATCTGAGGACGAATCCTTCTTTTCTTCCTTTTCAGTTCTCATGTTTCTGAGTAAGAGGCATCATTTTCGAGTTAGTAGAGCATTATGTTTTCTTTGCAAATAAAATCTCCTAAGTCATAAGCAAGGAGAGAGGTCAATTCACAGTGAAGAGACACAGCACTATTTTCCCTCCTGGCATTTGGGATGTATGATAAGTTAAAAATGATCTTTTTATCTCTGGTGATTTATTGAACTTGAGATTGCATGAAAGATAAACAGATGCACTGAAGAAAGAATACATCATCTTAATGCTTTGGTTTGACACTTTAGGTATCTAAAAAGCATGTATCCTAAAGGGCTCTCTTCTAAACATTTAGTAGTTTCCATGATTTACACATTTAATTCTTGTTTTTAAGACACACTGAAGTGAGAAACAGGCCAGGAGGTACTGTTTAAGAAAATGGTCACATTAGGAACGTACAGATTATTTATAGAAGAAAAACTCAAGAGCTGAAAGAAAATCTGGTTGTCAACAGACAGTTGCTTTTTCTGTGTTTTTTTTTTTTCTGTAGTTCATTTTGGTTTTTGTGTGGGTGGCTCATGTGAACTCAAAGGTGGTTTGCTAAATGTTTTTGAGATTAGAATATGTCCTTTAAAGCCCAAATTTAAATTGATGTTTCTATTGCAAACATGTTTAATTTTATAATGTGCGGTATAGGAGTTTTAAAAATAAATAGAATCATACCCAGTGTTGTTATGATAAGAGTTCCTAAATCTTTATTTTTATTAACAACATGGATGGTTTTGTTCTTAAGCCTAATTTCCTAATTGAAAACTCATGATATTCAGTTACTCAGTACAATTGGGGTTTTTTTCTTTACTTTGGTATCATCTTTTTTTTTTTTTTTTTTGTCCATCTGTGTGGATTCAAATCTAACCTTATTTTGAAACAGCTAAGGTTACAGAAGATGGAAATTCAGCTGAGAAGGCTGACGAGATCTTTGCATTTCAGCACACCAGCTACAGTTATGTTTTAATCACGGAGTGGGAAACAAAGGAACCAAAGCCCATTTAAAAAGTGGAAAGAGCTTAGTTTTCTCAACTTTTGAGCAACGCTGAGCTGTCAGATTCCGGTGCAGGCCTTGCTGCGTGGGCAGCAGTCTCCTGGGGTTTGAATCTTCCCCTGGCTCCCATAGCTGCGTGACCTTCAGCAATTTATTCACCTCTGAGCTTCAGTTTCCTCAGTGGGTTTTGTAAGGTTGCCGTGGAATGGTAAATTCAACAAATCACAACCACTCTCGGCATGGCTTTTGGCACAGAACCAATGCTCATGTAAAGATTGCCGTGATCATTACACTCTGCCGAGGTAGCAGGCCCGGCAGGTAAGGGACATCTCATTAGCACCTGGGCTCAATCCAGCAGTGCTGTTCCATCCACAGAACAACATCTTTGGGAGGAGTCAGAATCTGCCCATTTTTCCTTTCCTTCTTCCCAGGGCGACACAGTCCTTGGGTCCTATGGGATCAGTTTGCCTCACAATGGTCACTTCCCTCAAAGGCAAATGAGACACAAGCTCTCAGGACAGCTGTCCCCAGGGACAGGCTCCCGAGTGCTAGGGGGACCGGAGGGCTCTGTGTATCTTCAGGAAACAGCATGTGGAGTCTTTGGACCCTTCAGTCCCCAACCTCAAGGTCACCATGCAGCCATGGGGAGAAGGCGAGGCTTCTGGAAGGAAACCCCAACTCCAGAGCCAAGCTCTTTTTCCTGCATGGTGCCAGACAAAGGCTCTTCCCTGGGGACGCTCCGGTTACCCAGTTCCCCATGAGGAGAGACCACCACGGATATCATAAAATACAGGCACTCTGTGATCTTCTTTTCCTCCATATCTGTCTGGTTGGCACAAAATTAAACTCGACTTGTCAAATGTGCTGGCCCTGCCACGTCTAAATGCTAGAGACTGCTCAACATTTTCATTTCAAACATGGCTTTCCCTAGTCTTCAGGTGACAAAAGGTACTGATAGCAGGAGGCCTTTTCTATTTGTTCCTAACACAAATGGCTCAATTCTGAGTTCGTCTTCATCTGGGGTGACGTTAAGTGGAGGGACACTTCAACTCCTGTCCTGTTTCCCCTCCATCTTCTTCTCTGAAGAGTAACTCTTTGTATCACATGAAGCACACTGTGCTCCTACTGAAGGTGGCTGCCGCTCACCAGGCACCTCCACAGGCTTGGCCTCCACAAGCACGGCTCTCCTGGAGCATCGCTGCAGTGGAATCCGATGTCCAGTTGTCCTCCCACACATTGTCACTTCCTGGGCTTCCCAGACTTCAAGTGTGAGAAGCCCAGCGGCCTGGGAGCCTATGCAAATGTTCACCCATCTGCTCCTGGCCACTGGGCACAAGATGAAATGGTGACACTCATTTTCAGAGGCACCTTCTGATCACAGGAGCTGTCCTCAGTGCACAGTATTCAGCCCTGTATCTGGGACAGACAAAACAAAGGTGGGCTTTCCCTCTCCTCCCCAGGGATGGGGCCTCCAGATGCCGGGTCTGCTGGGATCCCGCAGTGGATTCTATCTGCCTGTTCTTGGCCCCCCTAGTACCCTGGCTGGCTTCTATGCCCACAGGTTTAATGCAACCTGGCCAGAGAGAGGTCAGTGACCAGGGTGGAGTACTGAGGCTCACCCTCTCCCTTAGATACAAGGAACCACTCTAAAGCTTGTCCCACCAGCAGAGGGTCACTAGTGGAAGGGAAGCACACCTGTCACAGCAGATGGTGTCCTCTGCATCCCCCCTCTGACTGCACCCCCATATGTCTCCATCACTAACCATGCAACACTGCAGAAACCTGTTTTTAAAGCATACAATATGTTCCCTTGCAACCTCTGTGTCTAGCCCACTTTGATTTACCCTTCATCTTGGAGGACCTGGGGTCAGGGGTGACTTTAACAGTGTTTAAAGGTCTAAAAAAAAAACCCCAGATCCACACAGGACTTCCGGTAAGAGTTGAGGCACTTCGTGTTTCTGAGCTTGCATAATGTAATGCAAATTCAAGCAGGTGGTAAGTACATTTCCATAATTTCGTAGAAGACAAATGCCAAAGCTAAAATAAGGTGAATGTGGTTTGTATAAAGGATAATGCCATTAATGACCAGGAGGGAGAATGCTAATCCCATAAAGAATATTGGAATGGGCACTAATGGATAAAATAGAGGAGTAACATTTTAATAATGCATGTGACCATGTTTTTATTAACAAAGAAAGTCTCATTTCAAAACACATAGATCCTTGAGAGGAGTCTGAAATTAATCCTCAACAGGCTGAACTCCATGCCATTATATATTCTAATTATAATTACAACCTGCTCCCAATGTGAATATTCTAAATTATTAGGCATTTTATTAAGACCCAAAAAGAGACTTCCTGAAGTATGAGAACGGCTCCCCAGCTATGAAAGCGAGCAAAGCAAGAAACTATTTTGCACGGGGCTGGAAAAGGGTAGGTGCCATTTATTCAGTAAAAAGTGCTTAGTTTCTTATTCTTCTTCCTCTTCTTTTTTTTCCTTAGGTATCGCTACATCCTTAGGGGCCCAGAGCTTCAGAGCTGCTATTTCTAGGGCAAGATAAAAATGTATATCACAGAAAAGTAACAATTTATCACTGTAATAGCTCCATCCCACTAGAGAAGCCACCAGAGACTGCTTAACATTTTCATTTCCAACAGGGTTTTCTCCAGTCTTCAGGTGACAGAAGGATGCTGATGCCAGGAGGCTTTTTTCTGTGTGTTCCTAATAAAAAAAATGGCTCAATTCTGAGTTCATTTCCATCTGGGGTGACATTAGGGTCTTCTGAGGCTCTTCTTCCCATCTCCAAAGGCCACATCTAGGCCGAGGCCCTGAGGACAGATGGGCTCTTCTGCACCTTCTCCCGTCCCTGGAGACTTCTGCCAGGAGCACAGAGAGACTGGATTCTTCCCGGGCTGTGCGTGCTCAGCTCTGCTCAGCCTGGTGTGTATCTGCCCAAACTCCTCAGGAGAGACGGAAATATCCCTGGGCTGTTTAAACACTATTGCTGGACTTAGGCTTTTTCTGCCTTTAGCCATCTAAATTCTCTACATCTGACCTTGAACCTGAGTCTGATTTCCACTCACTTTGCTAGTGCGGTTATTCACTAATAAAAAAACCTGAGTCTGATTTCCACTCACTTTGCTAGTGCGGTTATTCACTAATAAGAGGCTCAGAATCAATCTGGATTTCTTTTGTGCTGCAGTGACATCAAGTTCTTCATATTTCCTCCTGGGGGTTAAGACCTCAAACATCAAGATGTCACCTACTTAATCTTTCCTTTTCATCCCTCTTAAAGGGTCAGTGTGACATGCTGTACCCCGGTTCTGGAAACTAAGGCTTCAGAGAGTAGCGGTCACCAGTCATATTTTTTAAAGGATTAAACACTAACTCTAAGTGGGATGGCTAGCCAGGGGCTTTGGAGATCGTCCCAACAGCTTAATCTTTCCAACAGCCCCAGGAGACAAATGCCGTTGTGAAAATGAGAACATGGCTGAAGCTCAGAGAAGCTGAGTAACTCACACAGTCACACAGATGGTAGAGGCAGCAACAGGATCTGAACCCAGAGCCCATGTTCTCAGTCCTCACACTACACTCAGCATGCTCTCAACAAACAGATGGAGCCCTGGAGGTTAAACTGCCATCTTTCTGAGGTGAAGGCAAGCATACAGTGAGCCTCTGAGCCCAACCCTTTCTCAAACATAATCACATCTCTGAGCAGGTGGAAGCTATTTCCTCTAAGTCCATAGAGTTGGACCTCAAGTCCTAGGATGGGCAATACCTGTGGTCCTCACACAGGGGTCCACTGGGAGGACCCCAGGGCCTGGGCCTCTGGATCCCTGGAAGGAAGCCAGCAGTAGTCCATACACATGGACAAAAGGCCAGGGCGTCCCTGCCTTAGACAGGGATGTGTGTCTGGGGTGCTACTTCAAATCCCAGATGTTGCAACCTAATCAGTAAATAGGAGCTACCCTCCAAAGGACAAGGGTGATTTGCATAACTTTCTTTTTTTTTTTGGTACCGGGGATCGAACTCATGACCTCGCACTTGCTAGGCAGGCACTTGTGCCTCTGAGCTACATCTCCAACCCTTGCATAACTTTCTTACACATTAACCTGATGCTAAGGACAGCAGGGTGGTTTAGGGACATAACCAGCCTATGTGCCCCAGGTTCCCTGCTGGATCATAGTGGCCAGGCCTGAGAGTGTGAGCTATGCAGACAAGGTGCTTTGCTGCAGTGTCTGGATTATAATTTAATTCTACATGGAGGGTCACCTGCAGAAGAGACAAGGTATATGCAGAAGATTTGGGAGTTGGACTTTGACTTGCACAAACAATTCTGGTTTATGTAGCAGTCATTGCTAAGCTCTGTTAAGATGACTCAATTTCCCTCAGCCTGACAGACTGTAGTGTTCAGGTCAAATGCCTGGATCTGCAAAGAAAGGAAGCTCACCTTCTGCCTTAATGACTTGTACCGGAGGGAATCTGCTGCCTTGTCCCTGGTCCTCATGGTTCTTCTTGCTCCTCCCTGCCCATAGGGACTAGAGGTGGAAATTAATCCCCGTTGGTCAGGAAGGCCAATGTAGCCCCATATTCTAGGGGCCAGTCACAGCCATGGTGTATGTGTGTGAGGGTGGCACTCCTGTGGGGCTCTCATTCCTGTCCTCACATGGGGTCTGGGCTCTCAAGATGTCCTCATGCCAGCCCTTGCTCTCAGGCCCTGTGTTCTGAGACTCATCTTAGAGTCCTAGAGCCCAGAGCTGGTGCACACAGGTAGAGAAGAGGACAGGCTGGTCCCAGCCCCAAATGCCTCCAAACCACTCTCCTGAGAACCCTTTGGGCCAGTGCTGGGCCTTCCCGCAGCTAGTGTAAGAGACACTTTACACACGGGAGGTGAGAACAAGGCACTCACTGTTTGGGACCATCCTGGTTGGGGGTGGGGATGTTGGGTCCCAGAGGCAACTCTGGGAGGCTGGCCTTGTAATACCCGCACCAACTCTCGGTGAGACCCGTTGAGGATCTCTGCCCCATAAGGTGGTTCCAAGACGCAGTTGGGAGCCAGGCCCTTCAGATGCGATGGTGACCAAACCCAGCCCTGCTCTCTGCAGCCAGCAGTGGCCCATTGGGACGGAAAACCCCACATACAAACGAGCTCAGTGAAACCCTGACCTTTCTCTTTCCATAGTCTCCCGTGTAGAAAGGGCATGATGGCAAATAAAGCAGCGAGTGCTGAGCTTAAATAACAACTTCAACAACAGTTTGTTATGGATCTCACTCAGTGTTGAATGCTTCATTATATGTTGGTCTTTTGATACCAAAATGAATATTCAAATGTCTCAGTGTCAGTGTGACTGCTGTATCAGGCTGGGTTATTCTTAGTTGTGGGGCACTTGTCTGTGCCCTGTGGGATATTTGGTAGAATCCCGGGCATCTTCTCACTGCCCACTGATTACACTGCCTGCCTCAGACAGCTGAAAATGTCCCCAAACATTGCCGACTGCCCTCTGGAAGGCTAAAGTGCTGAGAGCCACTGATTAAAAAGGCTGACCCACTTTGTTGCTAACTCAAGGACTAGGTTTAAGTAGATCTGGCACTTAGGGCTTTTCAGGAGGTGCCCCTCTAAAGCACCCCTACCTTACCTATGTTTGCACCTTCCCATTTACTTCTATAAGAACAGCAGTCATTGTCAGGCAGAGAGGCCGGGGTTCTGCCAGCTGCCTCCCGTTGGTGCCATTTGCCACTGTCAGGCTGTGCTAAGTGAGCTATCCCCAATGGGGTTAGTGATGGGCTTGGTGGGTGTCATTTGGTCAGTGTTCCTAGGAAGCTGGGACCTGATTTACCACAACCTTCAAGTCTCTGTAAGTTATTTGGGGCCCCAAGAACAATGTGAGACTCAGTTCCATGTGAGGATTGTCCTTTCTCTGCAGTCACACTCCCAGATGACCCACAGAGCCCTGAGCCACCCAAAGACAAATATTCAGCAAGAGCCAACTGACCTCTGTGAGTGTGGACCAGGGGTAGGGAAGCAATGGGGTGCGGACACGAGTTCCGGCATAGAGGGGGTCCTCCTTCTGGGTTACCATGTGTCAGATCGAAGGAAGAAAACTAATAGCTGGTGATATTCTGGGAGGATCAAACTCAGTAGTCAGACCACGCATGCTAAATTTTCAGTACAACAGTAAGCAAAGCCTTTGGATGGACTCAGTGACACACAAAATGACTTGCTTGAATAAATGTCACAGACCATGTAGGGTGAGTCCAGCTTCCATGTTTATGTCAATTTCTCACACCTCAGACATGGCAACTACCCAAAGCCAACCCTTGAGAAGTGACAACAGGTGTCCAAGAAACAATAGGAAAGACAGGGACACTCATACAGCCCCAGTGACTTTGTTATTGCAAGATCACTCACTGCCTGAAGAATTCCAAGCTGAGAACTATTTAATCCATCCTTGAAATAAACAATGTACTTCCTCTTCTCTCCTTCCTTCCTTCCTTCCTTCCTTCCTTCCTTCCTTCCTTCCTCCCTTCCTTCCTTCCTTCCTTCCTTCCCTCCTTCCTTCCTCCCATTGCAATCAAATGGTTCCATTTATCTTCAGATTAGTTTCTGAACATGTTACATCTCAAGAACCGGCATTTGGCAATGTCTGTGTCTGATATAGGTGAGACAGTAACATAATCATGGAAACAATACATAGTGTGTTTGTGTTATTTATTCTTCCACCAGATCCCTTTTGCAAACCTCCTCTGTGTAAGACCATCTTTCACTCACTCCAATGAAAGTAGTCTTTTTCTCTTTGTTTTTTCAGTTGGAGGGAAGTGAGGAAACCTGACTGCGATGAAATTAGAAAACACACAAAGAAGAGAAAGATGCCGCATCATGAAGCTGGGAGTTACAGTCATTTAGGTGGAGTAAAAGCAGATTCTTATCTGACCAGAGAAAAGAGTTAAATTTGGTACTTCTGACTTTTCTTTGTTCCTTCTTGCCTTTCTTTGTTTCAAAAACCTAATGGTTTGATATTTAAACTTTCAGCCTTTTTTGTGTGCGAGGAAATAACACTCAAATAGAAAGTCAGGCTCCATGACCCTACTTCTCATTTACCTCACTCTGCTGAAGCCTCTCAGTTGTAAAGCAGCCTGCTCCCCTGTAGCTCTGCAGTTTCTGCAGGACCTGGCAGGTCTTGCTGCTGTGTAAAATGCCTCCTGTAATAGAGGGCTTTGTCCTCCCGTGCAAGAAGAGCACTGCAGAAAGCCTCTGTCCATGCATAACTCAGCAGGATCACCTGGGGTGGGCAGGCACAGCGCGGAGGACTCTGTCATGTGTGCTTCGGGCTCCCTACCCAATGGGGCATCTCATAGCAGGCAGGAGAGGAAGAGGACAGCATCTGTCTCCTTCCTGGATCTGTATCTCTGCACTGGGGTCATGTTACCACTGAGGGAGGTGTGGCAGAGATAAGCATACTCAGGGAGAGGCCTAAAGAATATCTGCGGCAGAAAGGAGGAAAAAGCCAGGTCCCTGGAAGTTCCAGAAGGAGATCCTCAAACTGCCCACCACACTGAAGAGGGTAAGAAACTCCTCTGCTAAGCTCTGCTAAGCACGCATTGACCCTTCACCACTGCACAGCGGCACGATCTGCAGGGCACAGATGTGTCCCAGTAGACCTGAGAACACTTTTCAATTAAAACAAACAAGCAAAGATAAAACCTTAGGGTGAGTTTTTCACTGGCCCAATCTAGAGGAAACTGTGACAACTGGCTGGAGAAGAGACCCCAGAAGGAGAAACATTGCAGAGGGCTCTTTGCCAACCCTGCTAGGCTGGCACCTCTCAAAAAGTGCAAGAGCAAAGGAAAAGTCGAGTTCAAGCGAAGGAGGGCAGGTCCTTGAAGGCCTCGCAGCTGGCTTCCCGAGAGCTTTTCCTGATACATCGCCATCCCGATGCCGCTGCAGGACACTAAGGCAGGTTCGGTGTCATCTCACCTCTGCAGGTGGGAGACCGCTGGTCCACCTCCGTACCTACCCTGGGCAGGAAGGGGAGTACTGAGGTCCCAGCAAGTACTGACAGAAAGAAAGGTTCACCAGGCCAGAGGCACAGCAAAGCAGCTGATGGAGAAGCTTTTTTGTTGTTGAAATAGAATTAGATGGCAAGAAAAATAGGCTGAAGTTAGCTTGCACTATTTTACAAGCTGACTATAAAATTTGTGCGGGGATACAGAGGACTCTGCATAATCCAAACAATTTTGAGAGGAAAAAGTTGGAGCATTTGCATAACCTGATTTCAAGACTTTTCTGAAGCTAACCCAGGTGGGCTGACCCTGAACCAGCATGTTGGCACCATTCTGTCCCACTGTGAAGTGATCCAAATACACAGATCAGAAAGTTAAACTCGGACTTGGACTCGGACTCCAAGCATAGAGACAAAGTTAACTTTACGAAGGTCACCGTCCATAACTACACAATGCACAAGACTTGACATGTATTTATTGTGCAAATGATATTGCGGACAATGGAAATCAACTCTCCCACCTTAAAACAACTTCACGTGAGGTTTCAGAAAGAGAATTTTTAAAATGATATGGTCCTTTACTCCAGGCAGTAAATCTGCTGCTGAAAGCCTGTGTGTAAAATAGTCTCATGCAAAGTCAGTGTTAAAAGGCACCAGGCATGGCCTTAAGTGCTTCACTGCCTTTGTTTATCTGATCCGCAGAAGCCCTGGAGGTAAACATTGTTAATTTCCAATTTGCACGTAGGAAACTGTGACACAGAAAAGTTGAATAACTTGCACAAAGTTGCACAGCTGAGTTGGGCCTGGGCCCCATGCGTCTAACATAGACTATACTGCCTCCCCATGGACTGCAGGTGAGTGGCTCCCTAGCAAAGCCAGCGCCTCCAACACACTGTTGGTGAAGATGCCTGAGCACACAAGGGCACCCTTAATGTAAACCATATCTCAGAAGACGTGCTTATGTCCTAACAAATCATCACACACAGTCAGGTAGAAACGTCTCCCCCTCACTTCTTTTCTTGATGGACCTCAAATGAATTTGGGCAGCACCATAACCAGTAAAATTACAACTAAAGAAAAAAGCCCTGAGCTAATATCATACTTAAATCAGTTGAGGGCTTTTACCTTTAGAAAAGGAAGACAAATCCAGATATCTGTGGTTACCACTTTTCTCAACGTTGTGTTGGAGGCTCTAGCCAGAGAACTAGGGCCAGAAAAAGAATTGAAAGGATAAGTGAAACTGTCCTCATTCAAAAATACGTAATTTCTCTTGCAGAGAAATTGTAAAGAATATATAATAAAGCTACCAGACCTAAGTAGTGAATTAAACAGTTATAAGATTGATGTTTAAAATCAGCAACAAACAGGAACATGAAATAAAAACACCATTGCCACAAAACAAAAAAGTGAGATAGTCATGGTGCATTTCATGGAACACACAGCATATACACGTGAACAAAAAATATTGTAGAGGAATTTAAAAGGACCTCCTAAATAAGCGGAGATACTTGTTTGTAGGCCTGAAAACTTGATATTGTTACTGTGACACTTCTTGCTTTGATCAGCACTATATTCAGTGCAAAAGCTAATCAGAATAACAGTGAAGTGCCCTTTTTGATGGAAATTTACAAGCTGGTTGTAAAATTTGTATGGGAATACAGAAGACCCTGGACAGTCAAAACAAGTTTGAGAAAAAAGGTTGGAGGCTCTGCATAACGTGATTTCAAGACTTTCCTAGAGCTGTAGAAAACATGATGGTATGGAATTGGGATGAGGGTAGAAATACAGATGAATGGAACAAGTCAGAATACCCAGAACTAGAACCATACATACATGGTCACTGGATTTTATACAAAGGTACAAGGTAACTGGAGAAAAATAGTCTTCTCAACAAATGTTACTAGAATGCCTCAATAGCCACATGCAAAAGCAAATAAATAAACCTCAGCCTTTATTTCATACCATATCCAAAAGCAATGCAAAGTGACCACAGGCCTAAATGTAAGAGCTAAATGCTTAAAACTTCTAGAAGGAGTGAGGGGGAAAAACCTTAGCCACCCTGGGTTGAGCCAAAGCTTTGTGAGATAAGACATAAAAATTTGAGTTTCATCAAAATTATAACTATCCTCTTCAAATGCACTATTAAGAAAAGGCAAATAACTGATTGGGAGAAAGTACTTCCAAATCACATATATAATAAAAAGCTTCCAAATGGAATTTATAAAAACTCAGAAGCAAGAAAATAAAATCCAGCTAAACAAATGGGTAAAAAGTGTGAACAGATATTTCACCCAAAAAAGATAAATGAATGGAAAATAAACACATGAAAAGGATTTGAGAGATGCAAATTAAGACCACAGTGAGATACCACTTTACACCCACTAACACAGCTAAAGTGAGCAAAACTGATGCCACCGAGTATCAGCAAGGATGAGGAACAACTAGAGGTCACTGGCGGGGAGCACAACATGTTGGGAGTTGTCATTTTGGAAACAGAATTTCCCATAAATAGAAACACGTATCTGCCTTAGAGCCCAGCCACGACACTCCCGGGTATTTACACAGGAGAAGTAAAGGCACACGTTCACACAGACACTTGGAGGAAAATGTTCAGAGGAGTTAAATGAATAATAGCCAGATGGAATCAATTCACGTATCCAGAAATGGGCTAATGGGTAAGCACAGTACATACGTCCACATCGAGGAATACCACTCCACACTGAAAAAGGGGAGAGCTACTGATGCCCCAACGCAGCTTGGAGGAATCTCAGACAGAAACCAGGCACAAAAGACTGTGTGCTGTGTATGTAATTCTATTTATTCTAAATTGTACAAAAACCAGTTCTATAGCAAAAAATATATCAGCCTTTTTCAGGAATTACGTTCGGGGGAAGGGATGGACCACAAAATGGAACCTCTGGGGGTGATGGAAATGTTGGGTAACTAGAATATGGTGGGCGTCACGGCACCATAAACATTTGTCAAAACTCTTGAAGGACTCACTTGAAATTGGTAAATTTAATATATGCAAATGCAACTATGCCTACTGCTAGAATTGGATGTGCAACCTCCACGACCAGTGGAAGCAGGTAGCTGTCTATTGGGTGTTGCTTCTGCGAAAGCTGTTTGCTTTCCTGTTTGAAAAAAAAAATGATCAGCTGAGCTGGCGTAGGCAGTTTTCTCTGTGTCTCTTTCCCCACCTACCTGCTTGGAACTCAGCCATGCCCTGACCGTGAGAACAGTCACAAGTGTGCTACGGAGGTGTATTGGTTTCCAGGCCTGCTGTAACAAATGACCACAATTTGGGTGACTTGAAACAACAGAAATGTATGCTCTCACAGCTCCAGAGGCTGAAAGTTGGAAATCAAGGTGTCAGTGGGGCTGTGCTCCCTCCGAAGGCTCCTTCTTGCCCTGTCCAGTTTCTGGTGGCTGCCGGCAATCTCTGGCACACCTTGGCTTATAGCTGCACCGCCCATCTCTGCCTCTACTGGTGCAAGGCTTCTCTGGTTTGGCACTGTGTGGCCCTTGCTTTCTTATGAGGACAGCAGTCTTACTGGAGTACAGCTCATTCTGCTCCAGTATGATCTCTTCTTAGCTTAATCACATGTGCAAAGGCCCTTTTTCCAAATAATTCCATGTTCATAGATCCTGGGGTCTAAGACTTGAATGTATATTTTTGAGGGACATAATTTAATTTGAAACATGTGAGAGGGGCAGCAAAAACCTGGGCCCTCCTTCACCCTCCAAGCCAGACTGGGTGGGTCCTGGCTGCCCACAGCTGTTTTCTCTTTACTAGAGAACAACCCCCCGTGTTGCTAAACCACTGCCGCCAAGCGTCTTGGCTGATACACGCTCCCTCCCCTAGATGTTTAAAGATCAACCCCGCCCCTTCCTGACCCACTCAGTGGTGGCAAGGGGTCACTCCAACACCAGAACATGCCTGGCCGAGGTGGCAGTTACCTGGGCAGATGGTGCTCAATCCTCTTTGCCAATTTCCCTTGGCCCAGCCGTGCCCCCTTCTATCATTGCAGCCTTGGGCATTGCCTTCTTCATCTGCAAAGCAGTGGGGCCCCCTGGTCCTCTCTCCAGAGAGCCATTCTGGGGTGGCTGCAATGGCTTCCCTGACAGTGGCAGCTGCAGAATTCCACTGTGGCCCATGTTACCCCCTGGCCTTGCGCTCAGTGACCACTGTGTTTTCCAGCCACACCGATGGACTCAAAGTCCCTGTTTGCAGTTAACCTCCTTCCTGCTTCCTTTCCATGCCCACTGTGCCCCCTCTCTCTTGAAGTCCATGGAGGCCTCTCTTCTGCCACATTCCTACAGACGTCCCCCAGTCCACCCTTACCCTGGTCTTCTACCCCAACACTATCCATCTGGACACCCTCCCCTCCCCCTTGTATTTTTTATTTTTTTATTTTGAAGGTAGTAGAAATACAACAGAACAAGACAGAACAAAGCCAATTGAGACAGTGCAGTGAATTTGGTACAGAACTTCACAGCAGGTTACCGGGATAACAGTGATAGGTACCATAGTATATTTCATTATATTCACAATAGTTGTCTAGTCAATTAGGTATAGCAAAATCAAACCAAAGACAGAACATTTTAAAAGCAATCGAAAGAGAATATTGAATAAAGTAAAGCAATTAATCATAATGAAACAAAACTGAAAACATTTGCTTTCAAAGAGAAGATAGAGGAAACCCCCTCATTTACTATATTGCATAGTTATCCTGCCAAGAGATGCTCAGACCTCTGTCCCCAGTTGCTAACGGGTGGAGGGGCCTCCCCCTTTTAACAGGATGTCAAGCAGAAGCCTTGCATGGGGTCTTCTGGCAGCCACCTCAAGCCCTTTTCATGTCACTTCGATATTTCCACCACTTGTGCTATTTAAGCTCCTGTCTTTGGCAACATTTACAAAATTTCTCCCTTTGCACCCCGCCCCAAACCCGTTTGCCTGACCTTTGAATCACTGTCCTTATTACATCTACATCTGCCCTCCTCCTCTTAATCTCACTGTGGTTTGAGGGTGTCCTCTAGGTCCTGCCCCCATCTCCCTGTGATGACACACAGCGGTGTGCTCCAGGGTCCCCTCGCCTTCCTCGGTTGCTGCTGCTTGTGATACCCTATCCTCCTGGGCTGGGCCAGCAAGGGTCTGTCCCTTACCTAATCACTGCCTTCCTGCTTCCTTTCTTCCTGTTTGACTTCTGTTCTTTTGTGTGTGTGTGCACATGTGCATATATACATGTGTGTGCATGTGCATATATGTGTGTGTGCATGTGCGTATACGTGTGTGCGTGCGTGTTTCCTTCTCATCTCTTTTCTCCACTCTTTCTCTCTCACACACACATATCACACACGTGTGCATACACATACATATGCACACATCTGGGTAAGTTTTTCTTTCTGTTCCTTTTTTTTTTTTGAATGAGCTTGTCTTAACCAAATTTTCCACTCTTCTGTATTTTTAATTTTTCTGTATTCTGTCTTTCTCTCTGTTTATTTTAGGGGGAGAGTCTTTCTAGGTGTTTTCCTCTCTTTCTATTTGTTCCTTAATTTCTGTATTTCTTCTTTTCTCCTGTGCTGTTCTTTCTGTGCCTTTTCCTAGGTTAATTCAATTGCTTCGTCTTTTATTATTCTATGACGAATTAAGTCTCTCTTCTCTCTGTATATGTTTTTCCCAATCACACTTGGCTTCTCCTGCTCAGCTGTGGGAAGAAGACCCCTCCTCTCTCCACCAGTGGCTACTCATAAACTACGTTCCAAAGCTGACACAATGGTTCTCTGTCAATGGGCAGGTGCCGATGGGTCCTCAATCAGGGGTTCCCCAAGAGCCAGAGGGGCTGGGCCCACTGTGGCAGCTCACCAGGGGCCTTCTGAACTGGGACTGGGGTTCTTTGCACCTTTGCCCTACTCTGAACCAGAGCTCCAGTTCCAAGATAGCAGATGAACAAACCTCACCCAACACCCTGCTCCATACAAGATAAAGAAAATATGGGAGAAAAGGCAGACAGGGTACTCTGTGCCTTTGATCCTGGCTTGTTTCCTCTAGGAAGAAGACATGTCCTCTGAATTGCCCTACTAGGTGGCAAACCTACAGCACGCATGCTCCAGCCGGCTGTTTGTTATCATTGAAATCTCTAAAACGTTTGCCATTTGGGGACTAGACAAATGGTGAGGGTTAATCTTGGTTGTCAACTTAACTGGATTGAAAGACACCAAAGAAATGGGTGAAGTCCATGAGGCTGTTTGCAGAGATGACTGGTACATGAATCAGCAAACAGGGGAGAAGTGGTGCATAGAACATGGGGTGCCTCATTCCGTAGGGGGGCAGATGCAACGAAAAGCAGGGAAGGGGAAGTTTGCACTTATATGCAAACTCAGCTCCTAAAAGGGTGGATGTTTTGCTGCTGCCCTCACTCACAGGACACAGACTCCAGATTCTTCAGCCCCTGAAAGTGACCTTGCACCAGCGGGTCTCTGAGAGGCCTTCAGGCCATCGGCCCAGGCTAGGGCTGCAACCTTCTTGTTTTGAGGCTTCCAGCCCCTTGGACCCACAGTTGCGGGTTTCCCCTGTTCTCCAGCCTCTGGATGGCTATTGTGGACTATCCAACCTCTGATCATATAAACCAATCTAATGAAGTCTTCTTTTAAATAGGTGTGTGTGTGGTCGCAATATACAGTGAATGTTTAAATTAAAAATGCATTATGTCAACTACATTGCTATTAATTTCCCTTCAAACTCCCTCCGCCACCATTTTACACACACTTATTTCATTGTTCTTGCCAGCTTCTGAAGCAGTCTAAGTCCTCTTCTATGAGTATCTTTATGAGTTATGATTAAAAAATAAAACTGCGGTAAATGGTGCTTCTGAGAGCCATCCAGTAGCAAAGCATGGTCACTAAAACGCTATGGTGGGTCCTCATCCACGTTACTCATGGGATCTGACACCTTGTGACTTCTGGTTCTTTTCCAAAGTCAAAAGGACCATGAAAGGGTTTCACTTCTTGTGATGCTATTGTGAAAGGTGTGGTTTCCCTAATTTCTCTCTCAGCATATTTGCTGTTTGTGCACAGAAATGCTACTGATTTCTGATCATTGAATTTGTATCCAGCTATGCTACTGAATTCAGTTGTTAAATCTAGCAGCCTTTTGGTGGATTTTTTGGGGTCTTCTGTGTAGAGTCTGCAAATGATGATAATTTACCTTCTTTGTTTCCTATCCTTGTTCCTTGTATTACTTTCTCCTATCTAATTGCTTTGGTTAATGTTTCCAGAACTATGTTGAATAGAAGTGGTGATAGTGAACATCTTTATCTTGTTCCTGATTTTAGAGTGAAAGCTTTCAGTTTTTGTCCATTTAGTATGATGTTGACTGTTGGTTTGTCATAGATGGCTTTTATCAGATTGAGATAAAGGCCATCTATACCAATTTCCTATAGGGTTTTTATCATGAAAGGGTGTTGGACTTTGTCAAATAGGTTTCTGCATCTATTGAGATGATCATGTAGTTTTTGTCTGTGGCTCTGTTGATATGGTGTATTACATTTATTGATTTGCATGTGTTGAACCATCCCTGCATCCCTGGGATGAATTCTACTTGGTCATGGTGTGTAATTTTTCTTGATGATTTGCTACATTCTGTTTGCTAGTATTTTATTGAGGATTTTTGCATCTAAGTTTATTAGACAGATTGGCATGTAGTTCTCTTTTTTGGCTGGGTCCTTCCCTGGTTTTGGCACCAGAGTAATGCTTGCTTCCAGGAATGATTTTTGGAGTATTGCTTCCATTTCAATTTCATTACAGAGTTTGAAAAATAGCAGCATTAGATCTTTTCTAAATTTATTGTAGAGTTTAGCAGTGAATCTGTCAGTACCTGGGCTTTTCTTTGTTGGTAAGTTTTTAATTACATTTTCAATTTAATTGACTAATATTGAGTTATTTAGAATTTTTATATCTT
The DNA here is from genome assembly GCA_004027455.1 of Hydrochoerus hydrochaeris. NCBI lineage: Eukaryota > Metazoa > Chordata > Mammalia > Rodentia > Hydrochaeridae > Hydrochoerus > Hydrochoerus hydrochaeris. Next base: position 174,006 of record PVLA01000371.1, on the reverse strand, counting down.
CTGATTCAGTTTTGGCAATTCCTATGTACCTAGGAATCTGTCCATTTCTTCTGTTTTCCATCTTATTAGAGTACAGGTTCTTGCAGTAGGTATTGATGATCTTCTGGATTTCTGCAGAATCCACTGTGATTTCACCCTTTGCATTCCTAATTGCTGGAATTTGAGCCTTTTCTTTCTTATTTTTGATAAGGCTGGCTGAGTGCTTATCAATTTTATTTAATCTTTCAAAAAGAACCAATTCTTCATTTCATTGAGTCTGTATTCTTAATATCAGCTGCATTAATTTCTGCTCTTATCTTTATAATTTACTCCCTCATGGGTAATTTGGATTTGATTTGTTATTTTTCTAGAAGATCAAGGTTCAACATTAGGTTATTTATTTGAGCTTGTGCTGTTTTCCTGTTGTGAGAATTCACTGCTATAAATTTTTCTCTTATGACTACTTTCATTGAATCCCATAAATTCTAGTATGTCGTATCAACATTATCACTTAATCATAGATAAAATAATTAGGAATCAGTTTAACAAAGGAAGTAAAATCTATATATTGAAAATTACAGTATTCAGGAAAAGGAGATCAAAGAAGATATTGTAAAATAGAAAAATATCCCTTGTTCATAGGAAGAACTACCATAGTGAAATACCTGTACTCTTAAAGTTGTTATACAGATTTAATGCAATCTCTATCATAGTACTATTAGAATAACCTGCAGAACTACAGAAAACATTCTGAAAATTCATTGGGAACCAGAAGAGACCTAGAATAGCAAAAACAATTCTAGGTCATAAAGGAAAAGCAGAGAGCATTACAATCCCTGACTTGAAATTATACTACAAAGTTACTGTAATAAAAACAGTATGGTAGTGGGAAAAAAAACCCAGACCCAAGAATCAATGGAACAGATGAGAAGATGTATAAACAAGTCTAAACACAGTCACCTTATCTTTAACAAAAGGACTAAACATGTTCACTGGAAGAAAGATAGCCTCTTTAATAAATGGTACTGGAAAAATTCACTTTCCACATGCCAAATATTAAAACTAGACTCATGTCTCTCACCTTGTACTAAGCAAGAATAAAAATGGATCAGTGATCTAAATATTAAAACAAAAATGCTAAATCTTCTGAAAGAATAGGTATAACCCTTGAAGACACAGGTGTAGGCAAAGATTTCATGAACAAAACCCTGATTGCACAGGAAATACAACAAAGAATCAGCAACTGGGATCTCATCCTATTAAAAAGGTTTGCACAGCAAAAGAAATCACCAATAGAGTTAAAATAACCCGCAGAGTTGGAAAACGTTTAGCCAGTTGTCCCTCAGACAAGGTACCACTGTTCTAGAACATATAAAGAAACAAAATTCTTATTTAAATTCAAATTTAAGGACCCAGTCCAAAAATGGGCATCTGGAATGAATACACACTTTTCCAAGGGTAAAATACAAATGGCAAATAAGCATATGAAAAAATGTTCAGCATCACTGGTCATTCAAGAGATTCAAATTAAAACAGTGTTGAGATTCCACCTCACTCTAGAAGCAATGGCTATATTATTAATAAATCAACCAAAAACAAATGCCATAGGGGCTGTGGGAAAAAAGGACCCTTCTCCACTGTTGGTGGGGGTGTAGACTTGTGCAGCCACTGTGGGAATCAGTGTGGAAATTCCTCAAAAAACAGAGCTGTAGGTCCCATTTAATCCTGTTATTCCCCTTCTGGGTATCTTCCTGGAAGAATTAAAAACAACATCCCCATAGCAATATATGCACACCCATGTTTATAAGAGCTATTTGTAATACCTGAATCTTAGAAACAACCCAAATGCCCATCAACTGAGGAATGGATTTTTTTTAAAGGTGTGTTTTTGTTATATAACAGAATACCGCTCAGTTATAAATAAAGACAAATGTCAGACATTCCTAGGTAAATGGATGGACCTTAAGACCATACTCTTAAGTGAAACAATCAACCATACATGTGTAAATACCACATTGTCTCCCTGGTGTAAGAAACTGGAAGAGTAAATAAAGACCCAAACATACAATAATATTGCAAAATAGGAAAAAATTGTTCAAAAGGAAACAGGAACTAGGGATAGGGGAGGGAGGAGAAGGAAGGGAAAAGAGAAAAACGATGAAAGAAGGATAAAATGGAAACAGAGCTTTATAAATGAGGGTAAGAGGAGTTTAAGGGATTAAAGGGAAGGGCAAGGATTTGGGGAAGGATTCACGGCAACGTGTCTGTGACTGTAACAAACTTTTTAAACTTAAGCGTTCATCGTATGTTTTGTTGACACCACACACATTCCATTGGTTCTGCTCCTCTAGAGACAGAGGTCAGTGCATATCCTCCAAATGTCCCAGCCAGGGCTTTTCCTGGCTTTGGGGGCTGGCTATGGGGTTCTCAGGTGGGGTCCGGCTGAGGAAGCTGCTGAGCCCCTCCGAGTTTAAAATCCAAGGCAATTTCCTCCACTGCTTTGCTCCCTCCCCCCACCCAGTCCCTCACCCGTCCCCAGCACCACAGTGACAGCATCCCACACTCTTAGGAAGTGGCAGTGCGCAGGGCGGGCAGGTGGAACAGCGTCTGGGAGCTTCACCTCTGAGGGCAAGGCTGGGGTCCCCAGCACACCTTCTGGGAGACGCACAGCACACAGATTACGAGCGTGTGGCAGCAGCTGGGACGGGCCGAGCACCTTCTGCACATTAAGCTCAGGCTTGTGCGCGAGGAAGACATTCTGATTCCATGGAGGAGCCTTAGGGAGCCCAGGGTGTGCCCAGATCACACAGACAGCTCCGGCTCCACAGAGTATGAGCTTCTTGGTGAGCCAGCTGGCTTCCCTGTCCCTGAGCACCTTGTGGATTATGACGCATGTTGTTCACACAGGGGTCTCCTCAACTGGACAGTCTGGTCCACAGCTGCAGGGCTAGCATCTCACTAACAGAGCTTGGTGTGGGGCGAGTGCTTGATAAATGTACAAACACACATGTGTGCACATAGAACCCTGCACACCCATGACTGCCCACTATCCTGTCCTGTCCTGGTCAGTTTATAACACACTCCCTTTGCCTTGCTATGGGTGTTTATGCATTCAGTTCTCTCCACCAGAGTTCTCCCCTCCTCCACCCAACCACCTTCTCCTCATTTTTTTTTTTTTTTTGGTACCGGGGATCGAACTCATGACCATGCGCTTGCAAAGCAGGTGCTTATGCCACTGAGCTAAATCCCCAGCATCTTCTCCCCATTTTGAGGTTGGCATCTCCTGCAAGGCTCAGCCTCCCAGCAACTTACTCTGTCCCCATGCGGTTCTGGTGTTCTCTGTGGGCTCTCACGAGGCAGGCACATCCATGCATCCATCCATCCCTCCATCCATCCAAGCCCTTGTCGCACTTTGGTGTGAGCCCTGCTCTGACCAGGGCAGGACTGAGACCACCCAGCATCTGGCATAGTGCTGAGTGCTTGGTTGGGGCCGGAGATCACACAAAGCCCCTACTGAAGACTGGCGATGAGAGTAGAGGTGGATGCACTAGGTAAGAGCTAGAAAGAAACTGAATTGGGAGGTAGATTAGGGAGAAAGAGTTTGGCCTCTCCCTGAATGGCGATCATAAGACCTCATGAGGTCACCACAACCTCACCTGCACTGTCCCACAAGCTCTGGGCTGGGGCCAGGATATAAACAGAGCCCAGAGATACCATATGCCCCTCATAGAGATGTCACACCATGTTTGTCCCACTTGGGTTCAAGCCTGTGTTGAAGCTGACCCGTTTCTCAAGTGTTTCTTGTTGGAGCTTAATTGCAATCCTCAGAATATGAAATCAATGTAGTCAGGGCTTCTATGACTGAGCCTATTACTTCCTAATTTCCTCTCCTTTTCCCCTTTCATGTCCCATGAAGAGTCTGCTTTCCATTACGTAGCTGCAGGAACAGAAAACCACGGCTGAATGACAGGTTCTCTGCAGTCATTTAGCGCACATTTGAACTCTATGGCTCCTGAAATCAATCTTGATAATTTCCAACAACAGGTATGTAAATAAATGCGGGAGACTTTCTCCTCCTCTTAAAAGCTTCCTCGTTTTAAAAGTTCCTCCTTCACTGTTATGGTGGATGGAAGAATCAAGGGAGGGAAATTGGGAGGCCTTAAATAGATTTTACAGGCACCAAAACATGCATTTGGAGTCCGGTCAGCTGGAAGATCTTGTTTCAATAATATGCTCTTCGCATGCAGCTGAAGACCATGTTATGGAACCTGATTGCCCTTAGTGACTTCTTAAAGCTGACATAAGGCAGAAAATGTACATTTAATATGGGGAAGAAATTATGTCTCGAGATCTCCGTTCCCTGAGACTCCACAGCAGTGCAGCTGGGGAAGGACCCTGGGGCCAGCTGGAAGAGACATGTGTGGGGACAGGAATGAAGGCAGCAGGGCAGTGTGCAGAAAATCCACCCCAACGGGGACCTGGGGCAAAGCCAGAGCAGAGGGTGCTGGCGTGGAAAGAGCTACCCCGCCAGCCATCGCATGGGGCTCCCTTGGGTTCTGCACTACAACTCAACTAATGGCCTATTTTTTTCAGGGTTCAAGCCCAAGACTTGGGGCCACCTTTGACTCCTCCTTTGGCTTGCTCTCCATTAAACAGCCCCAAGTGCCACTGGCCACCACTCCAGCTTCTCTGCTACCACGCCAGCTGGGGTGCACTCTCAAAATTAGTTGGTCACTGTGGTCTTCGAGGAGGTGACTCTCTCAGCATTGATGACAGAAGGTGACCTGCCCACCCCTGGAGGGCAGGTAGGACTTCAGTCCCCTGGACAGGATGCACAGCTGCACACCAGTGTGGCTCCATCAGCTGCTGCATTTGTCCTCTCACTGTCCTTTCTAGCCTGTGACCTGGGGTGCCACCCGGCTGAACGCACCAGGTCCTCACTGGTGACCCCACATCTTGCCCCAAAGATCCAGCCCAGCCTTTGCTTGGGGATGACAGTTCACGGCACGCTACGCCATGTCATTTGAGACTCGGCTTCATTTTCATGGCCGTCCCTGTTCACCCATGAGCTGACAGAATGCACAGCTCTCTTCTCTGCCCTCTCCAGCACAGAATCATCGCTACCCATCCACCCCAGGGGACAGGGGCTATGTCCTATTCATTGCCACACCCAAGAACACCCAAACTGCCTGGCACGAGTCACCAGAAGCAGCACTTCCAACTTTCTACCTGGGCAGTAGAAATAAAAATATTTACAGGTGGCTTTTGTCTTGTTTACTTAAATGCATACCTGCAGTTTCAAGTATGCATTTTTATTTCCTTTACTGTCACTGTCACTAAGTGGCTTAAAGTTTTGGCTAAGATCTGCAGACAACTGGTGAGCTTCTGTGTGTGCAGTAAGGAAAAGGGCGGGAGCCAGTGGTGAGGAAGAGGTGAACTAACACCTGGGATTGAAGAGCAGCAGCAAAACAGGCCACAGTAACTGCCAGAGGTGCTGGTGTGCGGGCAGCGAGGGCGGCAGGAATGAGCAGGCCACAGAGAGCTGCCACAGGGAACTTGAGGCTGCTAAGTGTCCTTTCATTTCTACTACCAAGCCACGAAGGTGGCAGGGGTTAGGCTGGAGCTGGTACTGCACTCACCCTGGGCCAACCTGGAGCTGGGAAGCACTGGACATGGACACTCTGCTCCCCTCCCCCGTCCTGTGCTGTCTAGATGCCACGTGGCACCTATGTGCTTGGTCCTCAGTGCCAGTCGCCAAAGGTGGCCATAGCTCTCCTCCTGGCCTGTGGCAGCGGAAACTCCTCCACCCCCTGTGCTGCTGGCAGCAGAGGGTTATCTGCCAATGCTGGCTAGCCTCAAACCAAGGAGGGGCGCGTGTGGTCTGACCACACTGCTGTTCCCTGTTCCTAGTCCTGTCATCAGTTTGCTGGCCATGTGGCAAGGTGCCGGCCTCACCACAACAGGGACTTGACAACGCCCGCAATCTTAGCTGACCGCAGGGTCTGCCTGCTGCCTCGGGGCTGGCAGGAGTGAAGCGAATGCATGAGAGGCTGGTTCCTGCGCACACCGACGCTACCACCTTCCCTAGGGCCTGCCCTGGATGGGTCTACTCCCTGATCAGGGAAAACTTCAAGAGACTGTGGTTCAGAAGCCGGTCACTTATCACTTAGGCCAAGTCACACTCACCAGTAATGGGTATACTGTAAGCAAAAAAGAAAGAAAAAAAAGAAGCCATTTCCCAGATTGCTCTTCAGTCACTGAGGTCTGGCCAGAGTTTGGCACATGTCCTCATAGATTTGCCTGTCTCCAAAGCTAAGCTCTGTCGTGTCCCTTTATCTTCTTTGGCTGACTTCAGGCCCTGCTACCTGGGCTCCAGGCTCCCCAATGTCAGGACCTCCGTAGACTGTCCATATTCCCTGATACTCCCACACTCCTGCCACCAGCTCAACAACTCAGCCGCGACAGACTTCCACGACCCAGGCCATCGGTCTGGACCATCACCATCATCACCTGTCACCTTGGTTCCTGGATTCCATGCTGCTGGGCAGCCTGGGCACCCACTACTTTTTCAGTATGGCATTGAAAAGTGTTAGCACACAGCCTGGCCCAGAATGGACACCTACTTGGATTAGACACTCACTGTCACTTGCCCTTGCCTCTCTCCCTCAGCGGGTGAATCAAAACTCAACAGCTGAGACCTCCTGCTGGACTTGGAATTTCCGGCTTCTTCTGTGAGAAGACAAGTGCCTGGAAGACAAGCGACCTGCCTAACTGCGGGGGCGCGATGTGGAAGTTACATCTTTAAATGATGTTGTCGAGGGAGGAAACACATGTGGTCAGGTGTGTGACAAGCATAAACCTTCATGCATTTGGCTCAGTGAGTTTTCAGACGTGTACCTATCTGTGGAACCACGCAGCTCAAGATAGAGAGTGTTCCCCAGAGCTTTTTTCTGTGCTCCCCAGGCAGACTCCTCCCTTCCCCTCTGACCAAGGTCACTATCAGCTCGTTTGAGTGGAATTATTTATTCAGTGTTAATTCTTTCACGTCAGGCTTCCTTCTCTCAACAATGCCTGTAAAACTCACATACGCTATTCCACACAGTGACGGTTTATTCCTTTTTGTTCCCAAGGAATATTTTATTATATGAAATGGACCACAATTTGTTTACCTATTGATGAACATTTGGTTTCCAGTTTCCAGTGTTTGGTTAGTGTTAATAAAACTGCTAGGAACATTCCTGGGTCAGAGGGTAAATGTACATTTAACCTTATTAAAAACAAACCCTAAACTGTTCTTCAAATGGGTGTGAGCATTTTAGGCTGCAGCGGGCATTTATGAGAGTTTGGGTCACTTTGTACCACTGCCAGGTCTGAGTATTAAATGCAAGAATTTCAGTGCAACCTTGTCAGTGGGTGTGTCGTGGTATCTCATTGTGGTTTTGATTTCTATTTCCCTATTCCTAATAAGATCAAGCAAAGTTTCCTGTGCTCATTAGCCATTCTAGTCTGTTCTTTTATGAGGTATCTTTTCAAGTCTTTGGTGCAGTTTTTCTTAGATTCTGACTTTTCATTAGTGCATGGGAGGAGTTCTTCGTACATGCTTTATAGAAATGTTTTGCTGGATACATACATCACAGAGAATTTGCCCAAGGTGGTGGCTTGCTTTAGCTTGTTTTTCTTGGCATCTTTTGGAGAACAAAAATTTGTCTTCTTAGAGGAAAAAAATCCAGTATATCAATATTTAATTGAATGATTGGTGATTTTTGTTTCTTTCTAAGAAATGTTAGGTACCTCAGCTTCCAAAGATATTCAACCATGCTTTTCCTTTTACACTGAAGTCTTATGATCAACTCCAGTTAATTTCTGCATACCATGTGTGAACCTGGCCAGAGCTCACGCCTTTATCCTTCACGTTGCTAGCTGTTTCCTGCACTATGGAAAAATGATCCATTCATGGTCAAATTTCTTACCTACACCTGTCAAAAATAAAGTGACACACAAGTTTGTGGCTTAGTTTCTGGAGCCGATAGTGAGTGTTCTATTGATCTGTTTACCCTTAAAGCAGCACCACTGTGTCTGGATTATCCTGCATCAGTACAGGCTTTGAAATCAAGCGTGTTCATCCTCTGCCGGGTTCTTTTTAGGCCACTTTCATTTCCATATGAATTATCAAAACAGGCAGTGAATTTCTACACACATTCCTACTGACTACTGACCGAGACCATGTTGGACCTATAGGTTCATTGGGGGAGGATAGACACTGAATCAACACTGAGTCTTTCCCTGCAAGAAAGTGATGTGTGTCCACCAAGGCTTAGCTGGCTTCAATCACTCCCTGCTTTGCGGTGCTCAGTATGTGGAGCTTGGGTACCTGAGATTTTTATTGTTAAAAGTATTCCTAAGAACCTCACGTTTTCTAATTATATCGTCAATTGAACTTTATCTTCCAGTTGCTTACTGAAAGCACATAAAAACAAAACTTGCTTTGGAGACTAGATTCATATCCTGTAGCTCTACTTTGATGAACTAGTTCTCGTAGTGTTTTGTTTAGTAAGTTTAGAAGAATTATTTCATATGCAGATTAAGACAATTGGTTTCTTCTTTCGCAATCTGTGTCTTTTTTTTTCCGGCTTTGTTGCACAGCTACCCTCTTAAGTACAAAGTCCAGTGAAAGTGGTAAAACTAAATGTTCACTTCGTTCTTTATTCTTAGGAAACTAATTTTTCACCATGAGATAGCATTAGTTTCAAATGTTTTGTAGATGTATGGCTCCAAAACTGAAGCAGTTTTTTCTGTTTGCTAAGACTTGCTTATGATGAACTCATGGTGAATTTTGTCAAAATTTTTCCACATTATAAAAATTTTTCCTTTGTTTCACTAATACTGTCAATTTCATTGACTGATCTGTTGAATGTTACATCAATCTTGCATTCCTGGTAGGAACTCCTCTTACTTATGCTGTATTTTCCTTTCATTGTATTGCTGAAATCAATATCTAATATTTATTATGTATTTTTACCTATATTCGTGAAGACTATCCATTTGTAATTTTTCTTTAGACTCTACTTAATTTTTGGTGTCAGTTTTATGCTAGTTCTTTATGTAAGACTTGTATTATTTTGTCCTTAAATGATTGATGTGATTCAACTTGCTCACAGTCTCAGATGGGCATTGCTTTTCTTTTCTTTCCTTTTTTTTTTGGTGGTGAAGATCGAACTCACGACCTGGCATTTGCCGGCACTTATGCCGCTGAGCTAAACCCCCAGCCCCGCATTGCTTATTTTTAACCCTCATGATAAGGTCTACCTTTTATTTCAAGCCATTTAAATTTAATGTAGTTATTGACATTGACACTATAGTCTTATCTCCTTTGATTTGTTTTGAATGTCTTTTTTGGAGTTAATGGAGTGGTTCCTTTGGTTTCAGTCTACTTTCCCTGCTATAATATGTATTCCTTACACATGGCAAACTATCTTGAGTATTAGGCCTCTTTATATACAATATAGGAATCTTATCGCAGATTCCATTTACACAACACATACTTAATGCTCTTGTCGGCATATAGTTCACTTCTAAAGAAGTCACAAGCCTTAAATAATGTTGTTTACTTTTTGTTTGTTTGTTCTTTTCTTGAGACAGGATCTCACTGTGTAGTTCAGGCTGGTGTTGTGTTCCCTACGTAGCTCACGTTTGTCTTGAACTCACAATGACTCTCCTGCCTCAGCCTCCCAACTGGGATTACAGGCATGCGCCACCATGCCTAGCTGTGTTTGCTTTCAACAGTCAGCTGAATTATAAAAAGTTGAATTCTGAAAATGTACATGTCTACAACCTGAGTCTCTTCTTTAGTTTAGATCTAAATTTCTACTTAGTTTAATTTTGGCTGGCGTAGATAATGTGCTTAGCATTGTTGGTAGTTCAGATTTGCTGCTGACAAGTTCTACCAGCTTTCCTTTATCAGAAATGCCTTCATTTTAACACATGCATTTGAATCCAGGTGTTTGTTTTTCCTTCAGCAGCACTTTGAAGTATCTTTCCGTATCGTTTGGCTGTATACTTCATAATGAAAAGTCAGCGATCATTCCATCACTGTTTTCCTGTATCTACTATTATTTCTTGTCTGACTACTTCTAAGATTTATTGTTTACCTTTGGTTTTTGGTAGTTTTATTATGATGTTCTCTTGTTATGTTTGCTTCTAATTCCACATTACGCTAAAATCTTGTGCTTTTCTGACTTACGCACTGTTGTTTTGATAAAACATTTTTCAAAATTAAGAATTTGTTTGTCCCATTCTATCTCTCCTCTCTTTCTGATACTCTGATCGCACGTATGTTAGAGTGCATGACACTGTCCTGTGGGTCACCGAGGTTGTCCAATATATGCATTTTCTCCTTTGTGCAGATTAGTTCAAATAATTTCTATTGTCTGTTTTTGGGTTCCTCTGTCTTGTCAGGTCTATTGTTAATCTTATCCAAGTTTTAGTCTTTCTGGGATTTCACAGAAAATCCATTAGATTCACCATATCCTCTAACCTGCCACAATTCAAACTATAAATTCTGAGTTCAGTGTGGAGGGCAACAATTCAATCTTTGCTCGACTCTTGAAATCTTCCAGCTTAACAAATCCCTCGAGCAGGCTGGGGGTTTAGCTCAGCGGCATAAGTGCCTGCTTGGCAAATGCAAAGTCGCGAATTCAATCCCCAGTACCAAAAAAAAAAAAAAAAAAAAATCTCTTGAGCTCTTTGCCATCTTGCCCACCCATGAATATTTCAGGACTCAGTTAAGGATGTGAGCGGTGCTCACATACATATTTTTAAGATTCCCTTTCTGTGGCTTCCTCTCTTTTCAGATGTTAAATTGTAAACTTCATCTTCTGACTCTTCAAAACATTAATACTGAAGTTTCCATGAAGTAAAGTCAATCTTAAACTAAGACGGAAAAGGTTTTCTAACTGTGAGTTAAAATTCAAAGACTGTAAAGAAAAAGATTACTATCTTTGTGTGGTGGATTGATAACTGGTGGTCCACCTAACAACCAGCTGAACTTGATCAGCCTGGTGCTGAGTGTGGAGGGCCCACCTGAGGGTTGTCGCCAACATAAAAGGAGAACTGGAGAGGAAGAGGTGGTGGTGTTGGTTCTCCTGTTGCCATGGGTTCTCCTGGAGGAGCCTGTCGAACTTCTTTCCTGATGTAAACTTGGCTGTTATCATCAGAGGAGCTCAGGACCTTTTGTCACTGAGAATAGTTGCAGTTCACTTTGGGGGAGCTCTGGTCTTTACTTGTCCTCTTCCTGACTCTGGAGGGGAAGATGTGTGCTGTTCAATCTCCAGGAGAAGCTTCCTGATATGAACTCAGATGTTCTCATCTTCAGAGGAGCTCGGGACCTCATTGTCACTGAGGATGGCTGTGGTACTTTTCAGGGGACCTTTGGTCCTTACTTTGAGCATTGCTTCCTGTCTCCAGTACAGAAGCCTCAACCTACTGACACAGGTCCTTCACCCCACTGGCACAGACTTTCTAGCTTCCACCGCTGACCTTGGGCCTTCTCAGTACAAATCCACGAAACATACTTGCATGAGATATTGTCGTGGGCTCCAGGTCTTCAGCTGGACTTTTGCAGGACATTGCTGTGGGATCCAGGCCTTCGGCTGAATTTTTTGGGGTCTTTTGTGTGTGAAGAGATTTCCTGCACTTTTCATGGTTGACTTTTTGGGTGACTATTATAAAATATTATAAATTAAGTGTCCTGTATGTAATTGTTTTCCTTACAAAACCTGACTATAACAATCTGACTACACTGAAAAGTTTACCGAATAAGCCAGTCTGATTGCACCTGCTGTAATTCCAGTACTCTGGGAGGCTAAGGCAGGAGTAGGATTTCAAGTACAGCCCAGACAGTTTAGCAACTTAGGAAGACCCTGTTTCAAGGTAAAATTTTTAAAAGGAGGTAGCTCAGTGTGAAGGCTCTTGAGTTCAATCCTCTGTAACAGAGAAAAATTACAAAATAGCTTTTCATGGAAAGGAGCACCAAGAATAAACTCAAAACTTAAGTGGAAAATGGAGAGAAAACTGTTGCATTATGACAAAAAATTACAATCTATCTGCAAAACTATCTTTCAAAATTGATGGAAAAATAAGATACTTCCATGATAAAGATCAACTGAAGGAATTCATGACCACCAAACCAACCCTACCGAGAGTGCTGAAGGATATTCTAGAGAGAGATAAAGATGACCATGGTTCCAGGAACAGCAGCAGAGGAAGACTGACAAACAGGACAGGCAATTGAATGACGGGGAAAAGCAGAGGGCCAACAGCAGGAGGACAGCATGGCAGAGACAAACCAATGTATGCTGGCTGTAACCATTAATGCAGATGGCCTCGGGTCAGCAATAACGAGAAACACAGGGAGAGTGGATCAAGAAACAAGATCCATCAACATAGTGCATACAAGAAACACACTTAACTTGAAAGGAAATTTGTAGACTGGAAATCAAAGGAGAGAAAACGATTGTTCCATGCAACAGGAGACCAGAAAAAAGCAAGGGTAACTTGCCCATCAACTGCAGAATGGGTAAGAAAAATAGGGTGTTTTTATACAATGGAAAGCTGCCCAGCTATAAAGCAGGATAATCTCAAGGCTCTTGTCCATAAATGGATGCAACTGAAGATCCTGTTCATGTGCGAAATGGTTTGAGCTCATACAGGTGAACACTAGCGTAAAAGGCAGAAAGAGTTAGTGGGACCCCAAACAAAAATGATAGAGGAGGAAACACCTGTGAGGAGAAGGTGGTGACCAATGTTAATTCCTTGTTGTCTTGTCTTGAACTCTTGTAATGTTTTCACAATTTTGTTAGGTTTGGTTCTGTCTGTCTTGTTTTGTTAGATTTTACTGTGTCTGATGGTATAGGCAGCTATTTTGAACATAATAGGATGCATTATGTTAATCGTGGTTTGTTTCCTATTATCTTGTTTTGAAGTCCTATATTGCTGTCATTCTTCTAATTGATTTTATTGTTTTGTTTTGTTTGATTTTATTACATGTGGTGGTATGAACAGCTATTCTGAAGAAAACAAGACATTATAGTAGCCATTGTTTATTTCTTGTTACCTGGTTTTGAAGTCATGTAATGCTTTCATTCTTCTGTTTTGATTGGTTTTAGTCTGTTTTTTATTATTTGATTTCATTGTGTATGAGGGTATGGGCAGCTATTTTGAAGAGAACAAGAGACATTATGGTAGCCATTGTTGATTTCCTATTGTCTTGTTTTGAAGTCCTGTAGTGCTTTCATTCTTTTGTTTTGATTGGTTTTATACTATTTTGCTTTGTTTGATTGTATTGTGTGTGAAGGTATGGGCAACTATTTTGAAGAAAACAAGAGATATAATGGTAGCCACTGTCGATTTCTTGTTGTCTTGTTGTAAAGTCTTGTGTTGTTAGTATTGTTCTGTTTGGATTTGCTTTGTTCTGTTTTGTTTTATTCTCTTTAAAATAAATAAATAAATAAAATTTCCAAAAAAAAAAAAGGTTAGAGTAAAAGCTGTTGTTTGCATTGGAACCAGAGCCATCAGTGTAAATATAAATGCATATATATATATATATATATATATATATATATATATATATTTCCCTAGTTTTAAACAGGCCTAGAGTCAGTGACAACTCTGTGCCCAGACATCCAAATACCTAATAAAAGATACCTGGGCTCCTTAGAGAAATGACTAATTACAGGGATGATGGAAAACCACATGACAAACCAGAAGAAAATGCTCAAAGAGTTAGTGCACACATCAAAGGAACAAAAGGAACAGTCTAAAGAAACTCTTGATGCCAAAGCTTGGAAAAAACTGAGCAAGAAAATAAATAACTGGTAGTGTTAGACTTCATTCAAGAGCATAAAACAAACATCTATGTATCTGCACTTGTGCCAATAACAATAAATTGATAAAATACTTGGGGGAGGGTGGTAGCTCAGGGGTAGAGCATGCACTTAGCATGTGTGCGGCCCTGGGTTCGAGCCCCAACACCACAAAAAGAAACTGGGAGAGGAAGGAGAGCTCTTGCTTTCAATTAATAAATGTGGCAGGAACAAGGGAAATGGAAAATTCTCATAAGGCAAGCAGCACAGCGTTTATTGTTTCCAGGAAGATCCACTGATATACATTCACTGGTGGCTGTTTCGGGAAGGACATCTACATAGTCAAATATCAGCTCTGCCTCTGCCCTTGGCAAATGTGAGACCTTAAAGAAACCACTGCTGTTCCTGACCCTCGAGCCCCTCTCTCTAATGAGGCTTGACCGGAAGACCCCAAGGTCTCCGCCAGCTTTCACACCCCTGCAGAAATGGCTGTGCCTCTCCCACAATTAGCAGCAGTGTAGCTACTTTTCCTTTTCCTTACCTTTACTTCTTCCTTCCTTCCCTTTCTATTCCCTTCTCGTGGTAGGATTGTTTTAGAAGAGAGCAAAAGATGGAGAAAGTTGGAAGTGATAGGGAAAAAGGAAATGCAACTCCTAGTATTAACTGGCCCCTAGGTGACCAGGGGGTGGGCAGGGAGTAAGGGAGGCAAAAGACCACTCTTTAAACTCTGAGCCAGATGTTCAAACTGCTAAGCAGAATCTTTTATTTCAAGATAGAGCAAAATTACATAGGTAGACATGAGCCAATGTAGAGTTAGCTGAGCAGAATCTAGGTCAAAAATACAATCTTAAATTAGAATGTATTTCATTTTACCTTGGGTTAAAACTAGATGTGGATTAATCCCAAGTCTAGAAAATGGCTTAAAACTCTTTGTGGTCTTAGTTTAGCCCTAGAAAATTGTTTGCTTAAAGGATATTGAATTCTGCTGACCATAAAAACAGGTACATTAATGGTAATAAGACAACTGACACAGGTTCAAGATTTGTAGCTTTTCAAACACTTGTTTTTACATATTTTATTTTATTCTATCTATGCAACAAGTTCATGTTGTACTCACTTTTATTATCCTGAATTATAGAAATAGAAGCCAAAGCTCAGAAATGGCAAGACCTAACTGAATCTAAAACCTTGGTTTTGGCCCACATGCATGTGACTAATGCTTATATTCAGAAAACGTGGGGTAGTTTCCTCAAAATTAGAAAACAAGCACCCATGAAAAAATAACTCCTCTGTCAGGGAACGACTATAAGTAGAAAATATTTCTATTTAGCAAATCCCAGAGAGCATCTAAGACTAAATAGAAAATAGAATTAAAAGCAGATATTTTATAAAGGACCTATTTTCTAATATTAATAACATAAAAATATGAAAGAACATGACAGATCCCCAAATATGGCAGATAAGAAAGAAAGTTACAGAAACACAGTGTTAGGAAATACATGTGGGGAAATATAACCCCTGAGAGAGTGCTGGGGAAGGGTAATTTGGTTCCACATTTGCAGAGAACAGTTAGGCAATATGGAAAGTCTAAAAACTACCCCTTCACATTTTACTTGACTAGTATGTGTATCCTTGCTAACACTGCTGACTATGTTTGGTTTGGGATGCTCTATTAGTTATCTGTGGCTGTGCAAGAAATCACTGTATCTCCAAATTTATCTTCTTAAAAAGATTCATTATCTCACCCAGTCTCTGGGGCTACGAATCTGGGCAAGTCTCGATTGGGTGCTTCTGGTTCAAGGTTTCTCAGGAGTCTGCACTCAGTGTTGACTGCACCAGTCCCCGCCATCTCTGGAGAGCTGATTAGGGCTGGAAGCACTTCCAGGCTCATTCATAAAACTTTTGGTAAGAAGTTGCAGTTCTTTGCCACATAGTCCACTTATGGCATGGCTCCCCCCAGAGGAAATTGTGAAAGATGGAGAGAGGGAGGAAAGATGAAGGAGAAAGGGAGGGCATGGGACAGAGGAGAAAAGGGGGAACGCTAGGTACCAGCCAGGGTAGGGTCACTGAGAGCCCAATCTCAGCAGACAAATGCCATCACTTCTGATGTACACAGACCACCCTGGGTAGGATGCAGGGACACAGGTCTAACTGCTGTGAGGCAGGACCACATCCTGGATCCCAGCTATTACAACCCGTTCTTGGGCTTCCAGGGATTAACACACTCACACTTTCCCATAAAGGTTTTATCCCAGTGCACAGCATGGGCTCAAAATCTTGCCTCTCACTATCCACATCCAGTGTAGATGCAGCTAAGGCTCCCCCAGATGCCCTCCTTATGCATTCCTCTTGCTGAGGGTCAGGATGGGATAAGCACCATACCGATTCCTATTCAAACAGGAGTAAAACCGTAAATCACTGGTGTTGCTGATCATAGCAATTCTGAAATCCAGGTGGGCGACTGCAGGAAGCTCCTTGATCGGGACTCAGTGTGGCCAGTACCAGGTGTAGCTGTTCCTCCTGGTTCTTGACCCCACCCTCCGAGCCCGTGGATTTTCCTCTGAGGTGTCCTTCCTTTTTCATGGAAGGCAGTGTGTATCTGCAGCTGGGTGTTTTTCTGTCTTTCTCTGGTTGTGGGAGCCTGGTGGCCCAAAGGCTGTTTTTATTTTGTATTGCCTCAGTGCCTCGTAGCACACTCTGAAAGATGTCTGCCTGACCTAATTGTCTTGGTACACCTCCTGCAAATCTTTTGGAGGCTCAATTAAAACCACACCCACAAATCTCTTGGACTCGAGGCCCTTGGAGTGTTGAGACGGCTTAAGGACAATGTCCTTTATCTTCCTAGAAGCTCTGAAGCTTGATTGAGAGGGTCTGTGATCCATACCCTTAAACTCTTCAAAGGGCCTTTTGCCTAACTGAAGACCCAATGTGGACATTTCTCTATTCTTAAATGGTTTTACAATTATATCTTGGGTTTTATCTTTAGACCATGATTTCAGAGTATGCCCTAGATTTTATTTTCGCTTTGAAGCAATGTATTTTTTAATTTTAGCATTCCTCTTTGCTATGGGTTGAGTCATACCTTCCAAAAAGATATGTTGAGATACTAACTTCCAGTACTTATGCATATGATCTTCTTTGAAAATAGGGTCTTTGTGTACATAATCAAGTTAGGATGAGGTCATTAGAGTGACCCTTGAACCAAAATGACTGCTGCTTTATAAGAGACATCATGGGCTCAAAGGCACAGAAGAACTGCCATGAAAGACTGTAACAGGGAGCAAGCCTGGGAGAGGCCTCAGGGGAAACCAACCCTGCTGTCACTTTGATCTTGGACTTCCAGCCCCCACAACTAAGAGAAAACAATTTCTGTCATTTATGGCACTTATTCTGTGGTATTTTGTTTTGCAAGCCTGAGCTAATAATATGTCAAACTTGTGAAAGAGATGTGAAAATATCTTGCTATTCCTAACATGTATCTATTAATCTTCTTTTAAAACTTTCTAAAAAATCATTTTTATATACATAATTATATATATATATACATTTATGCATCAACATATGCACAGTAATTAGATTTGTTTCTATTCAAAATGCATATGCTCTTTATTTGTTTCTAATCTGACAGTCTGCATTTTTACTAGGAGGGCTGACACCACCTTCATTTCATATCATAACCCCTTTTACATCTAGTCTCCTATTCCAGGGTGGGAGATGGAGGGCTTTACACCTTTCCAGGATGGAAACACACAGGAAGTTGCCTCTCCATGGTTTGCTGTGGGCTGAATTAAAAGACCCCATGTGACAGAAGGTCATTTTCAAGGAATTACCAGATCAATGCCACTTGCGATCAAAGCACTCCTCTTGTGGAGCCGGGAAAGGAGTCTTGACCTGAACCAAGTTAAAGGCAAAGGTGACATCACAATTACTGGAAGCAGAGTTACAGTAAGGAGCAATCTTGGAGACATTCTCAAACCAAACAACTGATGGTGGGACTTTTTAAGACAACGCTCTCAGCCTGTGTGACCTCCAGGAACACATTTTCTGATGCATTCTTTGCTCTGCCTCTGGTACACAAACTGCCCACTGCTTACTCACCTTTTTGGCTTTGTTTTCTACAGTGATTTGGAAAAAAAGCATCCCATGTTCAGTCCTTAAATTACTTTTCACTTTTATGAAATATATATTATAAGCCACATTTCTCTAATTATCAAAGTAAAAAAAAGATATTTTGCTTGCCCTGCAATTAAAGTAAGAAATTCCACATTTTATTTTACTTTTCATCTTACCTTAAAAAAATAGCATAAGTTCAATCTATTATAGAACCAGTTAGACAACTCCTTAAAAATTCATATTTGTTAAAAAAATTCTTCACTTTTCTATCTAATTTTATAAATGTTTTTAAAAATGCATATAGCTTGCCTTCACAAGGACCACCAATCCTTTTTTAGTCTGATTTCCTTATTTTTGACTTATTAATCTTAATTGTTTAAATGTCCTATGTAGTAGGTGTAGTAAAATAATTTTTGAGAAAACCAAAATTGCTTCTGAGACAGAGAAGTCAAGATGGCTGATCAGTGAGCAACAAAATACAAAGCCTCCTGGGAGAAACAACTCCTTTGCCAGAATAAAACACCCTGGAGAGACCCAGACAGAGGGAGATGGATCCTCTTGACACAGGAAGAAATTAAAACATAAAAAAGCTCATCAAATACGTCGGGACTACAACTGAAACAGCTAAAAATTACAGGACCCAGTGTTTTCGTTTGCGGCAACCTGCCAAGTTTGCAACAGCCTAAATCCACTCCAGCCAGCAGAGCCGCCCAAACTAGTTCCCGCAGCCACTCACAGGAGGCACAGCAGTACTGAAGTTGGGGGTTGGTGAGCCCAATGGAGAGTGGAGCCAGCGAAGATGTTCATTAATCCACGGTCAGTGCTGGGAATGAGACACCCCCCCCCCAAAGGAAGGGCGCGACCAAATGGGTGACATGTTGGAATCATGCAGGAGGAGCCTGAACTGGGAGTGACAGTGACTTCAGTTGGTTGCTCCCTCCCCAGAGCAGATTTGTGAAGATTTGCTTGGACTGGGCCGTGCCCCTGGCCGGGACCCAATAAGCCATCCCAAATCGATTCCCGGCACCTAGTACACACTAATCCAGTGAAGGCACCTGAAGTTTGGCTGGCCCGGTGGGGAGGGGAGGCATATGCAGCCTCGGCTTACATCTCAGTGACAAGAGCAGGCAGGAGAGGGCAAAGGTCCCTCGCCAGCGTGCTTCAGAGGAGGAAATGTGGCCAACAGGGAAGGGGGCTGGGACCTGCACTGTAACCTGTGTGGAGGAAGCCAGGGCCACGACAGGAGAGAGAGGCAGGAGGAAGCCCCCAGCCCAGAACCTGAGAGCCCTGAGAGCCCTGATCCAGGAGAGGGAAAAACAAGGGAGGCTGAGGGCCACAAACATGCCACATCAGACATGGCTTCATTGGACATTAAGAGATATCTTCGGAACCTTGTAGACGAGCTCAAAACTGAAATATTAAATCAGGTAAAGCAAGATATGAGTAGAGTAATAAAAGAAATGCTCTCAGGAAGCATCTTTCAGGATGATACAGATGGAAGAAGGGAGGAACACAAAAAAAGGAGAGAAACATTCGATAAAGAATATAAAGAAAATATAGAATACATGAAGCAGATTCAAAGAGACTACCAGGAAATTAAAAATGCTATTGAAGGCTGGCAAAAAGCCTTAAAAGAAACTAAGAATAGACTATCAAAATTTGAAGACAAGTTTGCAATGTGTGATCATGAAAGGAAAGATCTCTTAAAAATAACAAGGAAACAGACAGTAACAATACAAAGGCTAGAAGATGACAAGAGCATCTACAATTTAAGAATAAGAAACGTGAATCAAGAAGCAGGAATACATACAGGCAAATTACAAAGGCTATTCATGGAAATAATTAAGGAAAACTTCCCAAGCATGGGAAAAGAAAATGACATTCAGTTGTGTGAGGCATACAGAATTCCAGCCACCTACAACCAAAACAGATCTAAACCCAGACATATAATAATCAAGATACTAGAAATTCAATATAAAAACAGAATATAAAAACAGAGAAAAGAAACAGATTACTTATAAAGGTAAGCCCATCAGTATCAAGGCTGACTTCTCAACACA
The DNA here is from genome assembly GCA_004027455.1 of Hydrochoerus hydrochaeris. Lineage (NCBI taxonomy): Eukaryota > Metazoa > Chordata > Mammalia > Rodentia > Hydrochaeridae > Hydrochoerus > Hydrochoerus hydrochaeris. Next base: position 153,995 of record PVLA01000371.1, on the reverse strand, counting down.
GACCATCAGATCAAGAAGAGCTTGGAACGAAATATTCCAACCCCTGAAAGAAAATAACCTCCAGCCCAGATTGATGTTCCTTGCAAAACTGTCACTAGAAATTAATGGAGAAACAAGATGCTTCCATGACAAAGAGGAACTGGGCAAGTTTGTGACCACCAATCCAACCCTACAGAGAATACTGAAGGACATTCTAGAGAGAGAGAAAAAAAATACCAGGATTTTAGGAACAGTGGCAGAAAGGCCTCAATGAGTGGGGCAGGCAGTAGAATGAAGGAGAAAACTAGACAAACAGGGAGAAAAATAGCATAGCAGAAATGAGGCAGAGAAGGATGGCCAGAATCTCTAAAATAGATGGCCTTGATACACTATATTTTTAATAGTGCACCAGGATTTAAAACCCACATTACTCACACTACTCTGCTTAGATTTATTATATTCTGTTCCAATCATTCTACCTGTACTAGATTTGAGGGTTCACAGACAGTAATCCCAAAAATAACAGGATACAGTATGGTAATCATCCTTAATTTCCTATTAAGTTAATCTAAAATTCTGTAAAACCTACACTGTTTTACCACGACTGATCCTAATTGAATCTGGTTTGTTAGATCACTGTTTTGTACTGATAGCTTTTATTCAAAGCTGTTATGATTGATAGTATCAAGTCTGAGAGTATAAGCAACTACACTGAAGATGACAAGATTCACTAGGATACCTACTCTGGTTTGATTATTACATGCCTTTGAAGTTTTATACTGTCTACAATGTTTTATTTTTACTAATATTATGTACTGCTATATTTAATTATACTGCTATATTCATTTATGTCTATATCATGATATAGACAATTCTATTGATGATAATAAGAAACAACACAGTAACCACTGAAGATCACCTTGTATTGTGGTTTTATACGACTTTTTAATTTCATGTTTTTATAGGAATTTGTTTTGTTTTGTCTTGCTGCTTTGTTTTCCCTTCTAATACAGAAAGTATAGAAATACATGTAGAGACTCATACATGCGTAGCTGTTTATACTCTCATTGTTTGAATATCTACTTTGTATGCTTTAATTTTGTAACTTGAACAACTATTTCTAAGAGGACAATATGTAATTTATCAGCTAGTGATTTCTTATTTTTATCTTTTTATTGAAATTCTGTATTATCTCTACCCTTTACATGCTTTTGTTTCTCTTTAAATAAAAAAAAATTTTGAAAAAAGGAGGAACAGAAAGTGCTCTAAAGGAAAAAAAATTGCTTCTGATTCTGCAAATGCTTCCATTACTTATTTTTATGAATTGAATTTGGTATAAGATAATATGAATAGACCATGAAATTTCCTCTTTGGAAAAGCATTAGTCTGTGTGGAGGTAATGAACCAAGACTAAAACTATCCTAACTTCTTTTCCTCTTTGGCCAAACTGTTATTTTGTTTGCTTGCATGATATTTTTCTTATTCTAAATTTTTAGGCTATATAGAGGTATGGACTTTTTTACTAATATGTGAATTTTTATACTCTCGAGAATATCTTTTTCTATTATGTTTGTGATTATTATTTCTCACATTTTCAGAAATATTTGGTATTTATAGGTTTTATTTCTACCATTTTATTTTTATTTTCTTCTCTTGCAATTTTATCTTTATCTTTTTCTTTTACAGTGTTGGAACGGTCAGTCACAAACTGCATGTCTTCTGTCACTCATTCTGCTCTCTAGCACATGGATAGAACTTTCACCTTGGCTTGTATCCCTCCCCTTTGGCTGCTGCATGTTAGACAAGGCCAGGGTGGGTAAGTGACCCAGCCCACCTGAACATGTTCTCATGGTCTGGCAGAGCCTCATCTCTGCTCTTAGCCTGGGTGACGAACTGATTTGCACATACTGAACAAACCCCTGACTCAGTTTCCAATGGTTTCTCACCAGTGTGATTCAGTTTCACAGAAAAGTGTCTTCACAATATTTCCAGGATCTCCTGCCCCCAGAACATTTCCTAAAAGAACACTTATCCCCATGTGCCTTGTACTCTCTTTGTGTTATACTAGAAGACACAACTGTGTAATTGATAAGAAAAGAGACTAACAGTTGATGGGCCTTTGGGTTGTTTCCAAGATTTAGGTCATACAAAGCATGCTGTTGTAAACACGGGTGCACATATGTCGCTGTGCTGTGATGTTTTTAATTCTTCTGGGAAGATACCCAGACAGGGAATCAAATGGGACCTCTAATCCAAGTTTATTGAGAAATGTCCACAATGACTTCCATAATGGTTGCACCAGTCTACACTCCCACTAACGGTGGAGAAGGGCTCCTTTTCCCCACAGTCCTTTCAGCATTTGTTGTTGGTTGATTTCTTGATCTTGGCCATTCTTTCTGGAGTGGGATGGAATCTCAGTGTTGTTTTAATTTACATCTCTTGGATGACCAATGATGTTGAACATTTTTCATATACTTATTTGCCATTTGTATTTCATCTGAAAAGTGTATATTCATCTCAGATGCCCATTTTTACACTAAATTGTGGTAGGAAAATTACACAACAAAGCATATGCTAGGTAATATTTGAAACCACATAGACTCAAAAAAAAAAAAGCCCATTAGAAAAGGATGGAAGAACAAATCTATGTTTTCCAGAATGCATTGCATGTGACATATAATTTGGTAAAGAGAAATTCCTTAGGGCCTTGGGCTAATTAACTAATGCAGAGAAATATATCAGTGTGCACCTAGAACACAAGTCATTAGTTTCTAGCATTTCTACATAACTATTTTTTATAGACTTTGTCTTTACATAAAATTTACATACCTGATTTTGTATTTTGTCTTCCCTTCCCTTTGCATTTTCAATATATTAGTCAATAAATAACAGCTATATTAAATAGCCTGTTTGAGATTCTCAAAATAAAAGAAGAAAGAAAGAAAAGAGAGAGAGAGAAAGAAAGCAAGAAAGCAAGGAAGGAAGGAAGGAAGGAAGGAAGGAAGGAAGGAAGAAAGGAAGGAAGGAGACTAACAGGGCCAAGAGAGTGATAGGGCCCAATTGCTGCCTGGATTCTTGTTTTGGCAGCGCTGGGCCCCAAGCAAGATAAGGAGTGGGATGAGTGAAATGCATCCTGGGGTCTTGGTGGCTGCTTATGTTGGACCAGAAGGGGAAACACATATTCCTGGGGTGGGGACGGTCTCTCCTCAGACCGATCCCAGCGCCACTGTCCTAGGTGGATGTTCCCTCTAGCTTTCCATCAGTGCTAATGCAAAACCTTCGGTTTTTACAGAGATTCAGTTATTTTAATAGGAAATAGAGTGCATTTCAGCCTAACCGGATGTTCGTCTTTACATACTCGGATGTACTTTTTTCCACTAGAGAATAATGCATTTGTTATAGATCCAGAAAAAAGCTATTTCGGTTCTCGTGAAGGTTAAAAAAAAAAAACAAAACAAGAAAGAAATCACTCCACTTGCCACTTCCCGTGGCAGCCAAATGATGATGCTTGTGGTTGGGATTCCAAAAGATGACAGAAACGGGGTTAAACAGGAACACGGTGGCCGCCAAAACAAGCAGTGCTGTCGGGCAGCATGGCCTAAAGGGACGCTGGCCATGCCTAGGAGCTCATGATTAAAGCTGACTCATGTGCTGCTAATTTTAGCAGACAGTTCATCAGCAAGGGTTATCCCAAAACACACATCAGAAGGGAAAACACAACACAATGTATTTTTACCTCGTGATAAATTCTGACCACCAAGCCAGAAGAACTCTTTCACAAAAACCGACCGCCTTCGACAGGAAGGTGAGGTTACCAGCCGTATTTGTGTCCAATGCCAGGAAACTGAGGGGCAAGAACAGTGATCGGCATCAATGCTCTGGCTTCACCAAAAAATTTTATTAGGGAGAAATACAGGGGGTTTGTTTTTTTGAAAAACTTTTCTTCTCATAGAAAAGTACTGCAGGCACATACACTCTACCCAGCCCATCTGTCACTGGCTGTACATGTGCTTCTTTGTAGTATTTTTTTTTTTTTTGGTGAATGTTTGACTCTAGTTTATTCTGTATATGTGTTCTTATGGTACAGAGATCACTTGTTTTCTTGCTTTTTCCATTGAGCGTTGTATAATAAGTAATTTTCAATATTCCATATATTCTTTCGTAACAGCTATACAACTTCCATCGAGTAAGTTTATAATAACGCACTCAACACTGTCGAAGAACTGTTGCAACTGAACATTAATTACCAACTGTAAATGTCACCAAGTAGCTGTCAATGGATATTTCTCAGACACATTATGTAGCAGGGGCTGTGCTAAATACGTGCTGTGAGTTATTCCACAGTCTCAATAATTCTAGGATGAAGACATTGCAATTATCCAGAAACTAAGCTCTGAAAGCTTTCCTAACCTGCTCAAGGTCGCACAGGCAGAACACGGTCGGCTCGGGTTTTGTCTTGGGGACACCACTGTTTAAGGGAAGAGATGACACGGAGGGCTGTGGACAAGCACAGAGCAGGGCCCGAGAGATGGTAACTTTCTTCAGCAGGTGGCAATCGCCCCCTTCCCTGCTGGGCAAACGGGGAACTAAGCACAGGGGAGTTAAGCATCTTAAGCACAAACTGACTCAAATTAGCCCACTCTAAGGCCCTTTTCTCAGGTAGCACTGTCTGCAGGGCAGACACCTTCAGATCACCTAGGGGAAAAGGCAAACAGCTAGCTCACACGCAGGGCTTCCCATAGCACAGCCCTCTTGCCTTCCGCTTCCCTCACATCCTGGGGTTATAAGCTATAGACCCAAATAATTTAGATTCCAATTCACTAAATGTTAAAAACCCAGGTTGCTGTTATTGGTAATCAGGGGAAGAGAGAACATCTCAGAAGGGTGTGAGAGGGTTGAAAAAAGCATTTGAGATGTGTTATGTGCACGAGCCAACTCCCCACAATGGACGGAATTGATATGCACCACAAGCATGTACTCGTGAAAATAAACATTGAAAGTAATGTTGAGAAACACCACACTAAAAGAAGATGCACTTTTGAGACAATCAAGAGCTGAATGAATAATTGCCCTTCACTTAGACAGGCAAGGCAGATGGGAGGTCATTCACAAGCCAGTTACCTGGAAATCTGAATGACTATCTAACAACGCTTTTTTGGAATCTGGGCTTTGGAAGGTGCGGTTTTTGTTTCAGTATATTTAACAAAAGGCATAGAGAAATTTCACGGTTTATTGAAAAGTATGCTGTGGTTATTCCAGGGGCTGTTATTCTGAGACCCAGAAGCTGGGAACGTGGTTCCATCTTGGTATGCTTTTGTAGTCAGTGTCCATCTACCTGTGGCTGTGAACTCCGTGTGCTTAGGAGGGATCCCTCCCGCTCACCCTTGGGTCCCCCATCAGGCTTGGCCACCCAGGTAGCCCTGGGAGCTCACCCAGGTTACAGACTGTACAGACTGCTTAAAAATAGAAATATAGCTAAAGGTTTCCACCTCCTCATAACTTGTGTTTTACAAGAAGGTCAAAATGACTCTATATTTAAATTAAATTAAATTAAATTAAATTAAATTAAATTAAATACAAATACATTTTATTAGTCATCAGGGAAATACAAACGAAAGCCACAATGAGGGAGCACTAGATATTCACCTAAATGACTAAAATTAAATCTACTGGCATCAAATATTGCCAAGGATATGGAGATCAAGAATTTTCGTGCTTGCTGGGGGAAGTGTAAAATGGTAAAGAACTTTGGAAAAAGTTCCCAGTTTCTCATAAAACTAAAGAGATACATTGCTAGCAATTCCACACTTGCTATCTGCCCAAGAGAAGTAAGAACAAATGCTCACAAAGTTATAGCCAGTGTGCTCATTGGAGTGAGAACTGGAAACAGCCCAGTGACTATTCACCATGAGAGAAGGAAAACAAATCCCATAAAATAAAATAAAAAGGAACAAACAAATATATATGACACCATGACTGACTCCCAAAACACTTTATGCTAAATTACTGAGCCAGCTACAAATGTCCCATTTGCATGTCCCATTTATATGCAATTCTAGAAAGGTCTAATCCATAGCAGAGTGAGTTAAGGAACTTATGCATGGATGTACAGTTTTGTGCCGTGTGATAATATTTCAGACAGTGATGGATGGTTATAACGGAGCTGACAAATCTCTGTCATCCAGTGCCATCATAGCCATCATAAGGTTGTAGCACAATGCATTGCTCCCAGGTTTTCAGTGACATTGGGGTAAATAAATGCACTGTTCATTTTATAAAAGGGCAGTGCATTTATTTACATATATAAATATACATATACCAACGCGTAAACTGCCTAATAATGGGCAGTGATAACAGTTGGCTATGTTACTGGCTTAGGCATTTACTTTAGTATACTTGTCTCATTATTTTAGAGCGCACTCTAAAAACAAGCTATAAAATGTTTACTTGTGCGTGGGATGCTGTGTTCTGTGAGCAGAAGCTCAGACACCTCCTGCTTCTGCATTTCTACACCATCCAGGTTCATGGATGTACGCTCTAGAAGGTTCACACGATGACAAACTGCCTGATGACTCATTTCTCAGAAACGCTTCCTTGCCCTTAAGTGACACGTGGCCGTACGCATGCAGCAGTGATACTGCAGGAACAGAGACGTGTTTATGCACGAGAGATGAATCTGTGAACACTTGCTATCTTTCCATCTTTGCTGAATGTTTGAAAATGTTCACAGTACAATATGGAAATTGCACAATGACCACCAGGGCAGAATCTTGACTTTTCTCAACACCCTGATGAGAGCTTGAGGGTGACAGTGGTACGTTCCCCTAGGGGATGGGGTCACCACTGGCCAGGACAAGCCCCTGCAAAGCTGGTATGCCCGTCTCTCAGAGCTGCGCCTTCCACAGCTCGCTTCCTGCCTAGCTGCACCTGCCTCACCTGCTCTCAGGAGCCTTTTCAGAACCATGACTGGCTCCCCGCAAAGTCCAAGTGAGGAGTAGCCTCTTAGTGTCCCCCATAGGGGCTGCCCCACTGGAGGGACCTCAGAGCAACAGGAAGTTCTCAGCCCCACTTTCCTAGGCTGCTTCCTGGCCTTGTCACTATGACAGATGTCCTGTTCTGCGGGAGTATAAGCTCCACGGAAGCCACGAGTCCAGTCACCAGCATGTCACCAGTGTGCAGAGCAGTGCCCAGAACACAGGCACTGCTGAAAACCTGTTGATGACAAGGCCTTTCCTTAGCATAAAAACCAGAGTAAGCAAAGTGTGGGGATTTAAAGTGGATAAGCACAGACGGACCAAATGAGTAAAACCTGGATGTGTGGGAGAGAGATATGCACTGTTTTGGAAGTTAATAAGCGAGACAAAAATAAATGGGCTAGAACTTTCCAAATATTTACAATTGGAATACTGCCTTTGGCACATCTCAAATCTATCCTGGAAAATTTGCTAGGAATATAGATTTGCATATGAGCGACAGCATGTCATGCTTTCAAAATGATGGAAACAAGCCCTGTTCTGCTATCTGGAAAAGAAATGAAAGGGCAGATGATTTGTGGCCAGTAGGGGAACAAGTTTCCTGAAAGGATGAAACTGATTCTGCTGGGAAATTGTACTATTCTTTCAACTCCTTGTAGGTTGGAAAATTTTCAAACTAATAAGTTTCAGGGAAATCTATCAGTACCATAAAAGTCCCACTCAGGGCTAGAAATATTAAAAAGATATAATGGTTTTCTGCAGTGTGTGAAGAGAAATTGAGACATAAAAAGTAAGAGAAACTTAAAGAAATAGTCATGGGATGGGAGAGATCATGTTTTCAAGTTTTAAGATAAACTATGATTTGAATAAACAGAAACCTGAGCAGCAATAAAAGCAAAAGCAAAAAAAAAAAAAAAAACAGAGACTACAATTTCTAAATTTCACTTCATCCCGGTGGTTATGAAAAATCCCATACCACCTCTCGCTGTGCTTTCCATGATTTAATCAGGATTGTGAGATTGTATTTTCTAGTGAATAGTTGCTTTGGAAATTAATTCAATACCTATGAATTGTAGAGTCCAATAAATCTGCTTCCAAATAAAAATAATAAAGTTTAAAAAGGACACAACAGAAAAAGCAAAGCACCAAGATTAGAATAAAATAGATAATATGTTTTTTGTGCATAAAATAACAAAATAAAAAAATGGTACAACAGAGAATCAATAAAAGGAACAGTTGGTTGTTTGGAAAACAATAAAATAAAATAGACAAACATCCGGTGAGACTAAGCAACATCAAAAATTGCCTTCCTAAAACACATGAAAGATAATTTTACAAACAAAGGACACAGATCTACAGAAGTTAAATAAGAGAGAGAGAACGTGAAGCTCTTACATCAAGAAATTAAAAACCAAATGGATACAATTCTAGAAAAATACAATTCACCAAATCTCACAGAAAAAAAGCTTAAATGTCTTTAAATAATTAAATGAGCTAAATGATTAAGACCAGAACATTTTCACATAATGTACTGAATTCTTACACACAATAAGAAACAATTCCCAAAATACTTCCGTGAGACCAGGAACACTTTGACATAAATCTAAGTCAGAGAAGTGTAAAAATAAAAATATAAACGGAAGCAAATAACCCCTCACACTAGCAAGCCCAGTCTAGGAAAACAGAGAGATGGGAAGACAACATAACAAAACTAGGTGCCTCTTGATCATGGGAGATAATTTAACATTAGAAGATTTATGACAATTATTTATCAAGTTAACAAAATTAAAAAATAGGATCATTTTACAAGATGCAAAAATAAAATTTATTATCTAATAATATAAAAATATTAAATAAATGAAGCTTCTCTAAAATACTCTGGTAAAGTATTTACCCAAAAACTTCTGCAAGCATCAATCTTTATAGTGAAATGTTAAACTAATTCTTTTTAAAACCAGGAATTACGCCCATGCAAATCATATGGGAGGTCTTACATGAAAAGTATAAGAAATAACAACAGGAAAGGAAGAAATACAAAACTGTTATTTGCCAATGGTATGATTGTTTATGAAAAAAAGAAGCACAAAGAATCTATGGACACATTTAGAAAAAAGTTTTATAGTCTGGTTTACACATAAAATCCAATTATATGTGTAATAAACCAGCAAAAACGTGAAATACGATTTTAAAAAATATTCTTATAAGAGCAATAACAAAATTATAAAGCAATATATCTCTTAAAGGATGTACTATGTATGGAGAAAATGATAAAACTCTGGAAGATAAAATATTTGAGACAAAACATATTTCTTTGTCAACTTTCCTGCAAATGTGCATAGATGTAACACATTTTCAAAGACAATTTTAGCAGGCTTTTAAAACTTTGGTAAAGTGTACTAAAAGCATTTCTCATTGTAACCATTTTAAGTGTAAAATTCAGTGACATTAAGCATATTCTTCCTCATGTGTCTGTAATCCCTGGGCTTTCTCAGTTTCCAAATTAAGATCCTGGACCCATCAAATATCAGCCCGTGTCCTCCTCTTGGTCCTTTTAAAACATTTCCTGCTTTCTGTCTTTACCAGGTTCAATAACCTAGGTACTTCATATTAGCTCAGTCTTATACTATTTTTCTTGTTGTGTTTGAAGATTTTGTTTTGTTTTGGAGGAATACGACAAATTGATTCCAAAATTTATATGGAAGTACAAGGTAGCCAACTGAAATTTTATTTCAGTTATGGTAACACGATATCATACTGATATTTTATTGTAAGGCCGGGGAAATTATACCAGTTGGATCACTGGATGAAGGCTACACAAACGGACGTGGAACAAAATTGCCCCCAAATGAATTCCTGCCTCTAAAGAAATCTAATAAATTCCAAAGTGAGCAGCACTAACCACCAGGAAAGGGTGGTCAGTTCATTACATGATGCTAAAGAAACAGACTAAGGGAGAAAAACTGGACTCAGATCCCTTTCTCAAATCATAGGCAAAATGTTTGCAATAGATTCAGGAATTAAACAGAAAAGGTGAAACTCTAAAACCTTAAAAATATGTATTCCATTGACTCAGAGGAGGCAGCACAGAATGTTGAACATAAAAGACTGATGAACTATAAACTAAGAATCAATATTAATTTTTGTTTTATGGTTTTGGAGACAGAGTCTCTCTGTGTAGTCCAGGCTGGCCTGGAATTTATCATACAGCTGAAGCTAACCTTGAACTCACAACAACCCTCTGGCCTCAGCCTCCAAAGGGCTGAGGTTCTGTGCCATCCTGCCTAGTATGATTACAGTAATTTAAATGGTATAGTATAAGAATTTGTGTTCATCCAAACCATAAGCCACTTGACACCATAAAGTGTAAGAAAAGTCATGAATTTGGAAAAGATAACTGTAATATATACAGTAAAAAAAGGCCAAAAAAATTCCTAAAAATCATTAAAAATAAGACATATACATGTGGAAAAAATGGACATAATATAATGACATGCATTTCAGACACAGGACATACAAATGGAAAATACAAGTGAAATCAAGGTATCCTTTAATACAGAAACTATAATTTATAATTTGGTCTTTTTGAGACAGGGTCTTGCTATGCAGTTCATGTTGGACTTGAACTCCTTTTGTAGCCTAGATTGGCCTCAAACTCACAGCAATCCTCCTGCCTCAGCCTCCTGAGTGCTGAGATTACAGGAGAACACCACACCTGGCTCAAGAGATCATTTTTAGTATTACACTGACAAAAATTAAGAAGTCTGAATCTACACAAGAGATCTGTATAACCATTTTGAAACTGTTGCTTTGGCTCTATCTAGTAAAGTTGAACACTGGGATACAACACAACAGCAAGCCCAGTTCTAGGCGGAATTGCTTTAGTTGAAAGCTGTGTAGTGGGTGTCTGACATCAATTTTGCAGATGTACTTTTTAGTATATGTGTGTGTGGTACTGGGGTTGGAACCCTGGGCCTCCATGCTGAGGGCCTTTAAAATTTTATTTTGTGACAGGATCTTGCTTAGTCACTAAGTTGCCCAGGCTGGTCTCGACTTTGTAATCTTCCTGCCTCAGCCTCCCAGAGTGCTGGGGTGACAGATGTGCACCACCACACCTGGCATAGTCACTTTTTTTTTGCATATACTACCAGATATTAAAATTTTCAAACAAGAGAGAATTGTACCATCTCAAGTCTCTATAAACTGAGGCTCAGTAGTAAAATATGGAAGGCAAGAGACTGCAATACTCAGAGTCATCCTGTACCTGGGTCCCAGCTTGTCACCACAGATGCAGCCCAGCTCTGGAGTGGCCCAAGGGGTGGCTTTTCCTTCTGGTGCTTCGTGCATTAAGCCAGCAGTTCCCATGCCACAGCCTACATGGAGAATTTATTACATGTCAAGAGTCTTTTGAACTTGCATATAGAGTAAGTCTAGTTGTATCATCAAATTTCTTGAAAGAAATCAAGTACAAGATAATAGGAAATCAACAATGGCTACCATAACATTCCTTGCTTTGAAGTCCTGTATTGCTTTCATTGTTTTGTTTTGATTGGTCGTTTAGTTGGATTTTATGATGTCTGGTCGTGTGGGCAGCTATTTTGAAGATGATAAGAGGCATTACGATAACCATTGTTGATTTCCTGTTATCTGGTTTTGAAATCCTGTGTCACTTCCACTGTCTTGTTTTGAATGGCTTTTTTCTGTTATATTGTGTTTGGTTTTATTCTCTTTAAAGAAGAAGAGGGAGAGAAGAAATCAAGTACAAGACCCCATCCTTCTGGGCCTCCAGTTCCCATGATAAATGCGTGCTGCCCACTCCGTGATTCTCCACCCTCCCTGTGGCTGACTTCTACCTACTCTCACACCTCCTGCTCTCTCTCCCTGCCTTCAACACTGGCCCCAGAACCACGATTTTAGCTGATGCATCAGATGGACCTGCTTGCCTTCTTTAGCCAGAAGTTTGGTCTGTTCTCTTTTTCGCCTCAGACACTATTTAGTTGACAAAGCCTTCGAGAAATCATATTAAAATGTACAAATAAAGTAATCTATCAAGTACCCTCTGGAACTTCAAAGTCATAATTTGGACCCAAAAGCCTGCATACTTTTTCAGACTTGTTCAAAGATGTCTTTGGCTCGCCCTCTGCAGAGGGAGGCTGGGCTGCACTTGCAACACGTGCCCAATACGCGAGCGAGGCCACTGTGGCCCAAGGTGACCCCATCGAGCCTCCACAGCAGGAGCAAACCCGGCCCAAACTGCCGACCGACAGAATCACAGGCTCACAGACTGTTGGGGTTCCAAAGCCCTAAAAATTGGGGGGTGATTTCTTATTGGTCAGTAAAGAGCTGATTCCTTTTCTTTTACCCATCGGCTTTAGAATATTCCTCCTTTGTTTCACACCATACATGTTTTTATTTAAGTTACATCAAATGTTATATAGGCTTTCATTCAATAGTTTGTCATCAGTAATTTTTGGTTCATATTAATAGGATCCCATCTGTATGGTTAAAAGCTGTATAATATTCTTTGGTTAACTTAGCTAATTAAACATTCAGGCAACAGAGTTAACTCTTTGGTTAACTCAGCTAATTAAACATTCTCATTCAGTAAACTGCTTCTCTTTTTCCCAATTCTATACTATCCTAATAACCTAATATCCTAATAACCTTGAGATCAAGATATTCAAACAAATAACATTGTCCCTTTCTAACTACCCAAGAACAAATTCCTGCACACTGTGAACTCGACGTGGGCATTCTTAGAGCGGTACACCACGCATGTGAAGAGGTCTCAGGGTATTGTTGACTGGGATAGTTTTGTTGGCACCTGTGGGCAGAGGCAGGCATATAATGCACGGGGCAGTGCCAAGCAGAGAAGATGGTGCTCTGCCCTCCTGCCAGAGCCTGCGTGGTCAGACATATACAAGCTATTAGAGCCCAGAGCCTAACTGAATTTTACCAAAGCTGTCAGGTTCTCCAGTCCCAGGCCTGGGGAACAATCAGCCTTCCTTGCTCCCCTTAAAAGCGAGGTACTGTATTCTATTGCACGGTGACGCAGCCGTTCTCTCCTTTCTCACTGCCACAGCAACCTGCGGTATTCCCAGTTCTGACTGGACCTTAAGCCCGGCCTCAGTCTGCATTTGAGGCTGGTGTGGTAATTCTGTGGCAGAGATGCAGGCACGGGTGTGACTCGGTCCAGTTTTGCTTTTGCTTTCTTATAAACTACTTTCCTTGAAGTATTATCTTGCATTTTTGAAATTATGACGTTAGATGGGTTATACGGTCCAAGATTTCATTTTAAGAGTTGTAAAGGGACCTCTTATAAAATGTCTACTGTAATGCATTAGGTCTAGTGAGACACAGAATCACTGGATACGGGTCAAAGAACTTGAACATTTTCAAAGCTGCTGCTATACGAAGTAAGTGTGAAAATTCAACACTGCCAACAACGGGGGGAATGAATTGACTTAGGATTGAAATGAAAACGATACAGCAGTGAAGTTCAGCGTCACGGATAAATCACTAGATTAACATTTGCATCATTTAGTTCTTGCTAATGTATGAAATTTATGGGGCTCAAACTTCATCTCCCTCTACTATAAAAATGACATAATTCCAAGTATGAAACCATTGCTCTCTCTGACCCCCACCCTCTGTTCCTCACCTCGCCTTCTTCTCCTCCATCGCACGGATTGGTACTGGAGTGCCCAGAACGCCGCTTCCTTCCAGATGTGCTGTCCCTGAGCTGTCTGGAATGTAGGTGCCAAGAGACTGGACCTGCTTGTCCCTCACCACCAGGCAGCCCAGGAGAGAGCTACGGCTGAGGAGTCGATCCTGAATGAGCGAGTGAATAAACAATTCCCTCTGTTTCAGTATCTCTTCTAGTGTGTTTAGTACCTGTTTCCAGGTGAGCACTTATGCCACGGAGCTAAATCCCCTGTTTCTACCTGTCTTATTTATGCAAATTAAATTGGGAAAATTAAATCATTAACTAGACTTAGAATTAGAATGACACAATAATCATGTTCCAGAGTTAAGAAAAGAGAGAGAGAAATTGGGTTCTGGTAATAAAAGCAGAGACATAGTTTGGGGGTCTTTCTTCCTTTTTCTGGGTCATGGGAAAAATCAACATGCCCTTTGAAAAGAGGTTATTTTCTTTTCATTTCCTCTTCTTCTCCATCATCATCTTCTTCTTTTTCTTCTTCTTCCTCTTCTCCTCTTTTCCCACTCCTCTTCCACCTCCTCCTCTTCTTTTTCTTCCTCCTCCTCTTGTTCCTCCTCTTCCTCCTGCTCTTTCTCCTCCCCCTCCTCTTGCTACTCCCTTGGTGAATGATTAATTAATGGAAGTTATCAGCTATCATGCTATGTGGAGGTTGGGTTTCTAGGTCCAGTACTGTTCTTGAAAAATGATTAACAGGCAACAGAGATAGATTGGGCATCTTGTAGACTGAGCATGCAATAAGGGTATGTTTGTTTTTACTTCATAGGTAAGTTCCTGAATATAGCACACTATGCAATAAGTTTTTTTAACTTTCTATTTTAAAATAATCATAGATTCACAACAAGTTGAACAATTAAAGTAATACAGAGGGGTTTTCTCTAGCCATCATGTAGAATCCCCCTACATAATGAGATCTGTGTGATAAAATAGTGATTATCAAAACCAGGAAAATTCAGGAACATTTTTATTCCTTCAATCTTTTAGCTGCAGTAGAGATTTCATTATTCTAAATGGGCCTCATGGTAGACCCTTTTTATCAGTTTGGACATTACTTTTGCAGTACCAGTGATTATATCCTTATGCACACCTGCTATTCACCTGTACCAGATTTCTTTAAGATAACTTAGGATACGATTTCTTTCTAGATGGATATAAGTGGTGTTTCTGTGGCCACTTACACAGCCTTTTGGTGCTAACTGAGAGTACTACACCCTTTATCTTCCTGTACAACTGCTCAGAAGCCCTTTCTTAAGAGACCTCTGGGGTGACCAAGCCATCAGAATAGCCATGCTCATTTCTTCTAAAAAAAAAAAAATCCCATGTGCAGGAGGAATCAAGTTAATCTACAGCCAGTATTTGGAAACTATGAGTGTGAGCAATCGTGCAGAATGACGACATCAGAAACACCCATTTATAATAAATATCATATGCACCATGCAACACCGATTATGTAACACCAATAAAAGTTATTTTTTAGGTCAAATTGCTTTTCAAGGCATCTATGAAACAACTAGCATTTCTGCACACCAAGTATTTCACTGATTTATGCCAGGTACAGTTGAAACTTGGATTAAAATGTCTAACAAGTAGTGTTTCCTGCCAAGGCAGAAACACTTAGAGCCAAATGGAATGGAAAAATACGATTCCTAAGGAAAAACCACACTATAATTGTTCTGTACAAAGGATGTGCCCAGCAAGGGGCCACACTAGGACCTGCACCGAGCAGGGTGATGGAGTCATTCACTGTGGCAGTCCCTCAGGGGCCCAGGTCATCCTCTGAGGACTCCAAGGCAGGTCTGGCTACACAATTGGGGCCCAGGCCAAAGTGATAACGGGGGAAATCCTTTGTTCAAAATCTATTAAGAATTTAAAGAGGGTGAGAGCAGAGCAGGAAACCAGTAGGGCCCCTTCCAAGCCAAGAGCCTGTGCCACTATATAGGTCTCATAGAGGAAATTGGCCTTAGGCCTAGAGGTTCCAGTGGGATTGCCATACAAAACACAGGACACCCCATTGATACTTAGGCACCCAAATATTGCATGGGACATACTTACACTGAAAATTTATTTGTTGTTTACCTCAAATATGGATGTAACTTTTGTCTTATCTTTTCATTTGCTATATCAGGTTCCTGAAGGGAAGCTCAGGGGTCACCCAGCTGTGCAGAGATCTTGGAAACACAAAGGGAGCGTAATTCTCCACCAGACGTGTTAGCCCAGGGTCACAGAGCCAGGAAGTGAAAGACCTAGGACTTCAACCTGGAGTCCATGATCTTAATAATTCCACACTTGAAACTGCACCTATTGTATGTCAAGCTCTGTGCCCAGCACTGGGAGCACCAAAAAAAAAAAAAAAATGCAGGGGCCCATGGTATGGGCAGACAGGCGGGAATAGGCAGCCTCGTGTTACAGAGGTGACAAAATGGCAGTGGTTCCATACTCCTGCGCTTGGTGTGGGACAGTCATCCAGCGGAACCTTACAGGGACAGTTCTCCCGGCACCTTTGTCCCTCTTGAGTCCTCTTGCCCTCTCCCTGTTTATCCACACACCTGGGCCACATTAAGGGAGTCCTACGCCACACACCTGCCTCCCAGCTGCAGGCCCGGCTTCTGGGGTGCAGGCCAGGCTGCTGGGGTGCAGACCGCACATGGCAGCCTTGCCCGGAGCCCCCCTGGTCTGTGCACGCAAAGGCGTGGCTCCAGCTCTGGTGTCTGGAAATGAAACTTCTTATTAGACAGAAGCTAGAACCAGTAGACTGGGGGAGAACACAGGGCTCATAACCTAATGGTCACAATGTGGCCTAAATTGTAACCCTAATGTGTGCTGAGCAGCCTACTGGAGTAATTACAGCCCCCACCCCACACACCATTTCATAGGAAGAGGTTCTAATGCAGAGGCAGAGCCCAGGGCTTCACAATTCATGTGGGTGAAGCCGAGAGCCTGGCTGTCTGCACAACAGAGAGGCCACCTGGTGCCCTTGGAGTGACTGTCCCACACAGGGACTTTGGTCACTAGGAGCCAACTCCCAGAAATGTTTTAGACCTAAGGAAAGGAATTTTGGGACTCACTCTGAGGCCTCACTCTATAGCTTTCCCCACAGAGCATTCTGTTTGGCCTCCTCCTCTCAGCCAGTCACGTTAAAAATAATGTGCGCACCTTCATTTGAAAAATTGGAGATTGGGGGGTCCTGGACCCTTGCCCTCCCCAGATAGCTGTCTCTGGGAGCTGAGCGGCTGCTGCTGGCCCCTTTAAAAGAAGTGAGGGTCCCCTGTCTGCCTCAGTTCCACTGTGCTAGTGGGCCTGCTGGTGGTCGCCGTACTCATGGCCCACAGACCTTAATTTCTGGTCTTCTTTCACTAAAGGGGTGAAGAATGCCCTGTCCTCCACCTCCTCCACAGCTGAAGCTGAGGCTTGGAGATGCTGGCACAGCCTGGCCAAGGGCACCCAAGAGGAATTCAGCTGTGAGTTCTTCTCACACCCTGTCCTTCCCAGCGCTGGTAGCAGGTGCTCTGAGGCCCTGGTGGGGAGACCCAGGAATAACTCCAGAGTCAGTTCAGTGACTCTGCCCTCCAGGAGGGGTCCCAGGCCTAAAGGGTAGATGGGCCCCTGAGCCAACTTTGGGGTCACCATGGAGGATGATGGGTGTTCTCATGGTTTTAGCCTCGCTGCTGGAGTGTAACACACTGAAATGTGTCCCGACTGGTAGCCCAGGAGCGACTGAGTTCTGTTGAGCTCCCCAAAGCTCTCATGGGCACCTCTACCAGCACAGCTTCCACTGCCCCTCTCCTCTCCTGGCTTCTTCCTCCCCTGCCCCCCGCCCTGTGCCCTTCTTTCCAGCAAAGCACATGTCAGCCCCCACCCCCCACCCCAACACCAAGCCTGGCCACAATCACAACACTACCACACTGCCCTGGAAAAGATGTTCCTTGTATACTTTTCCTTAATTGAAGAGAGAAAGTAACCGAAGTTTTAAATCTGCAGTGAAATAAATAACCGGCAATGAGGAGAACATTAGAAAAGGGATCCTAGGGAATTTTTTACATCTTAAGTAACATAGAAACCCCTTCGGATGGAAAAAAAAGAAAATCCTCCCCCAGTGTTGACTTAAGTTGTTTCAAATTATAATGTTCCTTAAACATGTTCAAATATAAAACTAGATATAAACACCTTATGTTTATAGCTCTTGTTTAACTATAAACTATGAAATTAAATATAAGCAAAACTACAAAACCAATGAGATTCAGATCCACATCCCTAATAGCATGTGGCAGGCTGGGCCTCGTGGCATGAACTTGGCCTTCCCCAGCTGTGGGAGCTCCCCTGGGTGGGGAAGGGGTCCCCCTCCACAGCCCCGCTCTGTGGCCTTCCAGCAGCCCATCACAAAGACCCTCAGAGAAAATACCTTTTCTTCCCTGGTTGGCTCCCAATGATGGAGATGATGTTATTTGATGCCAACGTGTTTATAAATACCCTACTCCCCATTCCCACCCCCAGTTTCACTTTTTAAGGTTTTAGTTACCCATGAGCAATTGTGGCCCAAAAATATGAATCAAAGGATTCCAAAAATAAATTGCTTGTAAGTTTAAATAACATGGATTGTGGTGTATTTTTGTCATTGGTTCATTTTATTATGAGTCTCTGTTGCTAATCTCTTACTATGTCTTATATAAAAATTAAAATGCATCATAGGTGTATATGTGGGCAAACAAACACAACATAACTAAGGTCCAGAACTACACCTGGCTTGAGATGTCCATCGGGGGTCCTGCAAGTGTCACCCCCAAGAATAATGGGGGAACGACTGGGCAAAGACAAAGACTAGAAACCCTTGGCAGTCTCTGGTTAGGTGGTTCCATCCAAACGATTTACATCCTCCACTTACAGAAATCCTCCACTATTGCTGTTTATGTTACCATCAAAATTAAAATATACAATTAACACATCCAAGTCAAGAACTTGTGGCCACCAACTTGAGCAATACTGCTAACATCAAAATCATTGCGAAACTCAGAATCTATGCAGAAAACAAAGGCTTCACTCTGGGGAGCAGAAAAGTAAAGATAAACAAGTGGTCCACACTGCGAAGGGCCCCTTTCTCCAAGAGCTCACACATGGGATTCTTGAAGGGAGCTTTAAATATTTAGATGCTGAAACATCTGGCTTTGAAAAACACTGGTGCCAGCACTGCATGTGGGCCAGTGGATTTAGACCAACAGAATGTCTGTTCAATCTACCTTGATCAGCTAGGCCATTAAAAATGCTACAAATAATTTTTTAAAAAATCAAAGTCAGAGTTTTTTCCTTTCCTGTACATCTCTCTTTTGTTTTTCCCTTTCCCTAATTGCTCTGGATAAACTTTTGAGGACTATATTGAACAGGGGTGGTGAAAGGGAACACACTAGTCTTGTTCCTGATTTTACAGGAAATGTTTTCAACTGTTCCCCTCTTAGTATGATATTGGCAGGGGGGTTGTCATAAAAGGCTTTTATCATTTTGAGGTACACCTATTTTCATCAGGTTTTTTAAAAATCATGAATGGATATTAGATTTTGTCCAAGGTCTTTTCTGCATCACTTGAGATGATCATGTGATTTCTGTCCTTGCTTCTGTTTATGTGACATATTACATTTTCTGATTTACATATGTTAAGCTCTCTTTGCATCCCTCAGATGAAACCAACGTGGTCATGCTGTATGATCTTTTGAATAATTTACTGCATTATTTGCCAGTATCTCATTGAGGAGTTTTGCATCTATGTGTTCACTAAGGACACTGGCCTGCACTTTTCTTTTTTCCTTAACTTCTTGTCTGGTTTTGGCGCCAAGGTAATGCTAGCTTCCAGGAATCAGTCTGGCAGTGATTCTTCCCTTTTGGTTTCATGGAAAAGTTTGAGGAATATTTAGTTCTGGTAAAATTCTGCAATGAATCCATCAGGCCCTGGCTTTTTCTTAATTAGCAGGTTATTTTAGATTACTACCTCTATTTCATTGCCTATTATTGGTCTATTCAGCATTTTGATAACTCCTTGGTTAAATCTTGGTAATTCGTATGCATCTAGTTATTTCTCTATTTCTTCCAGGTTCTCTAATTGATTAGAATATAAGTTTACAAAAATAATTTCTTATGATTCTCTGGGTGTCAGCTATATCTGTTGTGATTTCTCCTCTTTCATGTCTAATTGCATTTATATGGGGTTTTTCTCTCTTTTGGTAAGTTTGGCTAAAGGGTTACCATATTTGTTTATTCTTTCAAAGAACCAACTCATGGATTCATTCATCTTTTTTTTGTCTCTATTTCATTAATTTCTACACCAGTTGTTATACTTTTCTGCCTTCTACTAGTTTCAAATTAAGATGGTACTTGTTTTTCTAGGACCTTTAGATGCATGATTACATTATCAATTTGAGATCACCCAATTCTTTTAATGCATGCATTAAATGTGTCCTGCAGATTTTGGTATGTCGTGCTCCAGTGGCACAGAGAATTGTTTTTTCATCTTTTAGATGAGGTGTGCCTCCAAAAGCAATATAAGGTTGGATTTTAGATCGGATCTGCCAATCTGTCTTCTGAATCGGGAGTTAAGACCAAAAACGTTGAAAGTTATTGTAAGATACTTACTGAATCCTGTCATTGTATTATTTTTTCCAAGCTGATTTCTTTGTTTTACCTCCCTTTGTTTAACTCTCCTGCCAGTTAGATGTATACTTTCCTTTTGCCTCTTCCTTCCAAATTCCCCAAATGAACAATCACACCTGGGAAATGCTTCATATCAACTCTATCACCCCAAACAAATCCTCAAGTCCTCCTCCTCCCACGTTTTCATTACCACGGCCCCAGCCCAGGCACCTGAACTTGGTCCCGCGGGCGCCCTTGGCTGCCCCTCTGCCCACCAAGGCCCTCGCCGCCTTCCTGAGCCAGGCTTGTGTCTGCCTCTCTGGCTTCATTTTGCATGTCTCTTACCTCCTGCTATCATCATGGGTCAAGCTGGGTGATGCTTCTCTTCTGCAGGTCTCAGAGAGGATCCCGAACTATTATCTCCTGGTTGTGTTGGGTCGGGCAGCTGTTCAGTCCTTCAGGAACCTGCAGGAAAGGAAGGAAGGCATTCTTTGAGGGAGCAGAGCTGTGTAATCCACAGCCCTGACACCGTCTGGAATCGACTGTGTTGCTGTCAGGACCAGAGCCCTGTAAAACGGATGCCCTGTGGCCTTGCAGTTGGGTTGACCCAGACTTCCTCTCTGAGATTTGGGCTAAATGAGTGGAGATGTTGAGATGCCAGTGGGAGAAATATGCATCCCAGTGATCACTGGGGCTCACCAGTACCCGGAAGACTGGAACCCCAGTGAAATTGCTCTTCCATCATTCTTTCGGATTAACTGTCTGTTTCCTCCTGGAGCAGAGGGAGTCTCGTCCTCACCCCTTGTCAAATCTGGATGGATCCCAGGGTCACATTCTAGCACCTGGTATCCGGCTTGTCTGAGGAACAATTTGGAATTCTTCCCAGTGGTGGGAAGAGAACGTCAGATCTGGAAGATTAGGGTGTGTGCGTGCGTACGTGCGTGCATGTGCGTGTGTGCGTGCGTGCGTGTGCGTGTGTGTGTGTGTGTGTGATGCATTGACCTTTGTTCTCTCAGAAAGGCCTTTCTGTCTTAGTCTGAATTACTTCTCTCTTCTCCCAGTTTTTATGCTTAAGAGAGGAAAAATATTTTAATGGTTTTAAATATACTTGATTTTTGAAATTCAAAACCATGTCAAATATTCTTGAAGAGTCTCCATCCCTTGCCTTGATAATGCATCCTGGAAATAATCTTTTTTAAGTAGTTTTTGTTTGGCTTTTAAAGAGAACCTTCCAAGTGCTGAGGTCAAGTAGCGTCTCCTGTCATGCTTCAAATTTGCCCTGTAGCTGGCGCGTGCTTTTCTGGAGCGGTTCTATTTTTCCTAGAGTCTTAATGGGATTTTCTTTCTCTTGTTTCAAGAAGAAACATATGCTTCTTCCAACATATCACTGAAATCTTCCTGCTTCCTACTCATGCTATTTGTTTAACAGAAACCACTTCCTTCTCAAAGTCGTTTTTTGATCCTTCGGCCTTCCTGCCTTAATTTGGACTAATTGTTTCTTGGGCTTGCTGATTGCCAGGTATCTCTTGACACACGTTTCTCTCGGGCTAGTTCCAGAAAACCTACATGTCTTGAATTCCTAATTTCAACTGTGAGTGGGTATCCAGTCTTCCCAGCACTATTTGTTGAAAGAGTTGTCCTTCAAGACATGTTTTTGGTACCTTTGTTGGGAATCTGTTGTACCTGCAGGAGTTTACCTCGGGATCTATATTCTCTTCTGGTCTCTGTGCCTATTTTTATTCTAATCCCAAACTTTTTTATTGACTGGATGGGCTGAAATCAGGTATTGTGAAGCCTCCAACTTTGTTCAAGATTGCTTTTCAGCGTGTCATGTTTTTATACAAATTTTAGTTTGTTCTACTGTGAAGAACATCATTGGTACTTTGATGAGGGTCACATAGAATCTGTAAATCATTTTGAGTAGTATGGTATTTTAACAATATAAATTCTTCCCAATCAATGAAGATGGGTTACCTTTCCATTTTTTTCTAATGCCATCTTCCCTTTCTTTCATAATGTTTGGTAATTTTCATGGTAGAGATCTTTCACATTCTATTTATTTTTATTCCTATCAATCTAATTTTATTTAAGTAATTGTTAATGGGCTTTCTTTCTCATGAAGGAAATCTCATGTTTATATTGGTTTATATATAAAAATGTTACTTATTTTTGTACATTGATTTTGTATCTTGCAACTTTACAGAATTAATTTTTCAGTGTAAAAGTCTTGGCGAATGAACTCTACAAGCTTTTCTACACATAGAATCATTTAAACTGCAAACAGGAATAATTTGCAACTCTCACTTCATACAAAAACCAACTCAAAATGGTCATAGATCTCAACACAGACTATGAAACTACAAAATTACTAGAAGAAAACACAGGGGAAACACTTCAAGGCATTAGTATAGGCAACAACTTTTTTTCTATGACCCCAAAGCTTCTGCACAGTAAAAAAATCAACAAAGTGAAGAGATGGCCGATAGAATGAAAGAAAATATTGTCAACTATTCATTTGACAAAAGATTAATATTCAAAATACACAAGGAACTCAAAAAACTTAAGAAAAAGAACAGGTAATTCAAGTTAAAAATGGGCAAACAATCTGAGTAGCTACTTCTCAAAAGAAGAAATACAAACAGCCAATAGTATATGAAAAGATGATTAACATCATTAGCAATCAGGGAAATGCAAATCAAAAATACTATGGAGCCCAGAATTTCCTTCCAGTTAGAATGGCTATTAACAAAACAACAACAAAAAATGCTGATGAGAATGTGAAGAAAAAAGACCTTAAATGTTGGTGGGAATGTAAATCAGTGTAGCCACTATGAGGAACAGTATTGAGGTACTGAAAAAGTAAAAAGAGATCTACCATATGATTCAGCCCCCTCACTTCTAGATATATATCCATATGTAACAAAATCAGCTTAGCAAAGAGATACTTACACCCCATATTTATTGCAGCACTATTTATAACAACTGAGATGTGGAATCAACCATCAGTGGAGGGACAGGTAAAGAAAATGAGATACACATTCGCAGTGGAATATTATTCAGCTACCAAGAAGAATGAAATCTTGTCATTTTCAGAAAGACAGGACTGGAGGACGTTATGCTTTGTGAAAAAAAAAAAAGCCAGACACAGAAAGACAAGTTCTCACTGGGAAACCAAGCAGCCAGCTCACTGCCCTAGTAAGTGGCTGTGGCCTGGCAAGCTGTGGCCACCCCAGGGCAAGAACCACCAGTGTCTCCTGAGATCCGCACCATGTTGGAACTTAGGGTGCTGGGAAACCAAGCAACTCACTCACCTCCCTCATAAGTGGCTGTGAGCCTACCGACATGTGGGCCACTTACCAGGCTGCCCCCAGCAAGTGGGAGCCAGAGATCTGAGCATCTCTTGGGAGGTTGACCATATGCAATATAGCAAATAAGGGGAATTTCTTTCTACCATCTCTTTGAAGGCAAATATTGTTTTCACTGTTTCACTTTCTTCTGGTTAATTATACTGCTCTATCAATATTTTGTTTTGATAAGTTCTATAATGTTCTGTATTTCCTTTGATTTTGCTATACCTGATTGAAAGGACAACTATTGTGAAGATAATGAGATATACTATGGTAGCTATTACTGTTATCTCGGTAACCTGCCGTGAAGTTCTGTACCAATTTCACTGCACTGTCTCAATTGGCTTTGTTTCGTCTTGTTCTATTGTATTTTACTACCTTCAAAATAATTTTAAAAAATGTTTAAAAAGAAAAACAAGTTCTCTCTCACATGTGGAAGCTGAAAAATTCAACTTGAACACAAAATGGTACCTCCTAAGAGTTGGAACAGGTGGGGAGAAGGTGGAAAAAGGCAGGCTGGAATTGGCTTGTGCAGGATGTCTGCATTTGTGGAAGTATCACCCCAAGCCCCTTTACTTAGTATAATTAATATATATTAATGAAAAATAAAATACTTCAGATAAATATATAAATAAATTCTTAATTCCCTTTAAGCTTCTCTGAAGTGCATCAGAAAATGCATGGCTGGTAAACTTACTGAGCATTTGAATGTCTGTCTTTATTTTGGTTCATATTGGACTGGCAGGTAGGTCAGCTATGAAAATCTACACTCAAAACCACTTTCCTCAGAATTCTAGATTTTATTCTGGACTTGGCGCATAAAGTGTGCCCTGCAGATCAGCACCACCTAGAAGTGTTCTGAAAATGCAGAGTTCCCAGCCCTAGAACCTCTATTTGAACAAGATCCACAGAGGTGTGTGGTTGCATTAGTGCTGAGAAGAATTGTGCTATCCCTCGGTTGTGCTGCTGGGAGATCTGAGATCAGTCCAACTCTCCTCCCCTACCAAGTACTGTAATCTAATTATTTTATTTTAGTGAGTGTTTTAGAGTAATTCTTTGCCCTTGTTTGATGGTCTGAAATTCCCTGAGTTGTATTTTGTTTGTTTGTTTGTTTGTTTGTTTTTGAGACAGATTTTCACTATGCAGTTCAGGCTGGCCTTCAACTCACTTTGTAGTCCATGCTGGCCTCAAACTCACAGTGATCCTCCTGCCTCAGCCTCCTGAATGCTGGGATTACAGGTGTGCACCACCATGCCTGGTTCCCTGTGGTGTTTTAAGACACTAGAATTTTCCTGTGGTTTCCATTAACCCCCAAATTCATATCTTTCTTCAGATCTAGATAACTTCTTATATTTTTCTGGTTTTGCCAATTGTCTGCTTTCTCTCTCTCCCTCTTCCCTCCTCTCCTTTTCTCTCTGCCCCCTCTCTAGAATATCACCAATTTCCTAGATGGACCATTCATATTTCATATCCTTCTCCTTTTTATTTTTTTTCCTTTGGTCTTCCTGATTTTCACTTTGGGAAGTTTTATTAAATTCATCCTTCAGTCTTTAGATTAGAGTTTTTAGTTTTGCAAGTGTGCCTTTATACTACTTTATGGTTCTCTGAATGCTCATTTTTCATAGCAGGCTGTTCTTATTTTGCAGATGTGATAACATCACAAGTCCCTAGAATTGCTAATTAGTTTCCACTTTTGTTTCCCTCCAGCAAGAGTTAGTTTTTCTGTTTGTCTTGCTCCTATTTTTTTGCACTATTGGTCTTTCCTAAAGTGTCTTATCATCTCTATTAAATATTATGGAATTATTCTCCATTTTTAGGTGTGATAATTGTGTAGTTTTATTAAAATTTTTTTTCTTAATTTTAGAAAATAAATGTCAAAATTCCTAGGGATGAAATATTTTGATATCTGCATTACACTTTCTAGTAGTTTTGCATATATGCACACACACAGAGAAATAGATGGGGAGAAAATGAAAACTTTAATACACTAAAGTGTTTTCATAATGGCACTGTTCAATTCCCTGAATACCTTTGACAAAATGCTCCCAGGGGTCTAAAGTCCATAAGGAACCAGTTTTCTTATAGAAAAACAACTGACAACTTAAGTTTGTTTGATGTTTGCTTGGTTTTTCCCCTTTCCTTCAGTTCATATTTAATAGAAACTTGAAAAACTACCAAAAGTCAATGCCTGGTGCCCCACTACTCATAAGGACAGTATAGCTCTGGACAGGGAAGAAAGACTGGTCTTGTGTTCCCGACGAGAAAGGCCTGCCTGACCCACCCGATATATTGGGTAAGACTAATGTGTAGGGTTTTAACCAAAAGTAGAAAAGGTTTTGTTTTCAGGTCTTTCCACTGCAGCCTAACAGTAAAACTCCCCTGTGCTTACTTGCTTGGAGAAATATCCTTGGCTTTTTTGAATGTCAGGTTTGATGGTATCAGTGCCTCGCTTCCAACAAGCAAACACACATCTCTCTATCAGCAGCTTTGAGACAGAAGTCTCCACAACACAAGCCACCCTGGCCAGGCAGGAAGAGGGTACCCCTGCATGGTCCTGAAGCAAATGGACTATAGGCCATTTGTATTCTTGCACATTTGCACTGCAGGGTAATGAACGATATATGCAGCACCTCTGACTAACATCCTTTAAGAAATCTGCCAGAATGGATTAGGAAGGGACCTATCTTGGTGTATCTCTAATGAAGCAAAAGAAAGTTATAATGGGATTTCATGGGTGTGGGTAGTAATTGGATTTGGTGGAGGGTGTAATTAAATTTCACCAAGGGTCGACCACCTCTGCCCCAGGAAATAATGAGGGTCAGAAAACCTTCCATCTTGCTTAAAAGGAAACATGATAAGCCTGTAGAAACTGGAAAGCACATCTCCTTAATCATGATCCAGTACCCTTAGGAGTCCAAGAGATGTGAAACTCTCTCCAGTTCCTGTGTCCTAGTCTCCTACAGCTCCTCTCTCTACTTCAGCTAGGGGGATCAAAGCAGGGTCCAGTGCAGAGAAGGGTAACTCCCCTGAGATGACAGATTCCAACATCTGAAAGGAATGTCAGGTTGATCACTGAAGAAGCCAGCACCACCTTTCCTGGCAGTGTCTCCAGAGGTCAGGCAGCCTTAAAACTCTGGATACAGCAAAACATATCAACAAATTTCCTAGCAGGTGTGTCAGCTGATGGAGAGCAGGCAGGCAGACCCTCTCCCCAACACTAAGTGCAGGTAATCAAGGGTCTCAGTCTCTCAACCCAGAACATAAATCCTCCTAGGATTCGTCTGTAAGCACTCTTCCCAGAGCAGTATCAGGAGGTGTGTTAGATGCTAAAGTGATGTACAAGTATTTGGATGTGGGAAGATGGCTGTCCTGCTGTTAGGCAGGCCCTCATGAAAATGTCTTGCTCTTTGCCCCAATCATTCTCTTTTGTTTAGTCCCTGTGACCAGCATCTCTCTAGAATCATCCAAGAGAAACAACTACACTTCTGCCTATGGACACACAGGTTGATCATTTCATGCTTTCCATTTTCCAGAAACTAATCAGAAATAAGCAACAGACATGAACAACGTATTCACAAATTACACATCCTATTTTTTAAGGCCCTTCACGACTTTGGTTTTGACTCAAGAATTATTCAAGCAGTTTGCTTTAATTTCTAAATATTTGGAGACATTCATCTTGTATTTCTGTTGGTGATTTCTAGTTTCATTCTATTATGGTCAGAAAATACATTCTGTGTCACTTTTATCTTTTTAAGTTTGTTAAGGTTCTTTTTATGGTTCAAAATATCTAGCTTAGTGAAAATTTCACTAGTGCTTGAAAAACATGCATTATTCTTGTGTTAGGTGGTCTATTCTATGTATGCTAATTAAATCCTCTTGTTCAACTCTGTTGCTCAATTTCTCCATATCCTTTCTGATTTTTTGTCTAGTAGTTCTGCCAAAAGCTTGAGAGTGAATGTTGAAGTCGCCAGTTAGTGGTTCTCTCTCTCTCTCTCTCTCTCTCTCTCTCTCTCTCTCTCTCTCTTCTACTTAGGTCTTTTTTTACAACCTTCATTTTAATAATTTGATTGACTGGAGTATTCCCTTCATATAAAGGGAACAACATAAAAAAAAAGTGTCATAGTTGTGCCAAACATTAATTATAGCTTGTAGACCTCATGACAAGAAGGGACAGTATACAGTAATACCTTGGTTCACAAACATTTCTCTTTGTGAACAATGTGGTTAGTGAACAGAAGTATTCAGCAAGATTTTGCTTCCATTTGTGAACTCTACCTCGGGTGTTGAACACAACAGCAGCCATCTTCCTCAGAACCATGGAACAAATTAAGTTTGTAAACTGAAGTACCCACTGTATTATAGCCATCCCTAATTTAGCTATTTCAACATCTGTCTTTCAGTTCTGAAGTTTTAAAGTCTCTTCCACAATCATGTTCTTTGCTGTCTAGAGAATTTAATCAGTTTTTGAAAGAATATTTGTTAACTACAAGTTCTCTTGTTTTCCCTTCATCTGACAATATCTTTATTCCTTCTCAATCTGGAAAGAGAATCTCATGTTATATAGAGTTCATTGTCTATGTTCTTTTATTGAATTACTTGACAATGTTATGCTACTTCCTTATGGCCTTCATGGTTTCAGATGGAGAAATCTGCTGTCACTCAAATCTGCATTCTCTTATAAATAACATACTGTTCCTCTCTCTTTCTCTGCTTTCAAGATTTTTTTGTCACTTATGGGGTTTTTGTGGTTGTTGTTTTTGGAATTGAACTCAGGACCTGGCACTTGCCGGGCAGGCACTTGTGCTGCTGAGATATATCCTCAGCCCTGTCACTGATTTTTTGAGAAGTTTCACTACAGTGTCTCTTATGGTAAATTTCTTTGAGTTTTTTCCTATTTGGGGGTCATTCTGTGTCTTGGATTTGCAGTTGTATGTCTTTCAACAAATCTCAGAGGTTTTAAACCATCATTTTCTTAAGGATGTCTTTATTCTCTTTCACTTTTTCCTCTCATTCTGAGATTGTGATGATATAGATATTACCTCTCTTGTTATTGTTATATAGTTCCCTGAAACTCAGTTGTTCCGATTGGTAAATTCTATTGATAAATTTTATTCCCCAAGTTCACTGATTCCCAGGTTTGCCATTTCACTTACTGTATTTTCCTACTCTATTACTTGTACTTAGTCCCTTTTCATTCCTCTGTTTCTTTACAATTTTTCTATTGTTTTTATTTGTTTTGAGGGAGTTGTACTTATCATTGAAATTTTTTTATTATGCAGACTTAAAAATCCTTATTATACAATTCCAATACCTAGTGAGGCCAGGGCTCAGTTTTCTCCCTAACTCCCTTGGAGGGCCAAGGAGAAGGGATTAAAAGGTTCACCAGCTCTGTTCTCCATTGCCTTGTTTGGTTTTTTTTATTACCACATGGGTGTTGAGCTTTATTCAGCTCTTCCCTGGGCCCTCTGATACCAGGAGTAAGGAGAATGGAAAGTGTTGGTTACTCCGTACTCTACCTCCTGGTTTAGTCTAATTAATATCACATAAGGGTAAGAACCCACTGATACTAGGACAGGTAGTTAAATCATAATGGTGATTAGCACCACCTTACACCTGACTAGTGGCCCTAGTGACACAACCCTAATGGGAGACAGAGCACCAGACAGAAGAGTATCTCCTTGCTAGGCCTCACCAACACTACCATGTTGGGAAAGAGGATGCTGCACCCAGTTCTACCTACTTCACTGAGTCAGGGGTCATATGGGAAATCAGGGACCTGCTGAACTCTGCTGAAAACATTGATTGAGGTGGGAGTGATTTGGTTGAGATCAGCTTCTATGTGTGTAGCAGTGGGTACGTGTGCATGCATGTGTGTGTGTGCCCTCGTGTATGTGGGTGTGTGTGTAATAAGTGTAGAATGGTGACTGTCAAAAAGATTGCCAAAGATTGTGCTATCAGGCCACCATCCTCGTTTTCCTTCAACTAGGGAAAATAGGTTTTTCCTTGGAACATATTTGGTCTGTGTTCCTTAGAACTCAGAGATGTATATATACTGGGGAACATGTGGGAGGCAAAAAAGCAACTGGAGGACTTAATTCCATTTCATTCCTCAAGTTCTGAGGCCCCCAGGTAGCTGCTTTTTCCTTTTCCCCTTTGAAAGTCTCCCTTGTTTGTTTGCTATGTTATACCCAGGTTGGTTCATTGTTAAGAGGAAACCCAAGGGGAATCGGACAGTTTCATCTCCACAGACCAAAAGTCTCCATTCTTTATTTTTAAAAGTACAAAACTAAGATCATGTTTTATATACAATTTTGTATCATTTTTTCTTACCATAACTTTTCATTTCTATTATAAACAGAACTCTTTGCCTATATGATTTTAAGGGCTATATCATTTCCTACTGAGTGGTCAGGACATGAGTTATACAATCATTTTGCTATTGCTGAAAATTTAGATTCCAGCATTGTTGCTTCAATAACTAATGTACTGGTGAGAATATTTGTGTCTTGAAGTAGTTTTTTGGTTTGTTTTGTTTGTTTGTTTTGTTTTTGTTTGTTTGTTTTTTATTTAAGATTGTTACATTAAGATGGAGTTCCAAGAGTAGAATAATATATATAGTCCAATAGAACATACAAGAGGACCCAATCTAGGATTTCACCATGCTTTCAATATGAGTAAATTTGATAGAGAAAAGAAAACAGTTTTTCTTTCAAAGAAATGCTGTAATATATATTTCTTTGGTCACTAGTGAGGTTAATTTATCACTCTCCTTTTGTAAGTTGACTTTTCATGTTTTTTGCCTATTCATTTTTAGGGACTTACATATTCTTTTGGGAAAACCTGACTCTTTTTGGTTTTTCTTAAACTAAAAGATATAGTTCAATGTCAAAGATGAGGTAAAAGAGAAATAATTTATTCTTCCATGCAGCAACTGCAAATACCAAGTGCCTAACAGGAAAACACCTGCCAATTAAAGGCATCAGAAAAAGATAAAATGTAAGAAAGACTTCAGATTTCAGGATAACTCTTGATGTTGAAAATTATGCTGTTTAAAAAAAAATGAACATTTTCTGACTCTTATCTGAGCTAAAACAACATTGTCACCTTCAAAAACTTCAAATGCATCTGTGTCACACTGGAAGCCTAAGATTCAGTTTTCTACCATGTAACCTATTGCAGAAGAAATAGAGAAGACCACACCACATTTTTAATTTAGGATGCCATCATTATAAAAAATTGATTCTTTCACTGAAATAAAAAAAATAGGAAGTTGACAAGAATAAAATAACCATATATCTCCTACTCAGAATAACCACTTTAAGAATTTTGATTTATTACATTAGCTTTTGGTCCCCAAATACTATTCCAAATGTTGCCTTCTTTAGTAGTAAAAACATTTAAAATAGTTACATCATATTTTCCCAAAAGATCTCAGCATATTATGCTGATTGTTCCTGTCTGTATTCCAAATCTTACAAATTCTAACAAACATCAAGGTACTAGTGATTACGCTCTACCCTATGAAGGAGAATGATGCCCCCTACTCCCCCGTACACCCTCCCTAAAACTTGGTAAGTAGACCTATGAAAACTCTTGAGAGACAACACAAAAATCTTAAATTACCACTCTGCATCTCAGTATGATCAATTACTTCATATCATAAATTTGTACTCTGGCTGGTTTTCTCCTCCTCCTCCTTTTCCCTTCTTTCTCTTCCTTCTTTCTTTTCTACTTCCTAAAATCTTTATTTAATGTCAGTAGCCCTCTGCTTATTATGTTTCAAAGTGTTGGCTGTTTCCTCACATACACTAAAGAATTAACTATTGTTCAAGAGAACCTGGTTTTGGACCCAGGCAAAACATGAAGGAAACCAAGCTTGTCACTGGCTTCAGACCCTTCCCTTCCCACAGCCTCCATGCTCTCTCTCTGCCCCTTGCTTTTCCCCATGAAATCTCCAGAGCATCATCCACTGTGCAGACCTCCTTCTGCACCTCAGTCCAGGCTGTCGGTCATTTCAGAAGTGAATGTCCCAGTAGCATTTTCAGTGAGGGTTAATTCTGAGTAGGGAATGACAAGCTTTCTGCCATCATTAAAATTTTCAGGGACATGGAAGGTCACAGAAG
This sequence comes from Hydrochoerus hydrochaeris, assembly GCA_004027455.1. Classification (NCBI taxonomy): domain Eukaryota; kingdom Metazoa; phylum Chordata; class Mammalia; order Rodentia; family Hydrochaeridae; genus Hydrochoerus; species Hydrochoerus hydrochaeris. The sequence goes on along the minus strand of PVLA01000371.1, from coordinate 122,242 downwards.
GGCAGTCACAGGATATGTGAATCCCCACCTGAATACCTAGGCATCCTTAACATCTAGGGGGTCTGCTTCACTTCTGAAAATGGGCACAGGAATCATAGAAGCCTGAGCTTCGGGGTCCTGTTGCCCTCACAGCCCTGAGGCAGACAAATCTGTAAGCATCAGCCCTGCTTCCTGTTGGGAGAACTCAACTCCAAGAAGGCATCTTTCCCTTCCTCGTCTGCATCTCAACTGCGTAGCATTGCCACCTGTAGTTTATAGAAGCAAAGACGTCTTCACAAACCTGTCAGAATCCTTATTATGTATCATAAGGTTAAACTGATTTTATTTATTTACTGACAAATCAGTAACATTTCCAACTGAAGGATTTTTATCTCCATCTCAGCACCTCCCACTCCATAACCACAGGGCTAAGCCCACCTCCTAGAGAAACCACAAGAAATCAGGTTCATGCCTCGTGCCCCTCTACACACACACACACACACACACACACACACATACTCTTTAAGGCCAGAGCTGACTCATTTTCATCTTCTCATCCCATCATGCCTTGAGTATTTGTTTCAAGCTAGGTACTGGGCTGAGGGCTTGACCCAAATTTTAGTTACTTCACTTCATCTTTTTATCCTCACAACAGTCCCCATTTTATAGATGAAGAAAATGAGGTTCCAGGACTGGGCTGGATGTTTTGGAATCATCTTTTAAGTTATGGTGTGGAAAAAGATGAACATTAATTTCATCACCTTAGTGTTAAAAAGAAGCAATTGCAACCAGAAAGCATAGTGACTCATACTCAAAATATACAATATTGAAGAAAGGAAGCATTATTTTTTCTGAGCATGTTCCTGTGGTCTCCCTCAGAGAAGGAGAGAGCAATAGGGTTTTTGCTATTCTCTGAAATTGCCCCAGAAACCAGACAATGAGAGCTCTAAAACAACCAGAGAAAGAATCTATTCAAAAGACAGCAGAGATGGCTAACAGGTATAGAGTTTTAGAGAATAGGCCAAGGAGTCCTATGAACATAAAGATGTGTTAAATTAGCTTCTCATTGCAACATAATGTATTTTTCTCCTAGGTGGTAGAATTCTGCTTTGAACTCATCTAGCTTGAAAGTCAAATAAAATTGTTCAATGATTCTAGACCCTCTGTGGCCCCTGGGAGCTGGGGTAACAACACTGAAAGCAAAGTTGGAGTCAGCATGTGTGAGACAGCGGCTGTGGCCGGGATGGCACTTTCTATGTGTGTTACCAGTGGTGTATCAGTTTCCTTAGAGGAGGCCAGGGAGACCCAGCCTCTAAAGTCTAAAGCCCTGGGATATCTGGGATGGCTCACTTGGAAACTAACCAGGCTGACAAAGTCCTGGCACCCATATTCTGGGTGAGAGTGTGTGTGAATTTAGAGCGCGATCTATGAGGTGGAGACGTAACTGAATGGGGACTTTCAGCCATCTCACTGAGGGATCTGACTTCTAAGCTGGGGACCCCACCCCCTCGGGAATAGACTATCATGAACTCGCCCACGTGTGTACAAAATTAAAAGAAAATTTTTTAAATGAACTACTTCAAGCAATACAGAAGCACTATTAAAACCAAACTAAATAAAAACAAAAGGAAAAGGGGTTAAAAATTTATCCATCACCTCACAATGTGGGCGATAAATGGGAAATGGGTGCCCGAGGAAGATGGAGCCCAAAAGAAAGGCTTAGCATAGGACGTGGAGACCACGAGGAAGAGGAAGGGGTTGATGGGAAGGGAGGGGAAGCCAGCAACAGAGCAGACCTGGGTGAAAGGGAAAGGTGGTTTTCCAGGAAGAAGGACTCCAAGGAGGCCGTGACTGAGGCTCACCGTATGTGCTGCCTCACGTACTGCAGCATTTCTGCTCCTTGTCTACTCGTCACTCCAGCTATGTGGCGATTCAGTGAGATTTGCCCACGCTACTCTGCCTACACTGCCCTGTCCCCCAGGGTTTCACAGCACTGTTCCCTCTGTCTGGATGCTCCTCCAGACCTCCACAGGGGACCCTCCTCTCTTCCTTTCAGCCTGTGGTCAGAAGTTCCCTCCACAGGCCGCCCCTGACTCTTCGGTCCAACAAAACCACTGCCAAGCCACCACCTTCATACTCTATCCCCTTTCGTGAGACCTTAAGACAGCCCCACCCCTGCCCCAGAGACCGGCACCAACAATGTCTCAGGGCCTCTGCTCCCACTGGGTCCTGGCCTCCCTTCATGCCACTCCTGCCGATACCTGACACCAAACGCTGGCTCCGAAGAAAGCTTGGTCTGCCTCTGCTGCTGTCCATGGCTCCAAGCATTTGGATTTTGTGCACCAGCAGCCCTGGGGCTCCCACTCTGTGCAGCTTCTGCTGGGACAGCTTGCTGCTGAGATTCACAAGGTGCACAACGCTGGCTTCCTCCCCTCCGCGCGGTCTACAGTGCCTGCGGCGCCCAGCCAGCGAGGATCCCTCAGCTCACCACTCACCTGCAGGGTTCTCTCTGTCTCTGTCTCTCACTTCTCTCTGTCTCTCTGTCTATCTGTCTCTCTCTCTATATATATGTATATCCTTCTCATGTCTTGTCTCTCTTTCCCCTTCCTCATTGGGCACTTCCCTTATCTTGCTTTTCTTTTCTCATTTCACACATCTTGCCTCACTTTTCTGGCTTCTCTTTTCTCACTTCCTTTGCCTCGTTTCTCCTTTCTTGTCTCCTTTTTCTTCCTTTTCTCGTTTCTCCTTTTCTGTTTCCCACACTTTACATCTCTTTTCGGGTTTCCCATAGTTACTTTCCTTCTCTGGCTTCCCATCTGCTTCTTCCCTTTTTGCCTTTCTCCTTCCTCATTCCCTGTACACCCCCCCACCCTTCTGATCCTCCTTCTCACACTTCCTGCCTCAGTTCCCTTCTCCTGCCTTACTTTCTTTCCCTTTATCACCTCCCGCGCCTTACTCCCCTTTCCTTGCTTCCATACACTTCCTTCTTTGGTTCCTTTTGTCTTGTTTCTCATAAGTTACTTCCCTTTTCTTCTTTCCCCTTTCTAGTTTCTATTACCTTACTTCCTTTCTCTGCTTCTCCTTTCTTCTTCTTCTCCACACTTTACTTCCTTTTTCTCGCTTCCCTTTTCTTGATGTCTCTCTTCTCACTTCCCTTATCTGGTTCCTGATTTTTTTTTTATTTTCATTTCTTACCTCTCTTATTTCTCTATTGTTTATCACATCTTACTTCCCTTATCTTTTTAAAGACATTGATATATGACATTATGTTTTATCGTGTACAATATGTGTTTAAGTACATATAAACTGTGAAGTGGTTAGATCGAGGTAATTAGCAATGCACATGGTTATCATTTTGTGGTAAGAATGCATAACAATCACTCTCATTACTTTCTTTAAAGAATAAAATATATTGTGATTCACTATAGATACTTTTCTGTACAATAGAAGTTTATTACTGCTTTCTAGATGTAATTACATACTCTTTGACCAACATCTAGATACCCTATCTCATAGCTAACTATTCCAGCATCTGGTAACCATCATGTTCTCTACTTCCATTAGATCAATATTTTAGATTTTGCATGTTATGGTTTAGATTTGGTGATTCCCCCTAAAGAGCCTCATGAGATCATGGGTGGGACTCTTGGAAGATGATCGAATCATGGAGGCACAACAGCTGAGTGCACTGGTAGGAGGTAGGGTCTGATCTAAAGGAGTGGGTTGCTGAGGGCATAACTGTTAGGGTTTCAGTGCAATAAGAAAGAAGATATAAAATAAAAGTAGCCTTTATTCCGAGGATGTGGAGAGAAACCCATGACCCTAGGCAGCCTGGTTTTCTCTGACCAGACTGTGAGGCATGGGATACACATGTAACCTCTGACCGGGGTGGTGTTTAGGGCGGGCATAGATGACGTGGGAGGAGCTGATTGGGATTTTTCTCACACCACTGGGAAAGGAAAAAGGAAGTTGTCATATGGGAAGGAGGGAGTGGCCTCAACATAAATGTCCTTGATCCCACCTCCACTGCCATAATATCATGTAATTTATTCTAGGGCAAAATCCTTTCAATAGCCTGAAAAGGTAGACCTCTCTCCCGAGTCCCTTTGTTCTCTTCTTTACGGCCACCATAACATGAGCATCTTTTCCTTCACAATGCCCCTCTGCCATGATGTTTTTTTCTCTTGGAATCAGCCAACCATGGACTGTAAACTGTAAGCCAAAGTAAACTTTTCTCCCTTTAAGTTGTGAGTGTTAGATATTGTGTCTCAGTAATGAAGAAGTGAGTCAAGATGGATTTTGGTACTAGGAGTAGGGTTTTTGCTATGATTACCTGATCATGTGGTTTAGAAGCCTTTGGACCTGGTTCACAAGAAGAGTTTGGAAAGATCTGGAGATGCCAACTAGAGAAACCATAGATTGTTGTAAGTTGAGCTTGTAGGAGATTATAGTCACAACTGAGAAGACCAGAATGCTTGTAAAAATGCACAGCTTAAAGACCAGGTTCAGGAGGTTTCAGGTGGAAACAAGAACTCCATTGGCAGTTGGACTTCAATCTAGGTGTGTTATGCCCTGCCAGAAAATTTGCCCTGAGACTTTTTAGAAGAAGAGATTAAGATAGCAAACTAATGAACCTTGTGGAAGAAATTTTAAGGCAACCTAATGTTGAGACTGTGAGATGGGTACTGTTGGAGGCTTTTAGCCAGTTCCACACTGAGACTTAAGAGGAAGCAGCAGAACTGAGTAATTTTAAAATGTTTGAATTTCCTCATGAAGGAAGACCTGCAAATTTAGTTACTTCAAGAGTCAAGTCACTGAAAAAAAAAACTTAAAAAGAAGACAAGTATTTTACATCAAGACAGTATGAAAGAGAGTTGCTTTAAAGGGTTTCCTGGGAAGAAGCAAGACCACATCCTTCAGTGATTCAAAATCTGCTTTGAGAGAGTTCCAGGAGACGCAGTTCATTGAGAGCAAGGTAGGAAAGAGTTTCCCAGAGCCTAGCTATCAAGATATTCAGGAGTCCTTGTAGTCATAAATCAAGGGAGTCCAACTACCACTCAAGCTGGTGACAGACCTTGGTATCATCAACATGATGCTAGTTTTATTGGCATGTAGAATGCAAGAGTTGTGGGGTCAGATAGGCCTCTCCTAAGATTTTAGAACAAGGCCTGGGAGGCTAGTAAATGTGTCCCTAAGACAGCACTGTATGAAGATGTGAAAGTTAAGTCAAAATGCAGTAGAGACCCAGGAAGTTGAATATGCTGGTAACATGGAATGTCTGAGGCAGTGAGAAAAGCCATGAGAGCTACCAGCTACAGTGATGTAGGTGCGCAGCCACCCAACCTTTTTAGAGCTCACTTCTTTGCTTTGAGTGCTGGACATGGAACTATGGGATTTAATGTTTCCCTCCTGTATTTTAATCTTGCTTTGGTCCGAATCTTTTCTATCCTCCTATTCCTCCTATTTGGAATGCAAACACCCTGTGCCATTGTATATCTACAGTGTTTAACTTCCTTTTTGATTTTTACAGAGGCTCACAGCTAAGAATTTCAAGTCTCAGGGGAGACTTTGGTCATCAACTTCTCAGTGGTGATGAATTGTTAAAATCTTGGCTACTGTTAGAGGTAGACTAAATGCATTTTCCATAAAGAGATGTGCAGGAGTCTTTGGGGGACCAGGGCTGGAATATTATGGTTTAGATCCTGGATGTCCCCACAAAGAGCATCCTTATAGGTGGGGCTTTTGGAAATTGATTGAATTATGGGTTGCGGTTCTATTTTTGAATGTGATGTTACTATATTTCCCCCAAAATAAGACTGAGTTTGGTAAATTTTTTTCCTCCAAAAGATGCAATAGGGCTTATTTTCATGAGATGTCTTACTTTTTCACATATAGCAATCTACATTTATTCATATGCAATGATCTACATCTACTCATTCATTTATGTGTGTACAATATTTACATTTATTCAAATACAGTCATGCCCTCTTCTATTTGAACAAGGTCATAGCTCTCCAAACTCTGAATCCTGGCCTGAATTTCTTGTGACTCCATTTCCTATAGAGTCACTGTCCCCAATCTTTCATGTCCAGCAACAGAGCCCCCCTTAAGTGAACACTTCTTATCCACGTGGCCTGCTTACCATGCACTGGCAACACAGCTGTCAGGGACTCCCACGAATTTTCTACCCAAGTCATGATCTCATGCAAACTGCACTTCACAAAGTTTTCCTTAAATCAAGTGTAACTTATGAAACAGGAGTGGCAGCAAAATCTATGACAGCTAAGAATGACAGTCCACACAAAGCGACAAAAAACTGCAGACACCACAATTCAGAAAATGTTTACTTATTTCACACAAGTGCATTAAGTACATCCATCACAGCACATGATATATTAAATAATGAAGATTAATATTAGGATCCGCCACATCTGTTTGTCACCAAGTTTGCATGGTATTCATGTGTTGTATCTGCACTCTGATTAGTCATTTGGCAATAAGTCTCAAATTCATTTGTTTATGTAAGTATTTGTCTCTTGTCCGAAGGTGCCCATTTGAGTATTTACAAATAATTATAACTTATATTGTCATTATTTTTAATATTAATATCAATATCATCATTTAATATTAATATTATCCCATAATTCAATACGTCATTTGTGTGTTACAACAGATGTACTAAATGTATCCATCTGTCTGATGATTTTCACTGGGGTTTCTTTGAGGGGCAGATTTTCTCAGCATCCTGAAAATCATGCTAGGGCTTATTTCCTGCTAGGTCTTGTTTTCTGGGCAGTGTAGTAGAAGGTTGGGGTCTGGTCACAAGAGGCAGGTCTGGGATAGATCTCATTGCTCAGCTTTTTTCTCTCTGCTTCCTACTCACAACTTTTCCTCTGCTATGCCCCTCTGCCATGCCATTTTCAACCTGGGAGTCAGTCAGCAATGAGCTATAATCATGAGCTGAAATAGACCTTTCCTTCTTCAAGTTGTGGGCGTCAGCTATTGTGACTCAGCAATGAGAAGATAATTAAGACCCTGCATATGACTGAAATCACACACTGTGTTTTTGTACCTGGGTTATTTTATTTAACGAGTGTTCTTCAGGCTCATCTATGTTGTCACAAATTGCAGAATTTCGTTCTTTTTTAAGGTGGAATAGTATTCCGTGATGAACACATACCATGTTTTCTTTATCCATTCATCCACTGGTCTACATCCATTAACTCCACACCTTGATTATTGTGAGAAACACTGCAGTAAATAGCTCAGATATCTCTCCAATGCAGCAATTTCATTTACTTTGCGTACACACCCGGTACTGGGGGTGCTGAATTGGAAAGCAGCTCCATTTTTAGTTTTACGAGGATTCTCCGTCCCATTTTTCCTAACACCTGTACTAATTTACATTCCCACCAACAATGTACAAGGGTGGTTTTTTTCCCACACACATCCAACAATGCTTGACGTCTTCTGTTTTCTTCATAAGAGCTACTCTGACTGGGGTGAGATAGCTTATTGTGGCTTTGATTTATATTCCTCTGATGGTGAGTGATATTAAACTTATTTTTTTTTCATAAAACTGCTGGCCAATGATAAGTCTTCATTTGTAAAATGTTTACTTAGGTCTATTGCCTAACTTTAATGAAGGCTTTTTTTTTTAAATTGCTTTCTTTATCTTGCTATTGGTTCTTTTTTTTTCCTTTCCTTCTTTTTTTCTTGCTATTCAGTTGTTTCACTTCCTTATATTTTTGGATATTTGTAAAAATATGGTTTGCAAATATTTTCTTCCATTTTGTACATTGTCTCTCCACTCTGTTGTCTCCATTGGTGTACAGAAGCTTTTTAGTCTGATGTAACCAATTTATCTATTTTTGATTTTGTCATCTACGATTTTTATCTTATCCAAAAAATCTTCCCCTGTATGAATCTCTTGAAGTGTTCTCTTGTGCTTTCTTCTAGCAGTTACATACTTTGGGGTCTCACATTTAAGTCTTTAATAAATTTTGACTTAATTTTTGATATGACAAGAAATAATTTCATTCTTTTCCATCTGGATATCCAGTTTTCCCAATGCCATTTATTAAGGAAAGTATTCTTTCCCCAGTATGTGCTCTTGGAACCTTTGTCAGAAAGTCAGTTGGCTGGAAATATGTGAATTTATTTCTGGGCCACCCATGGCCTGTGTGTTTGTTTTTATGTCAGTACCATGCTATTTTTTTAACTACAGGTATGCAATATACTTTGAAGTCATGTAGTGTGGTGCCTCTAGCTTTTATATCTTTGCTTGAGTTTTTTCTCTCATGGCACTTTTCACTTCCTTGATTTTTAATTTTAGCATGCCTATTATACATTTTTGCTCTGTGGTTATCACAAAGCTTACCAAAAAAGTCTTATAGTAAGTTGCTTTAAACTGATAACAACTCAACTCTGATTGCTAATGAAAATAAAATTATATAATTTAATGCAAATTCACTCCATATTTTTATGTCAATTTGATCCTTTTGCATCAAATATTCCCTAATAACTTATAATTATTATTTTAATGGTTTTGTCTTTTAATGTCACGCTAACTACATAAGTGATTGACATATCACTATTACATTAGAGCAGCCTGAATTTGACTGTGTTCTTTGACCAATGAATTGTATACTTTCACTTATATTTTAATGCTATTTATTAGGGTCATCTCCTTTCAACTTAAAATTTCCTTGCATTTCTTATTGGATAGGAATAGTGACAGTGAACTCTCCAGCTGTTTGTCTGGAAAAGACTTTCTCTTGTATTTCTGAAGGCCCATTTACCGAGTACGATATTCCCTGTTGAAATGTTTTCCCTATACTTTGCCTATATACTTCTATTCTACCTGCCCTGTAAGGTGTTTGCTAAGAAATCTGCAGTTGAGCACATATTGAGCTTCCACTCCCACCCTACCTGTTGTGTTCTTCACTCATTTTTCTTGCTGTTTTCAGGGTTCTCTCTTTATCTCTGACCTATGACATTTTTGATTCTAACATGTCATGAGTTTGCTTTATGTTATTGTATCTATTGGGGGCATTGGCTTGGCTTTCTTCTTTTTTTTTCTTTTCTGTTTATGTGTTTTGTTTTTCTGAGACAGAGTCTCATTGTATAGTCCAGGCTGGTTTTGTGCTCACTGTGTAGCCCAGGCTGGCTTCAAGCTCTTAGCCTCCCGTTTTAGCATCCCAAGTGCTCGGAGGCCCAAACTAGGAGGCCCAAGGGCCAGACTCAAACTCTGGCTTTTTTGTACCTGAATATCTATATCTTTACGAAGCTTCGTAACATTTTTCTCACATTATTTCTTTACATACACTCTGTTACTTTCTCTGCTACCTCTTAAATGCCAAGAACTTACATACTTGTTCTTTTGAAGTTATCTCATAGGATTGCTTCATTCTTTTTCATTCTTATTTCTTCTTCCTCCTCAAGCTATCTTTTTCAATCAACCTGTCCTTAAATTTACAGAAACTTCCCTCTCCTGGATTAATTCTACTGTTGATTCTCTTTCTCACAGAGTCAAAACAGCCATGACTTGTTTGGAATCGCTCACATTATAAGCTGAATCATATTTTTCCCCCACCAAACTGCCTATGCTAAAGTGCTAACCCCTAGTACCTGCAGAATGTGGCTGTATTTGGAGATATGGTCTTTAAACAAATTGAAGTGAGATCATTAGAGTAGTCCTAGGTAATTATGATTAGCGTCCTTACAGGAGGAGGAAATTTGGACACAGGTGCACACAGAGGAGAGAGCAAACACATTGGGAGAACATGGCCATCTACGAGCCAAGGAGCGATCCCTTGGAAGAAACCAGCTTTCCCCACATTTCAATCTCAGACATCTGGTCCCCAGAGATGTGAGAAAATTAATTGCCTCTGTCGTCTAAACCAACCTGCCTATGGTCCTTTGTTCAGCAGCCCAGGCAGACTAATTAATACAATGTGAGTGTGCATTATCTAGAATCTTGTTCACACTCAGAGATAAGTCAGTAAGTGCTTCTTCAAGATAAGTATATCTTTTGGAGTCTGAGAGAATCCTTCTCTAAGCCATCATCTCGAGGCACCTTAGGCCTGCCTCCAGAGTGAAGCTTTTCTTCTTTCCACGTGGGACTCCTGTCCATGGATATTTGCTTATTTTATAGTTTTGGTGGAGTTGGTAAGGAGGAGGATGGGAAAGAAGGGAGTGGGAGAAGAAAAAGGTTTCAGCCCAGAAAAGCAAGTCATATTTTCCATTAGCTGACTTCACTCTTAATAAACCAAGAAAGAAAGAAATGAGGAATAGACAGAGGGAACTCTAAACCCATGTTCCCAAAGCCAGCAAAATCCTCAGAGGGTGACGCAGCCCAGAATCTCCTCTCTGTGAGGAAAGAACACACTGGGTAGATGCGTTACTCTACTCTCGGCCTTCTGGGTTATATCGAGCTTTCTAGCGACTAATTATGAGTGTCACCGAGGTCGTGTCCCGTTTCAGTGGGAGCCCCACGACACATATTTTATGATTCAAACTCTCTATGCTGAAAGGCTAATATTTTCCTGCTGTTTTTAACATCTCTAAGTTTTTTTTACTGGCTGATTACATTTAATAAATGTATCAGAACAAATTAGAAACAGGCTTTCCTCCCCATTTTAAAACAAATTGAGGGTAAATTTTTTTAATTTGAAGGAGACAACACAGATGAAATCAATCTTATCTTATTTGTTAGGGGGAAGGCCAGTTAAAAAATAGAGAGACAGACCTGCCAAGCCAGAGGCGCTGTCCTGGAGATGTATTAACTTTATACCTAAATATTTCCACCATATTCATGGGTGGAAAGCCCATGTGTAAGATGAGGGAGGTGTGTGGAGATTGCCTGTAATATTTTCTGTGATGGCCCAGATCAGGGTTTCGGTCTTCTGAATCTAGAGTTCAGGGTCAGCAGAAGTGATGCCCATTGCCCCACCATGCCTGCATACTTTGAGATGACTCTGTAGCTGAGGAGGGAATTTCTTTGTGGGCTCCATAGCCAAATGTGAAGCAAGGCTGATTTGCAATAGACAGTAGACTGCCCATAGTGAACACTGACCCAGTCCTGCCCACATGAGAGAGACGAGGATTGGTCAGTTAAACAAGTGTCTTAATTACTTCCCTCATCTCTAAGACAAAATACTCAACACACAATTTAAAGGACAGGTGTATTTGGGCTCATGTGTCGGTGTAGTTCGCTGGCTCCAAGGCCCCCTGGAAGGGTTTGACAGGAGGAGAAGTGCTCATCACATTGTAACCATGAAGCAGAGCAAAGAGAAGAGCAAGAAGGGAGATAATCCTAGCAAGTTACACCCCAGTGACCCACCCCTTCCTGCCAGACCCTATGTCCCCACACCAAGCCACTTACTATAGCGCGCCCCCAAGATCCAATCATTTCATAGGCCTTGCCTATGATCACATAAGGTTTTAGGGGGACATCTAGACATAAACCATAACCAGCCAAATAGTTGCAGCATGGAAAAGTAGAAATTCTGTGAGAAAAAAACTAGCAAGAGAGACCTCCCCCCTTGGATACCAGGGAGGGTTTATAGGGTACTGGTTTAACCTAGAATCTCTCTTTTTTGTTAATTGCAGTACATAATGATTATATTTACCTAGAATCATAAAAGAGAGAAGTCACCCAAGTTAGGAATGAGACATGATTGATCAGGGTGCAAGAAAGTAGGGTGAGGCCAAGGATGGAGTACGGAATGTCTAGAGAGATGGCTGAGCTGGAGGTGGTGAGGGAAGAGAGCGGCATAAGGCTAAGAAGGGAAAGACAGATGGATCGAGTCACTAAGGGCCTTGGGATCATCCTGAGAAGTTCTTCCATGTGGGCTTGAGTGCAAAGTAAAGTCAAAAGTAAATTCTAAGCTTGGAGTAAGACCTGTGGTTTTAAAAGATTACTGCAGCTGCTGAGTAGAACACAGACCACAGGAAGCAAGAGAGAGGGGGAGTATGAGGAGCCACTAAAGTTAGAGATCAGTCACAAAAGTGGTGCTGGAGCAAGGCCAGTGGGGAGAACAAAGAGTGCCCGCCTGGGGCAAGCCAAGCAAACAAGTTGCTAGGCAGAGAGGTGTCATGTGACAGCAACCTGCCTAATGCATAGATAAATGCGCTGTGGTGGTTGAGCAGTTCCTGTTCTCCCATCCAGGGAGAGGGCTGCACTGACCTCAGCTTCTTCTTTTCTATTCTTGTCTTTATTTCTCCATCCTCCACTGTCCCTCACCCTGAGAATTTCAAGAGCTGCGCTGGATGCTGCGGAGGAGAGTTAGACCAGCTGGTGGTGTGGAGATGGGAGACCCGGGAGGAACAGAGGCAGATGGTGAAAGGGCTGGAGGGGACTGAGTGTGCATGTGGGAAAGGAGGAGGCTGCCAAATGAACAAGCAGGTGGAAGGTGTGCTGTTGGTTGAATTCTGGAGGAGGAAGAGTACATTTGTGGGGAGGGATCAAATGTTCACCTGTGTAAATATTAGGTGTGAGGAGAGGTAAACCACAGGAGTGGAGTAGCTGTAAAGAACATTAGATAGAGTCTGGAGATGTGAGAAGATGAAAGTCCTCACTATATAGGAAGTATTTGAAATGTAAAGAATGAATGGAATCATCTAAAGAGTGAAGGCACAGAGAGGACCCAGGGTCATTTTGGGAAAATGCCAACCTCAAGAGGTCAGGTAGGTGGAAACTGGCTGAGGAGACTAAGAAGACAAGAAGGAAGAAAGCCAGAGAGCACAGCAACTGAGAGCCAAGGGAAAGGTACATCCAGGAGGGAAATCTACTGTCGTGGATGCTACTGAGAGCTCAGGCAGGTGACAAGCAAGCACTGAGTCACTGGGAATCTGTGGTGACTCCACAAAACCAGTTCAGGCTGCAGAGGAAGAGGAGCTCAGATTTGCTTGGGATATTCATCTCTCATAGGTATGGTAGTCTAGATAGTCTTTTTAAAATTCTCCAGTAGAAATCATCACAAATTATTTCTTGAAAATGAATGGTTAAGATGCCAGAAAAAATAGACTGAATACAATAAAAGACATGACACCAAAGAAAACTTCAGGTGTTGAGGCTAGTTAAGAGGCTGTATAAAAATGTCTACCCAAGACTAGTCCTCCAAAACATAATGCCTTTCTTGGGTGAAAAAGAAAATTCCATCCCTCACCTAAGAAGACAAGGAGGAAATTTGGTAGTCTCAGCTCTGGCTGTGGGTGGAGGGGAAAGATTCTTTTTAGAATGCCTGGCCATAGCCTGACTTTGTGTGGTTCTGGGGTCTGAGGTCATACTTTCTAGAAGGCTTTCAAAGCCCCAAGTGGAGCCAGTTTAAAGTGGTCCTGGTTTGTGGTCTCTATGCCCCTGGTAGAGGCACATGCAGCCCCTCCAGCCTGAAAGAACAAGTGAAATAAAGCTCCAGTGGTCATCAGCCCCTCGAAATCATAAGACACAGGGAAGAAAAAGGTCAGTGAGAGGAGGGAACAATCACAGAATCATTCCTGTGGAAGAAGCAGGTATCATCATTAGCCTGACAGACCTAGAAGAAAAAAGCATGAAAAATGTAAAGAAGGAATTATGCAAAGTGGCAGTGGCCTCAAATCTTCCAGAGCAATTCAAATTTAGTGCCACATATTCAGTAAATGCCAATGAGCCCAAATTGGAAAAATAAAAACAAAGGTGTACTTAACACACAGTATAATGAGACACCAAAACATAAAATTCTTAAAAGAAACAAAGGCAAAGCTACATTGCCATGAAACATTCCCACTGGATAGAGAACTGCTCTCTCAGCAGCCACAAAGTAATTAAGATTAAAAGTAAAAACCTTAAAGTCTGAGAAAAAAATACCCTGAACTATAAATTCTATACTAAACGTTCAAGAAGGAGCATGAAATGAAGACATATTCAGACAAGTAAGACCACAGACTCACACTAGATGGTGTTCTGAAAGGAGTATTCCAGAAACGGAAGATGACCAAGCACCTGCAGTAGGGAATTGTGGAGAACGTGGTAAAAGGAAATAGCTTTAAAGACACACTGGTTCCAGGCAATAATGAACAGGCTATTTGGGGAATTAAAAATGTAGACCTAAAGCAATGGAGAACAGTGACATAGGTGATTAGTTGGATAACTGGTGATTAGTTAAAGTAATCTAGGTTCTTATATTTTGGGGAGAAAAGAAATATCAAAATTAACTTAAGAATTTGTAAATTAACCCAGGCATCGTAGTACATGCCTGTAATTCCAGCACTTGGGAGGCTGAAGCAGGAAGATTGCTGTGAGTTCGAGCCCAGCCTGGGCTACATACTGAGATACTGTTTCAAAAAAAGCAGGGGGTGGGGGGTTGTAAGTTAAGCATGTGTGTTAAAATTGCTCAGGTGTTCACAAAACTGAGTGAAAAATACAAGAGGTAATGAATAGACATGGAGACACACATAAACTGTGTGTGTGTGTGTGTGTGTGTGTGTGTGTGTGTATATTAGGATGTCCAAACAAATACTTAAGATAAAGCAAACAATAACAAATGGAAAGAAATAAAGGTAAGGGAAAAATGAAATGGAATGAAATATATCAATATTACAATAAACATTCAGATAAAGGTGAGATTTTCAGAGTAAATTAAACTTTAAAAAGACAAATGTTTATAATAAAAAATAAATGAACATAATAACACAGAAAAGTTGAAAGTGATAAAAGTACTAAATCAACACTAGACAAATGAAAGTTTGTTCCCATATTTCTATGGAATAAGATACATTTTAAGGTTTTATTAGGAAAAAAAATTACTACCATTCAACTCACTAGGAAGATAATTCTAAATTTGTAATCATCTAATAGCACAATTTTAAAGTCATAAGACCAAAATTTGTAGAATTACAAGGACCCATTGCCATATCAACCGTGGGAGATTTTAGAACAGATCTCTCAATACTTGACAGACCACGAGAGGACATGAGACCTAGTTAAACGTAAGGCATATCTGAACAATGCCACTAGCAAACTTGCCTAAATTTTTTTTTAAATTGTCCATTTTGTCTGACTGCAGTGGAACTAGTGGGAAAAATTACAAAGAAAATGATTACAAAAACAAGGGCAGTAACTTAAGAGGAGGCGGCCTGGCACAGGAGATGCCCGGTAGCAAATGGCCTGAGTGTGGGCACTGGCTCTGCCCGTCCAGAGCCACTGTCCTATCACTGTGATGCTCAGTGCGTCATAGTTCACATAGCTAAATGGGGTCGTGAGTCTCTCACTTTCTATGGTGAATCTGAGAATTTGTATTAAGTAACATACAGTGTAAAGGTGGATGCCTGAGAAAATGTAAGAATTCAACAATAGTTGGCCATTCTTATTATTTTTAAATATTAGACATTAGAAAATTGAAAAACCTAATGAATGCATGGGTTAAATAAGTCATGATAGAAATTAAATAGACTGAGAATCAATCAACAGAAAAGCTTATATATAAAGTCTGGTTGATACAATCAAAGCTGTATTTAAAAAGAAGTCATAGTTTTAAATGGTTGTAACAGAAAAAGAAATGGAGAAAATTAATAACATGACATCTAAATCAAGATACTAGAAGGTGAGCTTGGGAACAAACCCAATAAAGGCTGAAGGAAATAAATAATAAAAGTCAAAATCAGAGAAACAAACAAACAGCAGCAGCAGCAGCAATAACAACAAAACCAGATACAACAGAGATCACAGAACCAAAGCTTGTTATTTTAAAAAAACATAATAAAACACAAAAAAAGGTCTAGAGATAAGGGAAATGGGAAAGTGAACAGCATTAGAAAGGACAAAGGAGGTATAACCAAACACACAGTGAAAATTTAAAAGATAAGAATGTATTAGGAACTTTATGCCAATAAACATTAAAACTAAGAAGAAATGAACAAGTCACCAGCAAAAAAATACAAATTTGCAAAACAGATTTTAAAAAAATAGAAAACCTGAATAACTTATGACCACTAAGAAAACAGAATCAGTTATTTAAAGTGTTATCAGAAAGAAATCACAGGGTCCAAATGGTCTCAAAATTCTCTCTGCCAAATATTCAGTTCCGTACAAACTCTTCCCAAAAACAGAGAAAAATAAAACCTCAAATAATTTAGTGAAGGTGGTACAACTTAGATACCCAAAGAGTAACATAGGCCAAACTCATTCATAATCAATTAGGCAAATATTACCAAAAAAATCCACAGCATTTCAAACATACATGCACATAGCGCGTCTAAGTAGTATAGAGCCCCAAACTCAAGACTTGCTAACATTAGAAAAATCTGTTAATGTAAACTCACTAAATTAACAGATCAAAGGGAGGAAAAGATGTGACAGCCTCAAGACAATAAATACAGAAAAAGAGTTCCATAAAATTCAGATATATTAAAATTTAAAGCTGAAAAAGCAAACCTCATACACACACACCTCGTGTTTGGAACTAGAAGTGGTGCAGATTTTGGATTTTTAGAGGTTCTGGAATATTTGCGACGTATAATGAGGTATCTTGTGGATGAAACACAAGTCTAAATACAAAATTTATTTTCAGTATACACCTTTCACACATAGCCTGAAGATAATTCTATATAATACACTTAGTGCCTCTGCATTTTTTACTGCAACACATCCATGTGAAGCAGGAATCTTCGTGTTAGCACTCAGAAAGTTCTGAGTCTTACAGAATTTCAGATTTGAAGTTTTGGGGCTGGGGATGTTAATCCCTAACACTCTATAGCTAAAGGGCAGTCACAGTACAGAGAAAAGACAGCAAGCAAATGCCGAGAGTACACAGGCTCTGCGAGAGATTCCTGAACCCCAGACCCTTCCTGGTTCTTGACCCTGGTGACCTGGATCCCAGAAGCTCCCTCTTTTTCCTTTAAAGGCTCATTCTCCTTTCTTGCCTGCGCAAGCTTGAAATGATCCTCTTTTGTTGCATCCCAAAGAATTTTAAGTAAGATGATCATACATTCAGAGGTCGATTTATAAAGCTTTCTTGTCCCTTTCTTTCATCTCCTTGATGTGATGTGGGGTGAATCTTTTGGGGGAATTGTGAACCATCTCGGGGGAGGTACAATCAGAAAGGTTACAACGTTCAGTAGATTCCAAATTTGGCAAATTGGCTCAGGATCGATGCCAGCCCCACCCACTACTCGCTCATGCATCTGGCTGGTATCCATTCCGTATGGAATTTATAATCACTTCACTGATGCCTTTAAGAAGTTCAGGCTGGAACCTCCAAGGGAGGATGGCCAATAATTGGCTTATCCTTGGGTCATTTTAGCAATGTCTCTTTATCAGTGATGAGGGATAGTTTTACTGCCTGCTATACTCCCATTCCAATTTGTCTGACCAGATAGGACCTACTAACATAAGACTGTCACAAGATGACATACACACTTTTGCACCCAGGCACAACTTTTTTTCCAGTGACTGCAGATCAACAGAAAAAAATAAAAAGATAAAGAGGTCTGTTTAAAAAGCAAGGATTATTCTAAATAAGTGTTAATGTGAAATACTGACTAACCCAGGGGTGAGGAAACAAAGTTGTCATCTTCCTATCCTGAAAAAACTCCACTAAAATATAAGAAGTAAAGCAAGTCCTGAATCAAGGTCAAGAGCCCTGGATTTGGAAGGTCCAAGTTAGAACCCCTGCCTCCACCTTCTACTAGATCTGGAGAAATAACATTTAGCTCCTGTTCTTCCATCCATGGGAAAACCACAGAGATAGTAATTCCTACCCCTACAGGTGCCAACGTCTGTCTAGGATCCTGGTACTTGACCTAGCTGGGACTTGAAGAATGTCAGGGAGTCAAAAACAAAAGCTTCTTTTTGAAAAAGAAGAGTTGATTCCTCTAATCCTACAGCAAGCTTCTTTCAATGGTGAGAAACCATTTGTCATCCTGGGGTGATTTTCACTGAGCGGTCTTTATGAGTCCCTACAGTCCAGTCAGTTATCGCCTGTCAACAGATGGCCATCGTCTGTTACTCTCAGAAAGGGCCAGCAAAGGGTGAAGAGAAGCCAGGCTTGAGATTCTTCTGGAAGGCCCTCAAAACACTTCCAGAGAAAAGGGTCTTTGACCAGCGAAATAGAAAGGGAAGGAATGGCTCACAAACATCTGGGGCCATATTAAAATGGGGGAAAGCCGAGCAGAGAGTATGGGTGACTAAACTGTCATGACAACTGGTGCTCCCACTGCCCCTCCTACTAGGAGTCCTACTGGGGACCACACCAATCTTTGGGGCCTAGACAGAGCCTTCGCAGATCCTGCCTGAGTGGAGGAGGGGCCTGAGCTTCAGCACTCTTGCCAACCTGAGACCCTCTCTGAGTCTGGGCTGCCCCAGAACGTCTTCCACTTGCCGCTCAGCTAGTTGGCACTGAACACTTACCCTGCACACATGCACAATCCAAGCAGCTGGACCCACGACTTTCACAGTCCAAATCCTCCAGCAGTACCACTAGTTATATGTGACCCAGGGAACCACCCAGCATTTTCTGGGTTCTGCTTTCTCTCCAGAAGTTGGAGGAAAGCCAAACAGCCCCTGTCATAGTAGATCTGAGTCAGGCTGACTCAGTTGTCTCTTGGGTAAGGTACTGATCTGGGGAATTTCCACAAAAAGCTGAGGTTTAAACAAATGCCATCTATTTTCTTCAGGGGGTGGCATATCTGCAGCATCTAGGACAGAGGTGACCTCAAGCAATTGTCCTTCTTTGCACCAGTCTACCTTTCACACAGAGGCCATGATGCTGGCGTGTGTGTGTGTGTGTGTGTGTGTGTGTGTGTGTGTGTACGGAGGGGGTCTGGGTAAGCTTTGATGCACCTTCAGGGTTGAGCCAGGCCTGCTGTGCTCTTCTAGCTCTTCAGCACCTTCTCTGGCCACCAGCAGGTACTACTGAGGCTGTTGACTGCCAGCTGACAGAGCACTCCTCCCCTCTGCTTTGCACTGGGACACCCCAGAGCCACATGGGAGTGTCAGCAAGCATAAGCAGGCTCCCAGGCAAGGCTGGCCAGGCTCCTGCCTGAGTGGAGGACAGGCCTGAGCTTCAGCACCCTTGTGACATCTCTTTGGGATTCCCAGAGATCCGCTGTGTTTATTTCACACCTTGGCTCTGTTCCAAGGATTGGTTGATGCCAGATAAATGAGGTGGTGATGAATCTCCCCAAGGAATTAGTCTTGAGACAAGTCTACTGAATAAGCTTTGAATCACACCTCTTGAAAAAATTGTAAGCATTTCCAATTGTTTCAAGGTTTTCTTATACAATCAGTAAATGTAATCACTCAGGCATTGTCCAGCTGGATTATATCTCGAAACAGCAAACAGCAGCTCCATGACTAACATGAAAGAAAAGGTCAAAGCATGTTTGCTGATAAACTTATCATCATGCTGGATCACAGATCTCTTCTGATGCTTCCTCCTACTCCAATTCAGTGCAGATATTTCTTTACACTGCTTCAGCCAGCTTTGCTGTTCTGTGTGGGGTTCTGAAACACCCACACCCAGAGAAGTGCAGCAGTGAGGAGTAGCAATGAGAAATCGCTCCCCCACAGGGGGTGAAGACATCACATCCTGCCATGAAGACTGATCCCCAGAACACCGTGAGCCTAGGGGTGGTAACTTTTGGTTTGGGATCATGGTGTATTAAGTCACACTTTCCATTGCTGGAACAAAATGCCCATCATACACTGTGGGAGACAACTTGAGTGACTCCCCTTGAATGCAGAACAATTGCTGTAACTTTGATTATATGGAGACTTATTTCCTTATTCTGATATGTACAAAGCTGACTATAGCATTTCCTTCTCTGTTTAATTGGCTGTAAACATTGCAAATAAGGCCAGCCAAGGTACTAGAATGTAAGCTCTAAAGCCATCAGTCTCCTGTTTCTTCATCTCTGTAAAAGATATGAGCACAGCAGGATGTTAGAGCCATCAGCTCCAGGAATGTCAACTGGATGTGAGCCTCAAGGTATGAGCTATGACTCCCCAGGGCACAAAAGTTTATATATCAGAAACTGAAGCGACAGCCTCCTAAAACTATTCAGTTGCTACCTTAATTGAATTATGCAAATTGATCCTTCTGCATATCCTTATCTCGCATTTTGCAGAGATGCTTTTCTCCCTACCTGGCCGGCCAGCTCAAGTTAAATTCCCCGCCATCCTCACTGTCACTCATCCCTGAGCCACCCCCCTTCTTCACAAAATACTAAATTCTGGGAGAGGCCTAGGATCGGGGCCTTTGTCCACAAAGCCTCACAAGATTGGAGCCTTGGCAGCCTTGGCTGCCCTTCACTTGGAATATGTCTTGGTGTCTTTACTTTCTCTGTGGGTTGCACTGGAGGTGGTAGATTGGAATTAACTTGCTGGGATTCCAATAACATCTCAATGGGACTGTAAATATAACTTTTTGAATTGTGAGGAAGACTGTAAAAGGGATTACAATGTTTGGGTGACTGCACACAATATTTGGGATTACAATAATATACAACTTAAAGGAGAAAAGGTCTATGCTGTCTCATGATTCAAGAAATTTCAGTCCATGGTTGACTGGCTCCAAGGAAGAAGCATCATGGTAGAAGAGAAAGGAGCAGGAAAATTGCTCCACCCATAGCAGCCAGAAAGCAGAGAGCAAGACAAAGTGAGCCAGAGAGAAAGGAAGGGGCTAGGGACAAGAATAGAATTCCCAGGCCATGTGCCCAGTGATCTACCTCCTCCAATCAGGTTCCACATCCTAACAGCACGTTCAGCTACATAGTCAGCAGTGGATCAACCCACTGATAAGGTTAGTGCTCCCATGATCCAATCAGCTTCCAAGAGCCCCAGCTTGGAACACATGAACCTCAAGTAGACGTTCTTGATTCAAACCATGACACATGGGGACCAATGTAGGGGGTACAAAAGATAACAATAGGCATCCAGGTACAGATATCACCTAAGGTATCAATGGTGAACCAACTGTTTAACTTTCAATGATAGCAAACAGCTGGCTGTGGCACACGTGCCATAGCTTTGCCACCACTGACCTGAGCAATGGAGGTCTGCAGGAGGTCTCTGTGAAGTTGTGGCTGTGTATGGCCAGAGCCAGGTACAGGGCTTGAGCTGCAGCTCTCTGCTAGAGAAGAGGGCAGTGGGGTCCATGTGCCATGACCGGGGTCCAGGCCTGACTTTTTAGACCCTGAGGATTTGGAGACCATATTTTCTGAGAATGTGACTCACCTCCATAATCCAAAGCATTCCCCAGCGAACACCACATGGGCAGCTGCCATGCATGTCTAATGAGTCATGGTGGACGAAGGGCAGCAGGGAAGAGAAGAGAGTTTGGATCCTTCAGTGTAACCTGTTATTATGTGCATCAAAAAGGAAAGGAAAGAAAATCAAGTGGAGTCACCCCTCAGTGTCCATGGGGTTTGGTTGCAGGACCTCCTGTAGGTATCAAAATCCTTGGATGCTTAAATCCTTTACACAAAATGGCATAGTATTTACATACAACCTATGTACATCCGCTTGTATACTTAAATTATCTCCAGATTACTTATCATATCTAATACAATGTAAATGCTATGTAAATAGTTGCTATATTGTATTTTTAGGGAATAATGGCATAAAAGACATCTGTACATGTTCTGCACACACAAAAATACTGTATTTTCCCAATACAGTATTTTCAATCTTTGGTTGGTTAGTCCATGGGTGTGGAATCCATGGATACTGAAGACTGACTGTACTTACTGAGTATCTAACACAGACAGGTTTTATGATATGGAAACCAAGGCTGTCTATGGTAAGGTCCACAGTCAGAGCCCTGACTGTGAGGCTCTGCCTACAGCAGACCCACTGACTTTCACTCCAAGACAAGGAAACTCTCTCATTTCTCCACAAAAGCAAAACTGCAAGATCCAAGGCTGTTTCCCTTACACCACTCTCTGATTTTAGGAAATTCAATCTACGTTTGCTTGGATATGAAGAAAAGGGGTAATGGGTAAGTAAAGCTAAAGAGCAACAATTCCAGAACTTGCTTGACCTCATCAATCCTTAAAGAAAGAAAGTGGGAAACGCAGAGAAGCAGCCAAGGCCAAAGTCACATGATGCATCAGAGACAGCAGAGTTGGGCTCTAGTAGCCAACACAGGGCTAAAAAGGCGGCACTCCTACGAGAACAGATGAAGGGTTTACATCACATCCAAACAAGGCTGTATTGATTCTCCACTTACGTACTGAGATTAAGAGCCTAAACCAGAACACAGGAAGCACAAAGCACTGGTCACTTGACTACCCCACAGCTGCATGCCAAGAGTAGGCCTGGCTTTCCAACTCCCGTTCCAGGCCGCCTCTGACTCAAAGAGGTATGGGGTAATTTAACTGACGCCTACCTCACTTCCCTGGGCTGTACAACGGGGGCGGGGCGGGGACACCAGGAAATAAAGCAAGGATCTTGGGAAAAGAAGAGCTGGTCTGAAAGTGGGCCTCTATCACTATAGGAGGTTCAGTTTAACTAGCACCCCCACTACGAGGGCTCAACAAGACCTCTGTCTGTGGACACCTGGAAACAGGTTAGGCAGGGAGGGTCCTGTCTAGGTTCACACAGTTGCAAAGTCACGGGTTAGATTCAAACTGTGTTCACCCCATTAGGGAGAACAATGCTCTGTTTTAGGGGAGAAGGGCAGAATTAGCAGACCCCAATTTATACAAGGCACAGTGATTTGTCCAGCAGCTTCAGGGTTCAAGCTAGTCTCTGCAAACTTTCAGGGCTTAACCCGAGGCAAGATATTTAACATTGCTGACCTCCACTGTCTTCCTGTTTTCCTGTCTTCTTTTAGATTAATTTGCTATCATTCCACTCTAACCACATCTTAGCTTATAATTTTTTGTTGTATTGTTTTAATGGTAGCCTCAGGGTTTACAGTACAAGCTGTACATTCCTAATCCAAAAATTGGAAATACAAATACATGGAAAGCTCAAAGTTTCGGGCTTCCGAGCACTTCAACGTTGCATCAGTAAACTCTATGCAAAGGTGCCAAAACCCAGTGAACTTTAAATTGGAAACACTGAAATCCCAAGCAATCCAGATAAGAGAAATTCAACCTAGGTAAAGCTTTAACTTATCCCAGTGTATTTTCCAGTGAAGCAATATAACTTCCTGTATAGTGTGAGAACCTTACAATGGTATATTTTCTTTTCTTTCCTCTTGGCTTTTGTGCTAATGTCACCCATTTTACTTCTAGTAATGTGTTGTAAACATCACATTACTTGGTTATTATTTTTGTTTGAACAGTTTTAAAAGAGATTTTACATACTGAGGAAAATCTTATATATTTACCTATAAAGTTACTATTTTGATGATTTTTATTCCTTTGTACAAATCAATATTTATATATGGTATTATTTTCCTTATGTCTGAAAGTTTTCCGTTAATATTTCCTATACAATAGTAAAGTTGTGTTGGCAATGAATCCTTTCAACTTTTGCAAGTCTGGCAGTGTCTTTATTTTACTTTATTTTGGAGACAAAACTTTGCTAGATATAGAATTTTAGATTAATTTTTCCCTTTCATTGCTTTAAAGATGCTGTTCTTTAAAGAACTGTTTTCCCCTTACACACACCTTTTGAATAATACAGTTTCTGTATTTCTTCCAAGGAAGGATATTTTGCTCTTTTTAAAGAGAAATTTTAAATATCAACCTCCAAAAGGAGAGAAAATGGATGCATGTAAATTCCATATAGGAAATAAATAGTTTGCAGCAATGTAAATTTACCTAAGAATTTCCATTAAATTCAAGGATCATGTGAGGCTTCCACTAATGTACTAGGAATCATTAGCAAAGGTTTGTTACTAAAATTGTCTTACATGAAAGATAGTGAAATCTCTTCAAGATAAGTTTGCTTGTGATTTATGTGTTTCACCATCTTCCAACTTCCTTGTCCCTAGTGAGACATCTGCTGTCATCCTTCTATTTGTTATTTTATATGAACCATTCCTTCTTTAATGTTTTCAGCCAGGTTGATGAGGAAAGGCATTACTCCCAGCCCAGTGTTAGCACTGGATGCTGTTCCCTCTGGTCCTTGGCTGAGGGTTTTTTTGGTTTGGTTTTGGTTTGGTTTTGGTTTTGGTACCAGAGATCAAACTTATGACCTCTCGCTTGCCAGGCAGGTGCTTATGCCACTGAGCTAAATCCCTGGCCCCCTCGGCTGACTCTTCTATCTTTCCCTTGGCTCATTCCTCACACACACACACTAATATGTACTCAGTTGCACACTGAAGGCAAATCTGTTGCAGATCTGAGTTCTCCCTCTGTCCATTACTCTCCCCTGTGAACTCTACACACTTGGTCTCCTTAGATTCTCAGCTGCATACCTTCAACTCAGGGAGTTCATTGTGTTCTTCCTTGGCTTCCTCTCTTGAGGCATAGCCTGGAAATGCTGGATAGCAAACTGGGGCAATGGTAGGGTTTATACGGTCTATTTCGTCTCTACCAAAGATCACGGTCCTTCATGGCTTCCATCCAGTGGAAACCATTTGCGCATACATAGACTTCTTTGGTCACACAGGTATATCTGTGGCCTATTACTCCAATTCAGCTGAAAGTCCCTAGTGCTCATGTGACTGAAATCTCAGTGCCTCCCAATTCCGTGCACAGCATAGAGTGCCTTCTCATTCTACTTGGCCCTTAAGACAGGGGACATATGCCTAGCACACTCTTCCACACATAGAAAGAACGTGTCAATACTTCACAATGATTCTTAACCGGCAGTCATACAGGCTATATGCATGAACATGAATTATAACAGCTCCACCTAGAATGGTGTACTTTATCAGATTTTGGAGAAGAAATTCTTTCTTGTATGAAGCCCTCATTTACCTTAGGCTGTATCTGCAAAAACTGATTGACTGTGATGGAATGGTAGAGATAGTTAGAAAAAGCACAGCCTGGAAGCAAAGGAGCGGAAAGATGAGAATATGATTTAATTCTAAAGTTTTGCTTCTATTTGGGCTCTGCTTTTACCTACTTCATGGCTAAGAATGTTCCTTGGGTAACAAAATATAACACTTCAAACATTTAGCCTATCGGGCAAAGAAAGCAAGAACTGCCAAAAGCCCTGTATAATCAGCCAATCTGTGACTCTTTCATGATTTCCTGACACAGGGTGATGTTATTAAAATCAGCTCTGAGTATTATGAAAACAGCAATTTGTGGTGAGAAAGAATCTCAGAGTCCAAAGGTTTCCATGGAGAAGCTCAAGCGCAGTGCTGGGATCACGAACTCTCACCTAGGAGGGCTGTGGTATTGTTCATCCTCCCCAGATCTGAGATAAGCCAAGCAGGTAGAAAGAAATGCTCGCTCTTTTTCAGTGCTCAGGAGACAAAGGCCTTATTCTTTTTCATTTTCAATTTTAAAAATCCTGAGATTCTGGACTCAGCAGAAGCCACCCCAAGGCCTCAGCCTGCAAATGTATTCCACGGACACTCTAGCTTCTTTCTGTCACCAGAGACACACTCTGCTGACCTTCTGCTCCCTGTTATATATAGCGAGACCCTTTCCCTTTGATCAGTAGGCCTGGGCTGTGTTTTGGAAACAGCTGGCTGTGACACACTAGCAGGTCATGAAATCAGTTTAGTGCCTTAGGACTTAGCGTTTCGTAAAGTGACATAAAATACAAAGAAAAAAGCCAAAGCACATCACAGTAGTGAAGGCAATATTTTTTCATGAAATTTCTTTTTTTGCAACTTCATGCATGTATGTTTGGAAATACTGGGTTTTAATGAAAAGTATGCCTTTTACTTTGGGTTATGTTCAAAAGAATTTGAAAACCACTGGTCCAGAAACTATTAAGCATTTTGTGTTTAACTGTGGGTGGGAGTGGAAATTAATACAACCTCTGCTTATCATGCCAATGTCCCTTAAATACTTGATTCTAAGAAACCATTCAAAGGTACACAAAAATCTAACAAATGAAACATAACAATTTTGGTAGTAGAATGTGTTCTATAGCATCACCTATAAAAATGAAAAATAGTATATAACCTGAAGAATTGGTTCAATGAATTATGGTACACCTACATGATAAATGTTACTAATCATTAAAATTCACTGCACAGGAGGGATCCAAAGGATGATGCCTACACCTAGGAATCCTGGGTGCAAATGGGAGATTAAAAAATTTGAAACTCATACACAACAGAGAAAGAATATGGTGTGAAAAACCTCAGACATCTCTTAGAAGTATAAATGTGGCACATTATTGCTTTATTTTTTTGTGCTTTTCTGTATTTTTAAAACCTTTAAAAGTGTGTTACTTTTGTATTGGTAAAAATTATACAACAAATGCAGTTTGAAATCTGCTTTACTCAGGGAAAAAAAGCCTATTTTCGCCAAGTGATGCTCATGATAGGCAATGGGACAATTAACTTAACAACTGAGAGAAGCAAGATTTCACCAGACTGGCTGGTCTCGGTGGGGAGGCAAACATATGATGACAGAAGTGCTCACATCTTGGTAAACTGTACAACATTTTCATCCTCTCATCTTCTAAAGTCTCCAGCTCCTAAACTAGACACATGACATCAAAAGTTGTCCCCAAGAAATAAGTTATCAACACGGGCACCCTTGCTCTGAATGGAAGTAGCCAAAGTAATGAGAGCCGTGTTCTTAAAGTGTTTGGGGTTTTAAAAAATTATAAAGACCAAAGCAGACAAGTGTTGTGGAATAATCCCAAGTTCTAGGGATAAGGGGGAAAATGGGTACACAGAGCATTCATTCATTGATTCATCCCATCATTCAATGCCTCTGTCTTTCAGAGGATCTATTAGCTGGTTATCACTAGCCCTCAGTGGCTTACTGAATACCCCGCTACCATCATCCCTAGGCTGTCAGGGTGAGGTTTACTCCCTGACCTCGCAGCATTAGTTTTCTCACTTATAAAATAACGGTGAGCAAGCATCACTGACAGGTAAGTGTGTACCACATGCCCAGCCCCATATGAACGCTTCGTTTCTGTGACTGCAGCTCTGTGGCTCCAGGGGTTGTGGGAAGATCCAAGTGCCAGCCACAGAGAGCTGTACGGATGGTGCTTCTCTTCTTCCAGGTCTGCTGCATTTCTCTGGTCAGTGCTTCCTTCCTCAGCACCCTCACCTGGACTCTGCCCCTGCCTACCTTGTGTTCCCCAACACACCACATCCCTATCTTCATTCTGTAGGCAGGTGTCCCCTGCCTGTGATACTGTGATATAACAAATAGTCATGTGGTCTTCAGCTATGATGCTGGCACAGAGCTCCCAATATATTACAAATAAATACATATTTGTTTTCTGTCCTTAGTGCCTGGTAGAGAACTCCCCAAAAGCCCATCATTACCTGCATGGTAGGGGTGAGATGAGCATCTTTTGTTTTAGGATTTGGTCTTTGGCCCTGAATCCTGACCTAGAGTTCCTAAATCCTTCAGAATCTTCTGGGTGTTAGGAGGTCTTTTGCCCTAAGGAGGTGATCCTTGGTGGGCTCCTGGACAGTTTCAGGAGGGGGACTGCTCATCTCAAGCCATGATAAGAAGCTTGGAACACTCATCCCATCCTCTAGGAAGGGGAGAGGGATTGGATATTGAATTAATGATCAGTCACGCCCATGGGACAAAGCTTCACAATAACCATCAAAATATGTGGTCAGAGAATTTTGTGAACAGACCTACCTTCCAGGAGAGTGGTGCACCCCAGCTCCATGGGGAGGGAAATGCCTGTGTGGGGGACCCTTCTCTAGACCTCAGCCTATGCATCTCTTATTGTGGCTGTTCATCTGTATCCTTTGTCAGGTCCCTTATAACAGCAGGCAAATATATCTCTCTGAGTACCATGAACTGTGATAGCAAATTACTGAACCATTTTCTGTTGCTTTTATAAACCACCCGAGGCTGGATATTTTAAAGGGCAAAGAGGTTTATTTAGCTCATAGTTTTGGAGGTTGAATGTCAAAAATTAGGTGATCCTATTAGTTGGCCTCTTGTGAGGGTCTTCTGGCTACATCACAACATGGCGAGTGACATCACAAAATAGAAACTTGGTCAATACCAGTGAGTGGTGCATGTGGAAAAGAGGTCCTGTGCCAAGAAAGAAAAGCAAGAGAGTGAGTTAAGGAAACTTAACTTGCTTTATAATAACCCACTCTCATAGTAAATTATCATCCAGTCCTACAAGAACTAATCGCATCTCAAGAGAGCTAACCCTGTCTCTCAAGAAAACCATCAATTTATTCATGAAAGCTGATCCTTCATGATCCCTAATGCCTCTTGATGGCCCCATGGTCTTAATGTCATCACACTGAGGAATTAACTCTCAACATGAGTTTTGGGGAGGACAGATCATAGAAGACAGGATAGTCCAGGAGGAAGCTCCAATCTTCCCTCACCTCAGGCTGAGGCATCCATCGGGGAGACTCGGTCTGAACCAGCTCGGTGCCTCATGAGTGTCCTGCTTCTTCTCCGTGAGGGCTGCTCCCATCTGAGCAGTCACTGTAGGTCTCTAACCTAACCTCGCTCTAACCCAGAATCCCTGGGTTCTGCTTTCAGCTGCTTCCTGCCCATCCCAAAGGCACAGCCAGATTCTGGAGCTGCAGGTGCTAGGGCCAACTATACCTCAGCTCACTAAAGAAGGCCACAATGAGCCATTGCCTCGGCTGCCTTGAAACACCAGGGCTCCTGACCCAGCTGTGCCCCAGAGCCGGTGGTCACTTTCTTCTCCACTCTCTTCCTTTCCTATTTGAACTCCCAAACTATGTCCTACAGGAACAAACAAGCATGTCTACCACCGCCACCACCATCATCATGGACTCGGCCATTTTAGCTCAGTGGTCGTGCTGGCTTCTGGATAAGCCAGCACCAGTGTCCACATGGGAGAAACCCTCAGCTGTGACAGCAGCTCTGTCCCTCGCCCATCCACAGGTCCCTAACTCAGAGGCAGAGAGCGGTATGTTGAGCTTTCCAGAAATTCTTCCTCCTTTTATTTTCTTCAGCTACCCTTAACTTGCTCTTGACCTGTTGTTTACTGAGGCTACACTTCTTTCTCTTCCTTTTTTAGACCCAGAGATAATTTCAGCTCAAGGTATTTATTTTCTTCCATCCCTGGAGATTTTACTTATATCTGAATATCTCATTACTTATTTTTGCAAAGAAACTCAGTGCTACACTGAGCTGTGCTACAGCAAAAAGCAAAGGGCACCACTATCTAATCAGATAAATGAAGTCATTAAACTCAGGCAAACTCATGAGATATGGAGGCAACTGTTTGCTTAATCAGCAAAGACTTGGATGAAAAGAAAATAATTGCAGTGAGCAGCTACTATAAGCAAAGGGCTAGCGCATTTTCATTTAGCTTATTCCTTACAATTTGGCTTTCTATGGAATAGAAAATCATTCCCTGTTTGCACATGGGGGAAACTGAGGCTCAACTGAGGTTACCTGCTTAAGTCAAGGTAAGTCATATACGGTAGAGCAAAGCTAGGACACAGACCTAGATCCCTCCAGTGCTAAATAGTGTGCTTTTTGTTATAAATAATGTGCCTTTTAATACCTCAAGCAAATTTTGCATTTAAATCTTTGCAACAGTGTCATTACCCATACCCTGGGCTGTGACTACAATATAACTCTCAGAGAAACCAGATCTGGTCATTTTAGAAGACAATTACATGATTCTCCACTGAAGTCTCCAATCTCCCCTCCTTCCCACCTTGTGTCTCTGTCTCTCTGTCTCTGTTTCTCTCTCTCTCTCTCTCTCTCTCTCTCTCTCTCTCTCTCTCTCTCACACACACACACACACACACACTCACACGTGCACATACCCTTACATCTCCCAAGGCTGGAAATAAGAAACATCACCACTGAAAAAAGAACCATGAGGCTTTCCGCGCAGAGGTTGGACGAGAGCTTGCTGTGACTCTTGTGTGTGATTTAACATCACCTGGCAGACGCAGTACCCTGCTACAGGATGGCCTTCACTCGCCAGGGCGAGAGGCACATCTGGTAGCTCTTGTTCCCTGTGGTCCCCTCAGGTCTGCTTGAAAAGGGAGCCCGAGAGGCTTTGCACACTCGGTAACTGTCACGGCGCAGGAGAAGCATGTCCTAAGAAACTCTGACATAAGAAAGCTCAGAATGGCCCAGAAGAAATATTAGGAAACAAAGATTCTTTGTGGCAAAATTCTTCCTCACACCTAAACATGTCTGTTTAGCAGCTGATGTCTGTAATTATCTGTTTACATGCCTTATCTGCTCAAGTAGCAGGTAAGGAAGGAGGAAGTGTTGGAACACACCATCATGGTAAGGGGCACGAAAAACACAAGAGTATTACAAAGTCAGTGGGAGGGCAGGCTTCAGTTTGCAAGGGTTTATTTTGCATGACAAGACCAAATAAGACTTTTTGGTGATAACACACTCGAATTATATTAAAAACAGCCACATCCCCTGGATGAAGGATGTCCAAGGTGCTGACCTGTCCTGAACTCCGTTTACACAGGACAGGATCTCAGCGCATTCTGCAGATTGTGAGGTGTCTTTCCCTCCATTCACTTATCCAACAGAGTTATGAGCCCTCACTTTGCACAAGGCTGGGTTCTAGGTGCTCTCGAAACATTAATTAAAAAACAAAGACAGCCAGGTGGGGCAGCACACACTTACAATCCTAGTTCCTCAGGAGGCTGAGACAGGAGGATCACAAAGTTCAAGGCCAGCCTGGGCAGCTTCACAAAGTTTAAAAAACAAAGTGACTGGGGATGTAGTGCAGTGCAAAAGCCAGGGTACAACTCCATGTACCCCAAAAAACAAATGCAAGAACTAGGGAGAAATCTCTGCTCTGTTGGGTTGTTATGAGATATTAAGTAGTTATTACATATGAAGGCTTAGGGCAGTAGCTGGTATATGGTGAATACCTGAATGAGGGTCAGCTCTTATCTTAATCTTATCCCTGAGACACCGGGTAGAAAAATTGCCCTAGAGAGTAGCTGCGTCCAGTTGAAAGACAGAGGCGTTGATGGTGCTGTGGCCTCTTGTGCTCTGGAACCCAGCCTGGAGAGCTTGGGCTGCCCCTTGGACTAAATAAGAAAATAAGAGGTAGACCCAAAACGATCCTCTGGGCTGGAACACTACAAAAATAAAATGAGTGCAGATATAATCTTTTTAAAAAGTTGTAAGCCACTTTCTACACTAGGACATTCATTTTTGTAGCAGGTCCCACTAAATAATTCCAAAGGGAGGTATTAGGCACCAACTCTGCCGGCCGGCCGGCTCTGTGCGAGCAGGTAGCTCCAGCTCCCAGCTCCCTCCAACTTCCTCTACAAATAAAAGCTTGGCTTCGGAGACCATCGAAGTGGTTTAAATGCAAAGTGTCAACCAACTGCTCAGCCAAGTGTGATGTCCATACAGTGACCAAAGCAGCCTTTGCAGACAGCCAGGTGCCACTGCATGGGAGATGTCAAACTAAGGACCCACGACTTCCGTGTTCACAGAGGCGACAGTCTCAAACCACAACAAACCGAGAGCAGTGTGCAGTGAGGAGAGTGACCCTGGTTGCTGCGCCCGCTTAGGTAGGGAGCTTCTTATTCCAGGAGAGGAATGGAAGAGATGAAAATATGAGCCATGTCTCAGTGAAGAGAGACAAGGGTGTGAGGGGTGAACGCTGGAGGCGGCTGGGGGGGCGCCCACAGGAAGGGCCCTGGCAGGAAGACCACGCGTTCCAGGATGGAACACGGAGCCCAGGGCAGGACCACAGCAAGGAGAGACGCAGGGAGGTGAGCAGGGGCCAGGCAAGGGAAGGCGCTCCGGGACCATGTGAAGGAGCTTGAGTCTCACCTACTGCAGAAGGCACTGGAGGCCTGGGGCGGGGCATCCCAGTGAGGATTCATGTTTTATTTCAGGGGGCTGGGAGTTGTGCACTTGAAGAGAGCTAGGTGGGGGAGCGAGGCTAGGGAGCGGTCTGTGAGGTAAGAGGGGAGGCAGGTAAAACCAACAGAAGGTGGAAATTGGCAGGATGGGGAAACAGACAGCTTGAAGAGTGGAGGAGATGGTGACTACAAAAATATTTACTGAGCACGGGATCTGCTCCTCTGAGCAGTCCAAATATTTACTCACTTACCCTAATAACACTCCAAACCAGGTATTATTCCTATTTTTCAGATGGGGAAATAGAGGCACACAATGTCAGCAGCTTTCCCAATGCTGCACAGTTAGCAAATGGAATTAAGGCTCAGATCCCCAGGTAGATTCCCTGAGGCCTGCCACGCACCGCACCGGGCCCTGTCCTGAGTACAGTCTAGGTGCCAACTTATTTAAAACCCCAGCCACTCTCTGAAGTAGCTCCTGGTGGCTCATTCTATCTCCAGTGAGAGAATTCACATTCAGAGAACCAAAGTAACTGTCCGCAGGGCTGGTGCATGGAAGCGCTAGATTATAACCCAGGGCAGCCCAGCAACTGTCCACCCCTCAGAGACTTGACTCTCAGGATTGGCTGTGGGGCTGGATTCAGAGACGAGAAAGACGAGTAGCCTCAGGCAACCACAAAGGAGTAGAGTCAGGAGTAGAGCTAAGTGGCAGGGGCTTCGAGGCAGGCAGAGTGGACCGAGATGTGGAAATACCAAACCCCGGAGCCTGAGAAGAGGGCCAAGATCAGGGTCTGGACAGCCCACCTATAAGGGGTGTCTCAGAAAGTCAAGCTCAGGCAAAGGTGACTGATCAGTCACAGAGCCACTGCAAGGAGGAACTCTGCTGTCACAGTCAGCAGATGAGAACGTGAGTGCAGCACATACATCCCATGAGACCCAGACTTCAGTGTCCACCATCGAGGCACTGAGAGGGAAGCATGCAGGGTGCGGCAGCCCTCGGCAGTGAGAAGAGACCTGGGCACCGTGGGCCCCATTGAAGGACACGAAGAAGACGACCCAGGCACTGGCTACGGGAATCCCACCTGGCTGCACCTGTTGTGTGAGCTGCCAAACCCTCAGGGTCTGGAGAGCCCCCCTGGTCTGAGATGGCTGGGGAAAGCGAAGGCTTCTCCCATCTGGAGGAGGCAGGCAGGGAGAAGCCCGGCTGGCTCCTCTGGAAGCCACCAAAGCTCTTTGGCTCCTCATCCTGAGGCCCCCATAAGCTGACCTTCCCCTCACACACAGGCCATTGCCCAGCACTGGGCAGTGGAGGGTCTCGTCACTTCCAAGGCCAAACAGACTCCAGAAGACCCCAGTTCTGCTACGGTTTGAATGTGATTTGTCTTCTTGGAACTCACGCAGGAGTTTAACTCCCAAAGTCTCTTACATCATGGGATAAAGCGGGCAGAAACTTGATCTGGCTGTGCTGTTTAGAGGTAGGGCCTCTGGGAAGTGATTCGCTTAGATTTGCCCAGGACGGTGGAGAACCCCAATCGAGTCTTGGCTCTGTAAGGAGGGGAAAGATGACATGGACACAGGGGTACACCTGTACTCCCACCATGATCTTATGCTACCAAATGAGACCCTCAAAGTGTCTGCGACGTGCTGTTTGCACGTCCAACCTCCAAACCTGAGAACTAAAGAAACCCCTTTCCTTGTAAAGTGGTCTGCCTCAGGCATTGCACTATAATAATGAAAGAGGGGATAATGTAGGTTCTATCCCTGTCTTGGTTGAGGACAAGAGAAGGTGAGTGGTGTGGGTGGGAGCGGGTGAGCTTAAGAAGGACCAGCAGGCAGAGGCAGAGGGGAAAAGATGCAAGTAGGGATCCTTTGTTGAACACGGTCTGCTGGTCAACCCCAGCCAAGCCTCAAGAGCTGTGCTTGGCAGCACCACCACTGACTCAGCTACCAGCGGGTGTGCAGGGTCTAGTAAGCCAGACTGCCAGATTCGACACACAGAAACTGAGACTGCCCAGTAAATTTGAATTGCAGGTAAATAATGCATAAATTTCAGCTTAAATATTCTATACTTAGACTAACATATGGATGCGCTGGTTATCTGCAATTCTAATCTCACTGGCGCCTGTATTTCACCCAGCAACCCAACTAGCCAGGCCTGGCGTAGCTGCTGGGTAAATACATCAACTACGCTGGCAACGGTCGGCCTGTCGCGCTTCGGTCACTGGCCGTCTCACTGTGAAGGCTGACTGCTCATGTTTTTGTCAAGGCGACAGAAGGAGCAGGTTCCTCCCTCACATCTGAGCTGGCTGGAGGTCTGCTGTTCTGCCCAGCAGCCCCAGACTCCACGCCTAAAGATGTGGACCGTGCTCTTGCTCCGGCAGAACCCAAAGCGCTGAATGAATAGTCACCTCACTACTGAAGCCTCAAGTACCCCTGGGGCAGCTTGTGTCCACGGGAGACTGGAGATGGAACCTGGAACCCAGGATGACAACCTTCGTGGAGAAAGAAAAGAAAAAGCAAGTGTGTGGGAGGAGCCATAGTTAGCATACATTTTTGTTATTTTACAACTAATTTGATTAAGCTCTTTTCTCACAAGCTGGAGTAGAGGCAGAAGGGTCAATAAACTAGAAAGAAATAAAACCAGAATATGTAGAAGAAAACATTGGCTTTGCTGTGGGCTTGTGGTTTATTATTATTATTAATATTATTATTATTACTAATTTGAATGCAGCATAATATTTGTACTATTCACGTGGCAGAGTGCAATGTTTTGATCTGCATATGCACTAGGTAGTACGATCAACTCTGGGTAATGATCACAAACTTTGCCTTATATAAAAACACAGGCAAGCTGGGTGTGGTGGCTCATGCCTGAATCCCAGCACTAGGGAAGCTGAGGCAGGATAATTGTTGAGATTCAAGACCAGCCTGGGCTACACAGTAAGATCAAGGCTGGCTTGAACTCCATAGCGAGACCTTGTCTCAAAAAGACAAAAAATAAAAGAAAAAAGAAAAACACAGGTGATCTCTTCCTCAACTTTCTTCCCCCCTCAACTCAGGGCATGGCCTTCCTGGAGATTCTGTGATTGTGAGATTTCCCGTGGGGTGAGCGGGAAAGAGAACCAAAGGTGCAGCTGAGTTATGACAGGGACACTGAGCTGACCACAGACCACAGACAGTGCAAGCAGGTGAAAGCCAAGAACATCGCAAGGTCCTGGGGAAATGGACTAACTTCCCTGGACAGCCTGGCATCGGGTGGGATGTAGCACTCGAGGGTTCCGTGAACTTCGTATTAATTTCAGTCACCTCTCACTTCTCCCCTAGAAACCTGCTGAACTGTTGAACTGTGTGATTCAAGAGAAATTTTTATTTTCTAATAGAACCAAGGAATATTAAGCTTAAAGTTAAAAAAATAAAAACTGAGACAAAGGACATGTGCTGATTCCGATAAAGATGCATGTGCAAAAATTAATTTATGAGTGTGGAATGATTAGCGATGCTTGGCAGTGTGGTTTAGAACTTCTGTGTAGCAGATCTGTAAATATTTGACGGAGAATCAAAAGTTCAGATATCCTTGCTTCTTCATAATAGTTACACATCACATCGGGCAAAATTCAAACAGCACTCGAGGGTGGCACACAGGTAAAAAATTCTCAGATTTCATAATCAAGTTACCTGCATCCCATTTAAATTTTCATACTATTTAACAGTGCTGCTTCATTTCTGTTACAAAGTTTTTGGGAGATACTAGGAAGGTTGCTAAAAAGATCTTGTGATTTTTAACTCTGGTTGTTCATTAGAAGTAATCTAAATACACCCACTCCTGATTCCTGAGACACGCCCCAGTCCTGATGAATTAGAATCAATGGGATGGATGACAAAATCTGCATTTTACGAAAAGTACATCAGATGACTTTAATGTACATGCGTCTGGTTTAAGAACTCCTGAAAAGTTGACCTTCTGTGTCAAGAATTATCTACCTCAGATAAGCAGTGCGAGGAGAGTTTTAAAAAAAAAAAGGAATATATGGGGACAGAGAGGCTCTATTAGCATATAGGGTGCCAGAGACTTTTGCTCCCTTAATAATACCAAAAATGGATAAAATAAAAACCAGATGCCTATGGAGCTATCAAGCAGCAGCGACTGAAGGAACCCTTGATAAACTGAACTGTAGAGAGGGACAAGCACTTTTCAGTGGACTGGAAATTGCACAATGAAAGAACAAAAGCAAGAAGATAGATCCATGGCAATTATTCAAATTGAAGCACAGAGAGAAAAAGAATAAGAAAGAAGAATACATTCAGTGATATGTGTCCAATATGATACAGTTTGACATATGTAGACTTGGAAACCAAGAAGGAAAGAAACAGGACAGAAAAAATTAATAAATGAAAAAATATTTCCAAATTTGATGAAAAATTTCATTCCCAGATCTCAGATACGCAACAAATATCAAATGTATAGACACAGAAAGCCACTCCTACACTACATAACCAAACTTTGAAAGCCAAACAGAAAGAAAATCTTAAAAGCAACTAGAGGTGAGAAATTTACACACAGAGAAAAAGCCAGAAAAGTGATGTCTGTTCTCATGAGAATCAGGAAATTGAGACAGCAATAGACTAACATCTTTAAAGTGCTCAGAGAAAAATACACTATTAACCTAAAATTCTCATTGGCAATTGCTTCAAAGAAAGACTGAAAAACAGAAAGAAGAGAAAGGAAAAGGGAAAAAAAAGACTTTCTTTAAAAGAGGGGGCAGAAGTCATTAATAATCTATAATAGATCTATAAAAAATGTTAAGAGTTAGAAATTTTCAAAGGGAAATATATATATATATGTCAATAAAAGTGATACAAGGGAATCACAAACCATGTTCCATTCACCCAAGAGCAGGCAGAAAAGTGGGAAATAGAAACAGATGGAAAAACATAAAAATCAGAGTATCACAGACTTTAATCCAAACATATCAGGCATCGCTTTAAGTGTAATTGATCTAAATGCTCCAGTGAAAAGTCAGAGACTGTCGAATTGCTTTAAAAATGCAAGATCCAATTATAAACTTTTAATACGAAACTCATTTTAAAGTAGGTTAACCTAAAAGAATGAAGAAATATGTACTATGAAAACATTAAACAAAAGTTCTTTGGAGTAGCTATATTAATATGTCAAAACAGATTTCAAGACAAGGGATATTTTTCAGGGGTAAAGAGAGAAATTGCATAATGACAAAATAGTCAATTCTCCAAAAAGGAATAATAGCCTTATACGTAAATACACAAAATTGTTTTTAAAAACGACCTTCATAATACTTGAAGCAAGAACTAGTAATACTGAAAGGGGAAACAGACGAACTCATAATTATAGTTGGAAATGTCCACTTTTTTCTTAGACACTAGTGGAACAAGTAAGAAGAAACTCAGTAAGGGCATGCATACATCTGGAATGTAATTCACCAACTTGGCCTAGTTTACCTTATAAAATTCTCCTTTTAACTACAGTAGAATACACATTCTTTGCAAGTGTATATGGGGTAACGCGCACACACACACACACACACACAGTGGGGCGTAACTTTCAAAGACTAGAAGTCATAAAAAGGATGTTTTCAGAGCAGGACCATACTTCTAAATAATCCATGGGTCAAAGGGAAAGTCTCAAGAAAAAATTTAAACTATTTTTAACTAAACGAAAACATATCAAAATTAGAGGAATGTAGCTGTAATACTTAGAGAGTATTTTTAATATTAAATGATAATATTGGCCAAGAAGGAAGACCTCATTGCAGTGACCTAACTTTCCACCTTAGGAGACCCGTAATAAAAGCACAAGTAAAATCAAAGCAAATGCAAGGAAATTGGCAACCATCACAGATATTAATTAAATTTAAAACAGAAACATAGAAGTCAATCACACAAAATATTAAACACCCTATACAACTGATAAGCTTTCAGATCTCTGATAAGAGAAAATATCAGCAAAGAATGATCTCACAGACATTAAGAGGATGACAAAAATGCTGCAGTAACCAACACAAAGATCATAAATCTGACAACTAGGTGAAACATATAAAATAATCACTCAAGAATATGTGCTTACAATTTGTGATAGCTAAATCCTGGAAACAACCAAGATGCCCATCAACTGCAGAGTGGATGAAAAAGATGTGGCATTTTTATACAATGGAATATTACTCAGCTATAAAAAAGGATGATCTTGAGGCCTTCATAGGCAAATGGAGACAACTTGAGACTATCCTCATTAGAGAAATAAATAAGAATCATATTTATAAATATCATATTGTGTTGCTAGTATAAAAAGTAAATAAGAACTATAAGTGTAATAAAACCAAAATGTGTAATTACTATTGTAAAAAAGAGAGGAAAAGAAAGTGCTCTAAGGAATATAACTGCATGTATGTTTGAGTGTGTAAAATAGATGACCATATTGCTGAGTCTTTGTTGGATCTTTGAGCAGAACTGTTTGTAGTCTGACTGTTTGAATGTTTACTATGTACCCTTTAACTTTGTAACTTGAACAACTACATCCAGGATGACAGTATGTAATTTATAAACTACTGACTTGTTAGTGGGGCTTTTTCTCATTTTCCTTTTTTTTTCTTTCTTTTAGAATTCTGTATTGTTGCTACCCTTTTTTCTGTTTTGTTTTTTTCTACTCTTTAAATAAAATTTTTAAAATGTAAAATTGCTATTGTAAAAAAAGAGAAAATAGGAAGCTCTATAAAAGATATAGCTTCATGTATGTTTAGGTGTGTGGGATTGATGACCATATTTCTAGGTTCTTGTTGGATTGTTGAACAGATCTGTTTGTACTCTCACTGCTTTAGTGTTCACTTTGTGTGCTTTAATTTTGTAACTTGAAAAACTATTTCTAAAAGAACAATATGTAATTTGTCAATTTGTGATTTCTTACTGTTTATCTTCTTTTCTTGAAATTCTGTAATATTTCTATCTTTTTTCTGTTTTTTTCTCTTTAAATAAAAAAAAATGGAGTATACCCGCCATAAAGAATGAAAAACTGGACACTTTTATAGGTAAATGGATGCAACCATTAGTGAAATAAATAAGACACACATGTAAATATCATATTGTTTCATTAGCTGAAAGAAAAAAATATGTATATGTATATGTATATGTATATAAAAAGTAGTTAGGATAGATACACCACTGATTTCTCTGAGTTTGCTGAAGAGAAAGATTTGTACTGGTACTGTTTGGACAATTAAGTCCAGGTTTCTTGGGTGATGATTTGGGGATGATGATAAGCAATACATGTACATCGTTACCCCATGATTGACGTACTTTAAAGTTTTGTTATACTTTTTTCTTTTCTTTCTTTCTTTTTATCTATGGATCAAATGGATTTTGGGGGAAAACAGAATACATGTTTAGTAAGTCAAAAAGGAAAGAGAACAGTCAAAACACTTCTGAGAAGAATGGAGTTGGAGAATTTGCACTACCCATTTTTAAAACAAATCGGGTTTTTGACAAATTCTGCTGTTGATATTCACCATTCATGATAAAAATACTTAGCTGGTCAAAAGTAGAAGAGTGACTCTTCAATCTAATAAAGGCCATTTTAAAAACCCTTGTGGTTTGGCAAGCCGCGGCTGCCCCAGGGCAAGAACCATCAGCGTCTCCTGAGATCTGCGCAATGTTGGAACTTAGGGCACTGGGAAACCAGCTCGCCTCCCTGGTAAGCGGCTGTGAGCTTACCAGCATGTGTGCTGAGAATCAAACATCCATACCGCTCCCCACCAGCAAATGGGAGCCAGAGA
Source organism: Hydrochoerus hydrochaeris (assembly GCA_004027455.1). Taxonomy (NCBI): domain Eukaryota; kingdom Metazoa; phylum Chordata; class Mammalia; order Rodentia; family Hydrochaeridae; genus Hydrochoerus; species Hydrochoerus hydrochaeris. The sequence goes on along the minus strand of PVLA01000371.1, from coordinate 82,617 downwards.
TCTGAGCATCTCTTGTGAGGTTGACTACATGCAATGTAGCAAAAAAGGGGGATTTCCTTCTACCATTTCTTTGAAGGCAAATATTTTTATCACTGTTTTGCTTTGTTCTGATTAATGGTATTGCTCTATTCAATATTCTGTTTTGATAAGTTCTATAAGGTTCTGTATTTCCTTTGATTTTGCTGTATCTGATTGAAAGAACAACTATTATGAAGAAAACAAGATATACTATGGTACCTATTACTGTTATCCTGGTAACCTGCTGTGAAGTTCTGTACCAATTTCACTACACTGTCTCAATTGGCTTTGTTCCATCTTGTTCTGTGGTATTTTACTACTTTAAAAATAAAAAATTAAAATTAAAAATTGTTTTAAAAAACCTATATCAAACATGGAACAGTTAATGATGAAAAGTGAATGTTTTTCCCCTAGTAATAATAGGAAGATACACTTGCTCCCTGCAGTATTTGGTATCATAGAGGAGTTAGCCAGGTCAATAATGCAAGAAAAAATTAAAAAGCACGAAGTCCATTTACTCATATGGAATATGTGCATTCAGGCTTAAATGTCACATGGTTTCTCTTACATAAAAATGCAAGCTATAAAGAAAGAGCAAAGTAAGAGGTAACAGGAAGCAGTGAGACAGAGCTTTCTCAGGTGGGAAGGGGGTGGAGAGACAGGGAAGAGGAAGGAGAGGGTGGAAGGGGATGGCGAAAAGCATTGAGGTGTGTCACGTACACGAGCAAAGAACACAAACATCATGTAACCCAACATGCACTAATAAAGGCAGATGATCGCAAAAAGGGAGACAGCCTTTTGCAAAAGGGAAGGATGCCAAGAGATGGAGAGAGAGGATGACATGGGGAAGGGATGAAAAAAGGAATTAAAATGCGTTGTGTACCTGGACCAACTCTCTATGAGGAATGTAATCGTTGTGTAGTACACCACAAACATGTGTAGTACTAATAAATTTTTTTTAATCCTAAAGAGAAACTCCTAAGTCTAAAAAGTGAATTTAGTGACAATACAGACTGCAAAGTCAACGTACAAAACTTGATTATGCTACCACATGAGGCAAAATGTCCCTAGTGAAAGAATAGATAAGAAAACTATGGTTTACCCATTTCACATTCCTACTCAGTAATAAACACAGATAACGAACCATCAGCGACGTTAATGCTCACCAAGACATGCTGAAGGATCTGGACTGCATGGGCACAGCAGCAGGAATCCACTCCTAAGACATTCGAGAGCAAAGCCAAGCCCTGGGAAGAGAACTCGGCCAGCTGCTGATCTCTGCTCCAGTGGGGAGGTGGAATTGGGCTGCGAGAGGCTTTGAGGAACTTTCTGGGCTGATGGGAATGTCTTCTATTTGGTTGAAGTATTTGTTACACAAGTGTGCGTTTGTCAAAACTCACTGAACTATACACTAAAATCTGTGCATTTTACTGCGTGCAAATTAAACCTCAAAAACATCCAGAAACATTAACAGTTTAAGTAACAGATGTTGGACAGAAGTGATTTAATGTTTTTTCCAGGGAGCTTGCACACACTTTTGAGTTGTTACCTGACACTCTGTAAGAGTCACCCTGGGTGTACCCTAGAATCCTCTCATTCCACTTCCCAGCCTTATAGATAACTGGAGCGCAGGGCACCCCAACCCTTCCCAGAGGGGCATGAAGGGCTGGTGACCTTCAGGTCAACAGCACACTAGATATGCCAGGGTCTCTCTGATGACCACTTACAGTCACTAACTCATCAATGCATAAAATTTTCAATGCAGGTCAACCCTGGTTTACTTAGATCTCAAGTTGACGCTGGGAAGTAGAATGACATGGGAAGAAGGGCCCAGAGTTTGGATTTCTATTTCCAGGCCGCCTGTTCCTGACCGCTAAGTTTCTTACCTTCAGAATGCAAGGCTGACAATGACTGAACGCCTGCAGTAACTGTGAGTTTCCACAGGGACTTAAGGTGTGGCCACTGTGGTTTGATTCAGCACCCTACCTCTTTCCTCTACACACACATACACACCCCTTGACCTATTTTTAATACTTGACAGTTGTCTAGAACCTTTATCAGAAAGCAGATAATATTTTAACTGTTCAGGGCTGTTACTTTTGGCAGTGAGCAAAACACTACCTGAAAAGACCATTTTTGAAATTTCTTGAATTCTCTATGGGTTCCACTCATCTGGAGAATCAAGGTTGGGATCTCACATTTAATCTGAACACCAGATTTTAACCACAGGCCCTTGTCTTGTTCACGGATTGGACAATGAGCCCTCTGCCTGCCTTTCCTTTCAGCCCTTGGTTACTCCAGAGGAAAAACAACCCAAAGCCATTTCACCTGCCTGGGAAGCCAGGGCCAATGGCCATGGCCAGGCGGGATGTCAGCCGAAGTGCCTGTGTTTGGTGCTCCACGATCTTCCCCTCTTCCTCGGCTTTGGGTCCAAATTGCCAAAATATGGAAGATAACTTCATGTCTACAGCCCAAAGCACCCTCAGGCAGCCATTTCCCTTTGAAACACTTCAGCATTCAGGAAGTTTGGTTTCCAAAACTGTGGTTAGGACAATGAGAAAGCCTTGGATTCTGAAGAAAGACCATTAAAAAACTATTTGGCTCTCTCAGAAACTACCCTTCTCACCATGGAATATTTTTCAAAAAACACATGTATCTAATACAAAGTAATTTTTACTCCTTAACATTTGCATGGCATTTTATAGTTTCAAGTGCCCCATGATCATTAATTATTCAGCTTTACTAGCTAGTGTTATAATTAATAGGACAGGACATATTTCAAAAGGACATTCACAACAAGGAGGGCGATATGAACCCCAGTGCTCCTGCCGGCTCCCTGGACGGGTCATTACTCTGAACACACCTAAGCCTCCCTGCGGGTCTGCGTGGAAAAGGCTCTGTCCACGCCTTACCGGGCATCCCGTGCCAGGCACACAGCAGCTGCGCCATGCTCCAAGGCAGCTGTGTCGGGAGGACTGAGCTGTCCACAGAGCAGTGTAGAAGGGGGCATGGGGCTGTCTCTGCAGGCAAGGCCCAGGGACCAACCCTACAGAACACGAGGCTACCAAGGCTTGACCTCGAGGTCACCTCCTGCCCTGTGCAGGCTGATTCTCTGCAGTCCTGAGCTTGGCAGAAGTCTTTCTCTGAGCAGCTCTGAGCTTAGTATCAATTTTTTAAAGTGCAAGATTTTACACAATTATGTGTGTACACATGCACATATGCATGGGTAAGCACAAAAGCAGTGCGACCTTGTCAAACACTCAGGTCAAACGTGCTGCAAACACCACAGGATCGAAGATATCCATCAGTCGGGGAGCAGGGGAGCAATTTTTAAAAAACCTTTATGTTTCATAGAATTTCTTAAACATAATTTTATATCTTAAAATGATTTGTCTTTATTCATAGCTGAAAGACCACCCTCATCTTTTCTAGTCTTTTTAGTGTAACAGGCATCTAGAGGTCACAGTATGGCTGGTCCTTTGAGTGCAGTGGGTGATGGACAAACGACCAGCACACAGAGGGCAGCCTCTTGGAAACACTGCGAGCACAGGGTTGTTCCTGAGAGCACAGACTTCCTCCAGGCTCAGTCTAACCACGGGGCTGTCCCTGAAACACGACTCATCCTGTGCTGGGCCCCTCCCCTTTCTCTCTCCCTACACAAAGCCTACCACAGCAGGCCTCCAAATGAGAGGCCATCTATGAGGATACGGGGTCACAATTATCTCTCACACATCCCCCCAGAAAAATCACAGATCCAGTAATGATGTTATTTTGTTAGGTTATTGCTAAGGACTAAACTGTGTCCCTACAAAATTCCTATGTTGAACCTCTACCCCTCAAGTGGCTATTCAGAGGTTGGGCTTTAAGGAGGTAATTAGGGTGAAATGAAGTCATAAGGGTAGGGTGCTGACCCAATAGGATTGGTGGCCTTGTAAGATGACAAATCTCCCTCTCTCTTCCCCTCTCCCCTGTCCTGTGAACTGAGGAAAGATCGTGAGGGGGCACAGAAAAAGGGCAGCTATCTGAAAACCAGGAAGAGAACCCTAAGACACTACCTCTTCCAGCACCTTGATCATGGGCTACCAGCCTCCCAAACTGTGAGAAATAAACATCTATTGTTTAAACAACCCAATCTGTAGTATTTTCTTATAGCACCCTGACTGGTGTAATATAATCACTTTACAAACTCCATGCGTTCCCACCCCATTTATTTTTTATTTTATTTTATTTTTTTGGTACCAGGAATCAAACTCTGGAACCTCATACTTTCCAGGCAAGGGCTGCACTACTGAACTATACTCCTGGACCCCCTTTTTGTTTTTAAATGCTGTGTTTATGTTGATTTATCCATGGTCATTGTGGCTAAAATTTTATCAAAACCAGACTTGACCAAACACAACTCTCTCTTCTGGAAACTGTGTGTCTGCTCTGTACCCAGCACTACACTAGGAGCTGAGTATCCACCAGTGTCAAGATCTCATGTCCTAGCCATTGAAGTCACAGCCTGGGACCTAAGAAGACCCAAGCAAGGCAGCATGGACATTAAAAGCTTTCAACATGGCGTGACCTCCCACCCACTATCAACCACCATTACTTCCTCATGTGCCTTCAGAATATCATTTTAGGATGCTGTAGTCTCAGAGCAACAGTAGCAGAAGTGATTGACCAAAACATCTTTTAGTTTTTGACTTGCAGAAAAATCATTGCAACTGTACAATTCTAAACAGGTTCGCTCTGTATTGAATGAATGAAAGAATGGATAAGTTTTGTAAACAAAGAAATGCAAATGAAACATGGTAGGGAGGCCTACTGAAAACCCTGGGAAGATCTTTGGCTGCTAGATCTGCCATCATTTGCGCCTCAGTTTCCCAAAGTAGGCTCACTTTGTCAAGATCTCGCTACCTCTTTGACACTCACAGTTCAACTGGAATGACAGATGGAGAGCAGAAAGGGACCATCGAGTATCAGCCCAGCAGGTCCCTGAGTGTCTATCATCATGCAGATGGGGAGAAGGTTAACTCACTCAGAGCTGATCTACTGGGCAATCTCACAAAAATGCCAGAATTCATGAGAGTTTGAACTTCTAGCCTCAGTTAAAAAACATGAAGATCTAGAAACTCTGGCTCCTGCTGCTAAAATGTGATTCACTGGACCTCAGCTTCACCAATCATTTTGGTCCAGACTCAGTTGCTCCCCGAGGTCCCCCAAACCCTGCCATTCACTGCCATTCCCCGCTGGCACAAGAGGCTGTTCCTAACCCCCAGCATGGTGATTTTCTTGTTTTCCATCCAGAATGACTTGGGTTAGCATCCTGTCCTGTGTAACTATGGTGACAGTCAAACGTAGGCATCTACCTGAGTCCCTGAATCGATTCCGTGAGCAAATAGCTCTCCCAGTAAATAAAATCCGAATGCCTCAGCCTGGCATTCAAGAGCCCACACAGCCTTTTCCGAGTGCTCCAAGCCTGCTAAGCATTTCACAGGCTTTTCCCACCCCAGGCTTCTACCTAGGCAGGTCTATCTGCCTCTGGTGGCCTCCACCCCTCACTGCCACACATCTGGGTGGACTCATTTTTGGAAGTTCAGCCATGTGCGCCCTTCTTGCACTGAGAATTTTCTGGTTCTCCCAGCCCCCTGTCATGTCCATTCGAACACCAAACAGAACTGCACCCAGTGGAACAGAGAGAGCCCTTTCTGTTCAGAAAGCCCTGAGTGGTTCCATCTGTGGCTCTACCCTGGGGTCCAGCGCCTCTCCTGACCAGGCCAGCACCTTGCAAGCTGTACTAACCATGTACTGGTGGCTTAGACCCCTGGGGCCCCGCTGACCCTGGAAAGCTAACCCTCCAGGGCTAGCTGATTTCTAAGACAGACTGTTCTTTCAAACGCAAGCTAACCAACCTAGCACCTACGTCTCCTCTGTACGGCTGTCACACTGCAGGTCGTGGCTGCCCTGCCCCAGTCAGGCCAGGTGCCAAACCACTGAAGACAGCCTTGCAGGCCACAGAGCTACCCACATTGGCCAGTGCTAACCTGCTTAGCCTAATTACCCTGCCTCACCCATCCCCTCCCAGCTGACCACAGTGCATCCTTACGGCTCCCCCGTGACACGGCATGGCCCCTCCTATTGGGAATCGTGAGTCATGGGTGAGTTTTCTATGGCTGTAGTCCCCTGATCTGTTGGCCTTGCCAGACCCAAATATCTTATACAGCCTGCTGGCAGCATGCCTCTTCAGTGCCACGGGCACGGTCTGGCCTGGGGTCAGCACTTGGGAGAGACAGAAGGCAGGAGGACAGGCCAAATACCCTGTCATCTCAGCCCCAAATCCCACCCTTCCACACACTCACCCCAACTTCTCCTCAGAAGGTTTGCTTATTCATAATTGTTCTGAGTGGGGGGAAACGCTTTGGATACTGAGTGCTGGGTGGGAATGGTGGTCAGTTAGGACAGGGATGGACAAAGAAAATGAGAGGGCAGAGCAAGAGAAAGGAACCACCCCACACCTCCACCCCCAAGCCTTCCTCAGTACTGGCTTTCTTGCCAGAGACCAGAAGGAAACAAGTGGATTGAACACTCAGCAAGAAACACCCAGCTCTCTCTGGCCCAAAATGCAAAAAGTCCCCAAAGCACTGAGCAGGGAGTTTCCATGGCTTCTCACCCATCCGATGTGCTCTCTGGCTTCTCTAGGGGCAAACATGATACTAAAAGCTAATGACCCTTCTCCTGCCTGGAGAAGTAGACAGGGGCCCGCCCAGGATGTCAACACCAGCCTCAAGCTGGCAGCCAGGCTGCAGAGGAGGCAGCAATGGAAGATAGCAGAACGCAGGGCCCCAGAGGGTCTGAGCAGTGCAAGAACCTTGCCCTGCCACACTGCAGTCACCTTATTTATGCTCTCAGGCTCCCTTGGGTGCTCTGAGAGCAAGAGTAGTTCAGGCTTGTCCTCTGGTTGCCAGCATCCTGGCGGGCTGCCCCGAACACTGCAGTCCTCGCAGCTGGCCAGCAATTACCGCCTGCCAGACACTTTTATTGTTCCAGTTTATGGTCTATATGGACACGATATCCTTCCCGTCCCTTTCTCCACTGGATTACTATTTTTCTTGAAAAACATATGTAAAGGCTGTATTTTTCTCTGTAAACATAATTTTTATTTCAGTACTCCTCAAAAAACCCACAGTCAAACTTTTTGTGGTCTTTAAAAAAAGAAAGCAGGATGGAGAGAGAGAGAAAGAGAGAGAGAGAGAGAGAGAGAGAGAGAGGTTTTCATGTGAAAATAAGTCCAGGATTCAGGCAGTGCTATGAGTGATGCCATTTAAAATTATAAATCTGAAAAGCTATTTCTGGATCCCAGCAACTCTGAAGGAATAGAGGAAACATTTATTTGGGGTTGTTTTATTTCATTCCCACTCAATTTTGAGCACGGCTGCTTAAAGCAACATTCGTGGAAAGTGACACGGCCATTAATCACCAAGGCAGCTACTGCAGGCACAGCCTCTGGGGGACCACGCCACCCGCCTTCCCTGCTCTCCCTCTGGTCTCTTCTCCCAAAGGAGGCCAGTGACCTACTAAAAAGATAATTGCTTCCCATGTTTCCTTCTCGGCAGCATCATTGCATCAGTCTGCTGTGAATGACACGTAGTCACATTGCAAAAGGAGAGCCATGTGGCTGAGGTTCTGTCTTTGACCCTGTGGGGTCTTGGGGTGCGAGATGGCTGCACAGACATCCCTGCCACCAGAGGGGGAAGGCAAGCGCCCCTCCTTCATCGTCCAGGTGCCCAGCTCTGCAGACAGCAGCAGACTCCTTCCTGGGTGCAGGCCACGGTCCCTATGGCCACCTTCTTGGATTAATGACACAGCCACACTATTCCCAGGGGCCCCCACAGAAACACTCCAACCTCCAAGAGAGCACACGGTCTGTCTCTTCCTATCTCTCCTTCTCAGGGGCTCTCCTGGACATAGTAACTCAGTAGGAACTGGGCATATTTTATAATGTAGGACATTTTAATGTCACTGATAAAACCCAGCAGATTCAGTCCATCTGGCTGGCCAGGATGTAAAAATTCTGGATCCTTATTATCAAGTAATGTGTGGGAGTCACACACTCCGGCTTTCAGGCCTACGCCTCTCTATACCCCATCCCAACTGGTCTCACAGTGGGGATCGAGAAGGGGCCAGGCTTCACATGGAGCATGCTTCCTTTTGCTTGTTTGATTGTTTGTTTTTAAAGCTGAAAGTTTAATGGTTTGTACTTTGGGCTCTGAGCATTATGCACTTAAACATCAGGCCTAATGCGTTATATTTACCATGTTTTACCTATGATTTCTCAAGTGGGTGACTTTCCGTCTATCTGTAGAGAAGGAAGAAGTAGAGCTAGCACAGCTCTTTGGAGAAAGAGCATGTTTGCCATTCTTTTACTTTTACTTTTTCTTTTCTTTTCTTTTTCTTTTTCAAAGATCATGACATGTCAGAAGACTAGAAACATAAAACTCTACGCAACAGGAAACCAGTGGATTTAAAATTGTGTCCAGTGTCCATGAGGAACTATTATCCAAGACCACAAAGAACATCTTTCTTCCTTAATTAGCATTGGAAGAATGGTGCTGGACAGAGCAGACAACAGATCCCCAAGTGATTAGGATCAGGCCTCTAGCCGGTGGATGACCACAGTGGAAACTCCAGAAGCCCCTCAGACAACAGGCTATGCAAAGTCAGATAGACCTGCAACAGTCTCCTGATTTCCACTGGACAGTCACTCTGATTAACACTGTCATCCTGACTGGCAGGGAGCAGTAGGGTCACTCTGGATCTGAGACTGGCCAATCCAGGCTCTTCTTTGAAGGTCCGCTTACACAAACAAAACACTAAGGAACCTGGATACCACCCTACTGAGTTTGTTCTTTTCCTGTCTGGTGCCTCATGCTTCCCATAAAAGGCCATCTCAGGGCCCAGTCAAGGTCACACCCCTATTTTCAACACTGGAGAGAGGCAGAAGACAGAACAGCTAAAAACCAAGGCTTTGGGTCAAACCTATTTGGTTTGCATGCAGACACCAGCACCAGCAAATGCATAATCTTAGGCAAGCTACACAAACTCCCTGAGCCTGGGGTTCCTCAACCTTAAACCGGTGCTGATAATGGCAGTGTGGGTTCTGTGAGATAAGGTGCTGCGCCTCACACATCATAGGCGCTGAGAAACAATACATGGTCATCACAGTCACTATGATTTTACACACACACACACACACACACACACACACACACACACCCTGAGTCGCTAAGATCGCTTACTATTCCATTCATTCCTAATCCAGGAAAGCCATTGCACCCTTTTTTTTCTTGTCTTTAATGCAAACAAAGTAAAACTCATGCTGTCTTACTAAAACTACTATAAAAAGAGCTTCAGGGGGAAAAGAAAAGACCTTTCCTTCTAACCTTAAATTAAAGACAATGAAATTGCTGAGAAAAGAATACAAGGTAAAGCTACTGCCGTGTTAGAAAGTTGTGCATGCGTGCATGTGTGTGTGTGTGTGTGTGTGTCTATCTGTCTGTCTGTCTCTGTGTTTGTGTGCTTCTGTACCTGTCCTTTTTATGACTCCAAGAACATCAGCCAGTTTTCTTCCCAAATTCCAGATAGAGACAAGGTGGACAAAACACAGCCAGAGAAGATGGTGTGTATGGAGCCTCCCTGCACATCCGGTTGCCATAGAAATGAGCAGGTTCTTTCCAGACCCAATCAGCCAACCCTAGAGAGGTGCCTGAATGTTGTTCAGTTAGTTCCCACTCAAGGGAAATTAATTCACTTTTCAGAATTACAGCCTTAGCAATATCTGTGACACAATGGTTAATGTCAGCCACCACAACTGTGATTCCCTGAGATTTTTCTTTTAAAAAAAAATCACATTCTAATGAATACAAAACAAAATTACAATGGTGGGAGATGTGGAGCCATAAATTACAGCTGAGACTGCCTGGGGAAGGGTAATTACTTCACTGCTAAATTATTTTCATATCTTAAAAAAGCTGTATATGGAGACAGATACTTTCCATCATTGTCACCGCTGCAGAGATCTTACAAAAGCCCCTAAGCTGTCTCTGCTCTTCTCCCTCCATTCAGTGCAGGTGGAGGGTCTGGGTGTGTCCTGCCTGCCCTCACCCAGCTAAAGCCAGCTTCAGCAGAGCAAGCCTGCCCATCATCGCAGGAGCAGTGAGAGGAAGAGGAAAATCACTGACCCAACCTTCTCCAGGGTCCCTTCTCTGAGACCGGATATTAGGAGAGGATAGTTAAGCCCTGAAGAACCCTTCAGTGTGTGTCGTCTCTTCGTGCTTCAGGCTGTCTTCCCACTACTCTTGACAATGAATCTCCTGAGAAAAGGGGTGAGGGTTAGCTGATGCCTCCACTCCCACCCTCAGTCCACAGTCTTGGTGCTAAAGAGGGTGCATGGGCCCTTGAAACCACAAACAGCAGGCTTTTTAAATGCATCACCATGAATGAAGCGTAGCTCCATTTATTTAGATTTTCTTCGATTTCTTTTATCAGTGCTTTGTAGAGCTCAGCATATAAGTTTTATGCACATATTGTTAAATAGTTACAGTTTTATTAGACCATTGTACAGATTACAGATTACACAGTGTTTCAGTCAACTGCGTTTTTGATGGTGTTTCCAAAATTTCATTGTCCGATGATGTCATACTTATCTTGCTTTGTGTTAAAACACTCTATGATGTTTGCACAGTAAAACCACCCGGTGACACAGGTCTGAGAATGTGTTAGGCAACAGATGACTATATATGGGATTGTATTTTTAATGTCTTGCTAATTGCTAATATATAGAAACACTATTTTGTATATTTTTTATAACTTCTGACCTTATTGAATTCAGTTCCTATTTCTAGGATTTTTGTAGATACTTTGGAATTTTCTACATAAACAATCATGTCATGGGATTAGAAGAACTATTTTATTACTTGATTTCCAATCTATATGCTTTTTATTTCCTTTTCTTGCTTTATTGCATTGGCCACAACTTCCACCACTATGTTGAATAGGATTAGCAAGAGTATATATCTTCCCATATTCCTGATCATAGAAAATATTCAACCTTGCACAATTAAAGATATGTAATGCTTACTTATTTTTTTTTTTTTTTGTTCCAAGGATTGAACTCACAACCTTGCACTTGCCAGGCAAGCACTCATGCTGCTGAGCTAAATCCTTGGCCCCTATGAAAATATTTTTAAGTTGTTATTTATTAATTTGGGGGCATTTTTTCTATATTTCCTTACATTATAGCTTTTATTATGAAAGTGTATTGATGTTTTCAAACACTTTTTCTGTTCTAGTTGATATGATTATGTGCTTTTCTTCTTTAGCTTATTAAAATGGTAGATTACCTTGATTGACTTTTGAACATTAAATGACCTTTGCATTCCTAGAATAAACCTCACTTGGTCATGACACATAATTCTTTTAAAATATTGCTAAATTGTATTTCTTAATATTTTAATAAAGATTTTGTTTTTATATTCATGAAAGGTTTTTTCCATAGTTTTGTTTCATTGTATTGTACTTTTATTATATTGTCTTTATTTGGGGATCAGGAAATTATTACCCTTATAAAATCAGTTGAAATATATTTCTTCCTTTTCTATTTTTATAGGAGCTGTATAGAATTGTTGTTAATTCATATTTAAATGTTTAGTAGAATTTTCTAGTGAAACTTTTAGGCTGGAGATTTGTTTGTAAGTTTTTAACTTATAGATTTAATTTCCTTCATACTTATAGAGTTATTTAAATTATCTTACACACTGGGTGAGTTGTAATATTCTGCAGTTTTTTTGTTTTGTTTTGTTTTTTCGAGGATTAGTCCATTTTGCTTAATTTTTCAGATTTACATTCACTGAGTCATTCCAACTATTCCTTTTTTATTCTTTTGATGTTCTCCATGTCTACAACAAATGGTCTCCTTTATCATTCTTGGTAGTAATAATTTGTGTTTTCTCTTTTTTCTTTGCTAGAGGTTTATCAATTTTATTGTTTCAAAGAACCAATTCTTTGTGCTTCATTAATGTTCTCTATTGTTCTATTTTCAACTTTGATTTCTCTTCTTATCCTTATTATTTTTCTTTTGTTTCCTTTCAGTTTATTTAGTTCCTTTTCTTAGGTTCTTAAAATGAGAGCTTAGATAGATGGAAGAATTTTCCTCTTTTCTAATATGCATATGCATTTACTGTTAAAAATTTCCTTCTAGTACCACTTCAGAGGGTACTCACAGTTTTAGCTGCATTGTATGCTCATTTCTTCCCAACCAATACATTTTTAAATTATGTTTAAGAGTTTCTCTTTTTATTATGGATTATTTAGAAGTATGTTGTTTAGCTTGGAAATTTTCCTATTATTGATTTCTAATTTGAATTCTTGTGGTCATATAACTCATGCTATATGATTTTAATTACAAAAATATATTTACTGCAGTTTCTTTTAAGGCATATGATATGGTTTATATTGATAACTTAGAGGGATACAAAAGAATATGTACTCTGCTTTTGTGGGTGAAATATTCTATGTCTATTACAAGGTGTGATTAGAAAGTAAAGTGAATGTTTAAACTTTTAAAAATATTACAATAAAAGACACATTGCCATTAATTCCCCCTCTAAATATTCCCCAGTCTTCAAACACACGACTCATGATCCTTGCTAATTCCAAAGTAGTTCTAAAAGCCGTTGTTCAGGAGCGTCTTTAATTGTGCTGTTAAGGATGTCTCCATGTCCTGAATCAATTCAAAATGCTTGCCGTTCACGGTCATTGTGACTTTGAGGAAGACCCAGAGGTCATGGGGTAGCAGATCCAGTGAATAAGATAGAGGAGGACACAATGTAAACAGCAACAGAACTTTCTGTAAGTTGATTAAGGGCCTCAAGACAGCCCCAAAGGACACTCATGAAAGATGACTTCCAGACCTGCTTCAGAAAGCCACAAGCACAATGAGGTAAACGTGTTCAAAGCAAGGGGAAGTACTCTGAGGGAAATTGATGTCAACGTATCTTTTTACAGTAATAATTTTTTATTGAAACAAATATGGCATTTTTGGTCAGCTCTTGTCGATGTTGCCTTGCTGACTTTCTTTCCAGCTTGCTTATCAGTTTAGAACAGGGATACTGAAGTCTCCTGCTACTGTGGTAGGGTGGTATGGTTTCTCTTTCAGTTTTACTAGTTTGTGCTCACATTATGCATACTGTTGTGATTTAATACATCTTTAGGAGCGCTAAATTTGCCTAACAGATTGACCCTTATTGAATGCTCTTCCTCATCAGTGGTAATTTTCTTTCCTCTAAAGTCTACTTTAAGATGAGATTAATACAGTTGCCTTGGCTTTTTTGGCTCACATTTACATAAAACATCTTTTTCCACCATTTTACATTCAACCTGCTATATTTTAAATCAGTTTCTTACAGACAACATAGTTTTTAAATAGACTTTTCCATGCTACTTTTAACTGAATTAGTTAGACTATATTTAATGTAATTAATATTTTAGAGCAAAAGTTTGTCATTTTAAAAATTGTATTCTCTGTTCCTCATTTCTCATATTGTCTTCCTTTTGATTATTTGAATATCTTTCAAAATCCCATTCCAATGTACTATTGTCTTCATGAGTGTTTCTCCTTACAGCTTTTTCTAATGGTGGCTCTAGATATTATACACACGTAACAATCAACTTGTGTCATCATTTTACCAGTTGAGTGGAATGCAGGAAACCTGCCTTTCTTACGTCACATTATGCTCTCTCATATGTAACATACTTGTCTTAAATATTTCCTACTTCCACTTACAGCCAGGTCAGACTTTTTGCTTCAGCTGTCAAGCATAATTTAAAGAACTCAACAGAAGAAGAATAGCTTATTGCATGTATTAGTATTTTTTCCTACTTTATTATTTCTTCCTTCCAGATAGTCTAAGATTCTTTCTTTCATTGTTTTCTTTTTTGTGTAAGGAATTTTGTTTAGTTATTTTTTTAGCATACATCGGCTAGTAACGAATTCTTTCAATTTTCCTTCATCCAAAAATGTCTTTATTTCCTTTCCTTTCATTCATTCCTGAATGTAGACCGAATTTTAGTTTAATAGTTGAAAATTGCCATACTAGCTTCCATGAGTTTCTGGTGTGAAATTTGCTATCATTTAAGCTGGCACTTTTTACTGCTTTCAGAAATTATCTTTAGTTTTCCAAAGGTTCACTATGATGTGTGTTCATGCGAATTGCTGAGTTTATCCTTACAGGGTTTGCTCAGCTTCTTTAATCTGTAGCTTATGGTCTATTGTCAAATTTAGGAAGTTTTAATCATTGTTTCTTTGAGTGCTTTCTCACTTGTTCTCATTTTCTTCTGAAACTTCAAAGACATGTTAGTCTCTGTGAAGGGTCTGGTATCAGAGTGGGCAGGATTGGTACCTCCTGACGAGGTTGTAAGCCCCAACTCCCTGGTAGGCCTTCTGATGCCACCCTGGTGGCAGAATAAGGGAAATTTATTCCAGCCTGTAGGAGACAGAAGTCTCACCTCCGCTCGTCTTTTGCTGGCACGTGGGTATGGTGGGGTGAGCACAGTACTTTGTCATGTTTTTCCAAGCTTCCCTATCTTGCCAAGTGTCGCTTTCCTTGTCCTGTGACTGAAGAAAGCAGGCTTTGCTGGAGGCTTGTGTGTGTGCATGCATTTCTGTGTTTCCATTGGCATTTCGAAAGCCGGGGAGTTCCCCACAGAGTCCATGGATTTTGAGGTCCTGGTCTGTTTGCCTTTCTATCTCCACCTTTCAGAGTCTTCTTTTATAAATAATACCCAAACTTTGTGGCTGTCCTTAGTGAGAGGAACAGAAAACACAAAATATATGTATTCTATTTTCCTACAATTGTTAATTCCAATTTCAAGTTTCTAAATATAATATATATAGACTTGAGTTTTAGAAAACTCACTGTCTTTCCCTAGTAGAAGTATGAAAATGAACTAATCACATTAGATTTATTTGACTTTCATATGAATAGACACAGAATGAGAAAATTATGTATAGATGCTAATATAGAATATTTATGTCCTATCTATTCCCCTTAGCAATGTACCACATTCAAATAAAAAGATGCATCACATTCTAAAGATATACCACTGATTTAATACTAATATATAATGAAATAGTACATGGCAGATGTGTGTAAAATTATAGACATCCCAAGTTAGAATAAAACAGACACTCATGTAATAATCAAGGTATGATAAATATTTCCAACATATACTAACAGATTTGATTAGAAACGTATCACCAGAATTCTGTCTCCTGATTTTCTATTGATCTAAAATTTGGCTGTATGCAATTTCCCATGTCAGTAAAAATAACTGAAGTTAAAATTTTAGAGATTACTCCCTTAACTAAATTTCTGGGGGAAAATACTACTAATTCAAAAAAAAATAAAAGCCCTTTTAAAGATTCCTGGTACATACCACCAACTCACTTTTCAGAAATATTATATCAATCTTTGTTCTTTCCCCCAACATGGAAGATGGCCCATGTTAATAAGCTCCTGCCAAACATGAGTGTCACTCTTTCAAATGTCTTTGCTTCCTCCACAAAGTAAAACACCATCTCATTTAACTTACTTTTCCTTGATTATTAATAGTTTAATGTTTGCATACTTATTAGCTATTCATGTCCCTTAAATTTTATATTCTATCATTTGCCCATTTATATACTATGGCGATAAGTATTTTTATCTATTTATGGAAGTTCTTCAAATACATTAAAGAAATTAAACCACTGTCACATTTCTTTAGCAGTTTTTCTACCATCATGATTTTAGTTTTACCGTTGGAATCTATGCATTTTTTCATTTTATATAATCAAGTTAATGTAACAAACTTGCTTTGGGGTTTTTGTTTCTTATTAGTAATGCTTTTTAAATTAAATGAAAGGCTGGACCACTTTTTTCTTTCAGCTATGTTATTCTGTGGTTTGTTTTAACTTTTATTTAGAGATGAACAGAGGTAAGAGATGTAGGTCTACCCCAGTGGGACACAGGAATAAATCTAGCAACCTACTTAGCTGTAGCAAGTGCCACAAGGCTGACCCAAGAAGGATCTATGAAGGTGAAAGATTCTTCTTTCTATCTGCTTAAAATAGCCTTCCCTGGTCCCAACAATTCCCTTGATCTTCTTCCTTCCAAATGACTTGGCAGACAAGTCCTTGCTTTAACCTCCCTCTCTCTTTATTCTCTAATCTGCCAGGAAATTAACACAGGTCTCGGGCTTCCATAAACACAGCCTTTTCCAGGCATCCTTTTTCATCTTTGATGCTACGATTGAAATAATAAGGAAAAGCAAACATTGCGATTTGTTGGCAACAGGATATACGAGTTCAGGGAGTATTTCTCCAAAAGAAAAAAATTCTTTGAGTGAATGTCTCTTGTAATAACCACCCTCCTCTGCAGAAAACCACACCAAGCACTTAATCCTCTTTTTGAAAGTCTCTAGCTGCCCAGTTTCTGGCTCCATTTATGCCCAGCATCTGGATATCAGGTGTCGAATGAACGTATCTGTTGTTGAGGGCTAGGACTCAGTAATGAAGCTGAAGGACCCAGCACTGGTTTGCTGACCCCACAGCCACAGGTGGACTTGCGTGCTGTCTACCATATCTGTATCTTTCCCAGAACTTCATTTCAGAAATTTTTCCTTAGCATCCCAACTTTCACTACCACCTTCTGTCTGCCCAGCATGGTACCTGGCTCCTGTTTCTCCCTGGGTCATCCCAAATCGCAACGCCACCATCTGGTTTCTTACAAGCCCCTTTCATCTTCTTGTAGCGAGGTACCCTTGCACATAATTGAAAATTATAAAGAAAATAATCTGCTGTTTTCTTTACAAACAGCACTTCCAAAATTAACAATGTTCTATGCCTGTGACAAAAATGATTCATTTAACTTTGCAGGGATACAGCTTGGAAATAAACTTCTACAAGGTCATTTGAGTTTTTGTGTAAGATTTTAGGATACTGGAAATTATCCAAATCATGGGATGCCAAAGAATGCAACCCCAAATGACAGCCTGGGTGAATGTAATTCAGAGAGGTTAAGAGAGGCCAGTAGAAGCTGAGCCACAGAGAGCCTGCCAGGAATTGGGAGGCCACGGTCCTTGTACACCCCTGAAATGGACTAGACCTGAGATAGCAGCATGTGTCTGGACTTTGCTCAACAAGGAAATCCAATTTCATCCCTTACTGGACTCTACTACTTTAGCCAGCCTGCGTGCAACGGTGCTGATACAAAAGTGCAATACTTCAAGTCTCTAGAAATTGTCCTAGGGCAGCCAGCAAATAACCCTAACCCTAACCCTCAACCCAAGAATATCTACACCTTAGTAAAACCACTCAGCACCTGTAGTATCTAAGCCATGACTCACTCATGTTTACTCTCCATGCACCGACAGCTCGGGGTGATGGAAATTACTCCAGGCAGCCATGGCCAGCTAGGGCTGCCTGCCCCCTGGTGCCCAGTCTAGGGCCGTGGCTTTCTCCAGGCTGAAGCAGACCACTGACATCTCTCATTCCCTCCATCTCCTCAGTCCCATCTCCATAGGGCAGAAGCGCTATTCCAAGAAGTGAGAGGCAAAAGAACTGGGGGGTCCCTTCCCTCTCCGGGCCCCAATTGCAGGGAAGTCCCTCTGCTACAGACACAGCAGGTCAAGAGCACTAGATCCTGAACATCCTGCCATCGCTTGTTTCTAGGGTGGGGGTCTCACACCAGGAAGAGTCAGCTGAGAAGACTACAAGTTACCATTCCTGTCCAGAGTCCTGCTTGTAAGTCAGGGGTCTCACTGCAGGGAAACCAAGCTGTTGTCCAACTTCAGCTCTAATATAGTGGTGCAGAGACAGAATCAGGAAGAGAGAAGTCATCAAAACAGGGAGCTCAAGTTTATTCTTCTATATGGCTGAGTAGTACTCTATTGTATTAAAAAAAAACATCTTTTTATCCATTCATCAGTCGATGGGCATTTGGTTTGTTTACAAGATTTACCTATTACAAACTGTGCAAGTTCCCTAAGATGAATGTGGTCACTGTGTATATAGAAATGGTACCAATAAATTGAATTTTAAAAATAAAAAAAAAGACTGGCAATATCAGCCAGATGTGGTATAATCCCAGCACTGGGGAGGCTGAAGCAGAAGGATCACTGTGAATACAAGAACAGCCTGGGTTACAAAGGGAGTTCAAGTCCATTCTGAACTGCATAGTAAAACCGTGTCTCAAAAAGACCAAAAGAAAAAAAAGAGAGAGAGAAAGAAAGAAAGACTAATGACATCAAATGTTGGTAAAGATATAGAGAAACCAGAAGTCTTATACATTGTTGGTGCATACAAAGAAGGGCAGTCAGTTTAGCAAATAGTCTTAAAGTTTCTTAAAAACTAAACAAACAACTACCCTGTGATCCACTAATCACTAATTCTGCTTCTTGACATTGACCAAAACGAAACAGAAACTTAGTTCACCAAAACACTTGTGCAAGAATGTCCATAGAAGCTTTATCCCAATACTGGGCTCCCCAATTGGAAACGTTAATAAGAGAAGGTACAGCAAACTGCCATCTGTTCTTACAATGCAATACAATGAATAGTTTACCAGTCACTGATTCTACCAAACAATGAACAAATCTCAAAAATGTTATGCTGAGCACAAAAGATCATGTAGTGTAGGAATCTATTGTGTTGAAGTTCTTAAGAAAAAATCCTAAGTTTGCTTTGTGAAAGCTGAAATTGACCAAGGCAGGGGGCATGAGGGAACTTCTGGTGATGTGCCTACCTCAGAGATTTGGGTTACACAGGTAAATCTTGTTTTTCAAAACTAGCAAAGGTATATGTGAGATCTGGGTACTTCACAGTATGTCAATTTTACATCAAAAGAAAATGATTTTCAATAAATATTGATTTTGGGAGCTGTATGGTTTACTTAAAGAGATGAAGTTTATTTGGAATATATGTGAAAAAAAATCTTATCTATGAGTATTTTTACAAATAAGGAAGACCTTGGCAGTGAGCAATTGGGAGTTTCTGGTAACTCTTTTTTTTTTGCAGCACACTGAAAAGTTAGAGCTCAACACTATTATAGACCAGCTAGAAAGAACCAGAGTAAGAGACAGCTAAGAAGAGCTTCCTGGGCCTGGAGCAGGCTCCACAACTGGCAATGCACTGCCTCTCCAACCAGACCTCACTTCAAGTAGAGTAGACTGTGGCATTATATATATGTTCCAGGGATTTTTGAAAACCAGAGAGCAATGAGTTTGTGATTAACAGGGGCTAACAACTAATATACTGCTGGGATCAGTTCAAGCTGGACATCCAAAAGCTTAGGGGCAGAAGAGGAAAGAGATACACAGAGCTCTGAGAAAATCACAACCATCCAGGCACCTGGGGAGACCGTCTCTTGCGCAAGGCCACATCCGCTCAGAAATGTCAGTACAGCTCCCTGCAGCAGAAACACATTTCACTGGAATAGTCCTCCAATAAGCCTAAATAAATAAACAAGGAGACTACAACAGCCAGTCTCAAAGGGGAGGACCGGCACTCAGAGTTTCTGCAATATTTCTTCAAACATCCAGTTTTCAATAAAACATTCCAAGGGACCAACAAGTCTGAGCTGGAGATAAGAAAAAGTGGGCAATAAAAATTGTGTTTGAGGCAATCCAAGTAATAAACTTAAGGAATCTTCAAAGCTGTTGTTAAAAGACATTTTAAAATTAAAGTAATTAAAGAGCTAAAAGTATGATTGATGGCAATACTTAAGCAACTAAATAATACCAATAAAGAAATAGAAATTATGAAAAAAACAAACTGAAGTTCTGCAACTGAAAAATAAAAAATCAAAATTTTTCATAGGAAGTCAGTAGTAGTTGGAGATGCCAAAAGAAAAGAAAATCAGTGAATTTGAACATAAGTAAATAGAGGTTATGGAATCTCAGAGACAGAGAAAAAATATATAAAGTAAATAGAGTCTCAGAGTAATGTGAGACCCATAAAGTATTCAGCATACATGCAATGGTAGTATGGAAAGGAAAGAGAGCAAAGATATAAAGGAGGTAATACCTGACAGTTTACCAAGTATGATGAAAGACAATCTACATATTGAAGATCAATGAGCTGAAGTACAATAAGCAAAAAGAGATCAACACTCACACATAGGTAAAATGCTAAAGTCAAAGAAAAAGAGGCAGTGTAAACACAGCAAGAGAGAAATGACTTCTCATATACAAGGGAATACCAATAAGGCTAACAACTGCCTTCTCACCAGAAACAGTCAGAAGTCAATTCAAAATGCTAAAAAATCAAACAGAAATCCTACATCCAACAAAGTGTTCTTTCAGAAATTAATGTAAAATAATGACCCTCCCAAATAAAAACAGAATATTAATTGTAGAATTGATAGCAAATGTATCTTGTAAGACACAGGAAAGGAAGTTCTTTAAATTGAAAGCAAATTATAATAAACAATAATTGAAATCTACAAAAACAAAAAGGAATACTGTACATTTCTTCTTTCTTACTTTAAGTGAGGTAAAACTCATTTAAATGAAATAATGAGGGCCAGGGATTTAGCTCAGTGGCATAAGTGCCTGCCTAGCAAGCACGAGGTCAAGAGTTTGATCCCTGGTACCAATCAATAAATAAATAAAGAGTGCAATTGTACCATGGGGCCTATAACATATAATATATTTATCAGTAACTGCACAAAAGAGGTGTTGTATAAAACCTATATTGAAGCAAGAAAATAACACCAGATTGTAATGAAAATCCTAGGGAAGAAATTGGGAGAAACAGAAATGATAAATGAGGGGGTTCATAAAAAGAATTTGCTATCATTCTAACTGACAGAAGACATCAAATTATATCAAATAATAATTATACCATATTGCATTTATAACATCTATAGATGTAACTGTGTAAAGTAATAAAACAATTTAGCAAGAGAAAACAGGTGGAAAGAAGACAAAATGGCCGATCAGTGAGCAACAAAATACAAAGCCTCCTGGGAGAAACAACTCATACACCAGAAAAAAACACCCTAGAGAGAGACCCAGAAAGAGGGAGATGGATTCTCTTGACACAGGAAGAAATTAAAACATAAAAAAGCTCATCAAATACTTTGGGACTACAACTGAAAGAGCTGAAAATTACGGGACAGCGTTTTCACGGTGACCCACCAAGTGTGCACCAGCTTGAATTCATGCTGGCCAGTAGAGCTGCCCAAACTTGTTCCCACTGCCACTCAGTGGGAAGCACAGCAGCACTGAAGTCGGGGGGTTGGTGAGCCCAACAGAGAGCAGAGCCAGCGAAGAACCTTCATTAATCCACGCTCAGTGCTGGGAATGAGACGCCCCCCAATGGGATGGGTGCAACCAGGTGGGCAACATGTTGGAATCAGGCAGGAGGAGCCTGAACTGGGAGCAACAGTGACTTCAGTTGGTTGCTCCTTCCCCAGAGCAGATTCGTGGGATTTGCTTGGACTGGGCCACACCCCTGGCCAGGACCCAATGAGCCATCCCAAATTGATTCCCTGCACCTAGCAAGCACTAACTGGGTGAAAGGCCCCTGAAGTTTGGTTGGCCCAGTGGGGAGGGGCAGGCAGGAGAGGGCAGAGGTCCCTCACCAGCGTGCTTCGGAGGAACCGTGGCCAACAGGGAAGGGGGCTGGGACCTACACTGTAACCTGTGTGGAGGAAGCCAAGGCCATGACAGGAGAGAGAGGCAGGAGGAGGACCCCAGCCCAGAACCCTGAGAACACTGAACCAGGAGAGGGAAAAACAAGGGAGACTAAGGGCGGCAAACACACATCAGACATGGCTTCAATGGACATTAAGAGATATCTTTGGGACCTTGTAGACGAGCTCAAAACTGAAATATTAAATCAGGTAAAGCAGGATATGAGTAGAGTAATAAAAGAAATGCTCTCAGGAAGCATCTTTCAGGATGATACAGACAGAAGAAGGAAGGAACACAAAAAAAGGAGAGAAACATTTAATAAAGAATATAAAGGAAATATAGAATACATGAAGCAGATTCAAAGAGACTATCAGGAAATTAAAAACTCCATTGAAAGCTGGCAAAATGCCTTAGAAGATACTAAGGGTAGACTATCAAAACTTGAAGACAAGTTGGTAGTGTGTGATTATGAAAGGAAAGATCTCTTAAAAATAACAAGGAAACAGGCAGTAACAATACAAAGGCTAGAAGATGACAAAAGAATCTATAATTTAAGAATAAGAAATGTGAACGAAGAAGCAGGAATACATACAGGCGAATTACAAAGGCTATTCATGGAAATAATTAAGGAAAACTTCCCAAGCATGGGAAAAGAAAATGACATTCAGTTGTGTGAAGCATACAGAACCCCAGCCACCTACAACCAAAACAGATCTACACCCAGACATATAATAATCAAGATGCCAGAAATTCAATATAAAAAAAGAATATTAAAAGCTGTCAGAGAAAAGAAACAGATTACCTACAAAGGTAAGCCCATAGGAATCATGGCTGACTTCTCGACACAGACCATCAGATCAAGAGAGCTTGGAGTGAAGTATTCAAAGCTCTGAAAGAGAATAACCTCCAGCCCAGATTGATGTACCCTGAAAAACTGTCACTAGAAATTAATGGAGAAACAAGATGCTTCCATGACAAAGAGGAACTGGGCGAGTTTGTGACCACCAATCCAACCCTGCAGAGAATACTGAAGGACATTCTAGAGAGAGAGAAAAAAAAACCCAGGATTTTAGGAACAGTGGCAGAAATGCCTCAATGAGTGGGGCAGGCAGTAGAATGAAGGAGAAAAGTAGACAAACAAAGGCAGGAAAATAGAATAGCAGAAATGAGGCAGAGAAGGATAACTAGAAACTAACATAGATGGCCTTGATACGCTATATTGTTAATAGTGCATCAGGATTTAAAACCCACATTACTCACACTACTCTGCTTAGATGTATTATATTCTGTTCCAGTCATTCTACCTGTACTAGATTTGAGGGCTAGAAACTCTAATATAGATGGCCTTGATATGCTATATTGTTAATAGTGCATCAGGATTTAAAACCCACATTATTCACACTACTCTGCTTAGATGTATTATATTCTGTTCCAGTCATTCTACCTGTACTAGATTTGAGGGCACAGACAGTAATTCCAAAAATAACAGGATATAGTATGGTAATCATCCTTAATCTAAAGCTCTGTAAAACCTACACTTTTTTACCATGGTTGATTGTAATCGAATCTGGTTTGTTGGATCGCAGTTTTGTATTGATAGATTTTATTCAAAGCTGTTATGATTGATAGTATCAAGTCTGAGAGTATAGGCAACTGCACTTAAGATGACAAGATCCACTAGAATATCCACTATGGTTTGATTATTACCTGCCTTTGAAGTTTTATACTGTCTACAGTGTTTTATTTTTACTACTATTATTATTTACTGATATACTCAATTATACCACTATATTCAATTATGCCTGATGATATAGACATTCTATTGAAGATAATAAGAAACAACACAGTAATCATTGTAGATCACCTTGTACTATGGTTTTATACGACTTTTTGGTTTCATGTTTTTATAGGAATTTGTTTTGTTTTGTCTTGCTAAGTTTTGTTCTTCCCTCTAATACAGAAAGTATAGAAATACATACAGAGATTCATGCATGCGTAGCTGTTTACACTCTCACTGTTTGACTATCTACTTTGTATGCTTTAATTTTGTAACTTGAGCAACTATTTCTAAGAGGACAATATGTAATTTATCAACTAGTGATTTCTTATTGTTTATCTTTTTTGGTGGGGGGGAATTCTGTATTACCTCTACCCTTAACATGCTTTTATTTCTTTTTACATTAAAAAAAATGAGTCTTCAAATCCTCAGACATGATATTTATTTAGGTATTATTTAATTTATCTCAGTAAGATTTTAAAGCTTTAAGTTTATAGAAATACATGTAGAGACTCATGCATGCGTAGCTGTTTACAGTCTCACTGTTTGAATATCTACTTTGTATGCTTTAGTTTTGTAACTTGAACAACTATTTCTAAAAGGACAATATGTAATTTATCAACTAGTGATTTCTTACTGTTTATCTTTTTTTAATTATGTATTATCTCTACCCTTTGCATGTTTTTATTCTTTAAATAAAAAAAAAGAAAGAGAAAACAGAGCTACATAGGAGTAGCATTTCCTTTTTTTTTTTTTTTTTTTTTGATGCAGGGGATCGAACTCACAATCTTGCAGTTACCAAGCAGGTACTTTACTCTGCTGAGCTAAATCCCCAGCCCCCAGGGGTGATATTTCTATATTGCATTGGGATTAAACTAGTATAAATCCAAAGTAGATTCCAATAAATTAATATGCATGCCATATGCCCTAGAACAACTACCAAGAAAATAACACAAAAATATGAGTTTAAAAATCATGTGAAGGAATTAAAGTGTTACACTAGAAAATATTTACTTAATCCAAAAAGAAAGCAAAGAAAAACAGAGGAACAAGAAATACATGAGATACTTTTAAAAAGTAATGTAACATATGTAAATTCGAATTCATCAATAATAAAATTAAACTTGAATAGATTAAAATATCTAATAAAAAGGCAGATATTGTCAGGCCAGATTTAAAAAATAATATTCAATTGTATTCTAAAACAAACAACTTTAGATTCAAAGATACAAATAAATTGTGTATAAATAAATTGAATATGAAGTGATAGGAAAAAAAGATCTATTGTGCAAACAGCAACCACAGCAGGTAAAATGAACATATACTGTATTAGTGTCAGATAAAATAGATTTAAAGATTAAAATGTTATGAGAGGTGAAGAGAAACATCGTGTAACTATAATTTAGATATTCAGAAAGCTATCTCTATTGTCAGATGGTGTGATACTATATGTAGAAAATCCTAAGGGATGTTACTAGTCACTTTCCTGTCAGTGGGACAAAATACCCAGCACCTGCAGGTTAAAGGAAGAGTGATTATTTTGGCTGTGGTTCCAGTGGGCTCAGCCTAAAGTCAGCTGGCTCCAAGGCAGAGAAAGCCTAGCAGAAGCCAAGTGCTTTCACATAGCAGCCAGGAAGCAGAGAGAGAGAAGGAGAAGCCAGGGACAAGAATATACACATGCCTGGGGCTCACCTCTTCCAACCAGCCTCGTCTCCTACCAGCACCGTGAACTCACAAATGTGTTAATCCTCCGTGATGCAATCAACTTCCAAAAGCCCAATCTCCACACTCATGAGACTTTTGCAGGATATTTTAGGTCTAAATTATGACAGGAATCCTCTAAAGTTTTGTTTTATAATTGATAAATATAGCATAATGACATGATATAAGATCATTATACAAAAATTAATTGTATCTCTGTATGCTGATAATAATAATGAACAATTCAAAAATTAAATTCAGAAAATATTTCCATAAAGTCCCTTAACCATTTGTGTGCTTCCTGTTCTCCTTTTTTCCCAAAAAAAGCAAGAAAATAATTCCATTTATGACTGCACCAAAGAATAAAATATGTAAGAATAAATTTTACAAGTGTAAGACTTACACATTGAAAACTATAAAATATGATTGAAAGAAATTAGAGGTTAAATAAATGCAAATGTATCTCATGTTCATGGAAGATACTATCATTAAGGTAGGAATGCTATACAAACTGATCTACAGAGTCAGTGAAATTCCTATCAGAATCCAAGTTGCCCTTGTTTTTCAGAAATTGACAAGATGCTCCTAAAATTCACATGGAAGGTGCCAGAATAGCCAAAATCATCTTGAAAAAGGAAAATAATATCGGAAGACTCATTCTTCCCAATATGAAAACCTTATATAGTTATAGTAATCAAGGCCACGTGACATTGCAATTGGATACATATACAGATCAATGAAGCTAAGTAAAACATTCAGAAGGAAATCTTCACCTTTATGGTCTACTGATTTTTTTAAATGGCACCAACACAATCAATGGTGAAAGACTAATCTTTTCAACAAATGATGCTGGGACAACATAATATCTACATAGCAAAAAAAAAAAAAAGCCTTTTTTGGAGACTTTCTACACACCACACACAAAAATTAAATCAAATGGATCATAGGCTTAAATCTAAGAGCTAAAACTATTGCACTCTTAGAAGAAAACATAAGAGTAAATCTTTATGACCTTGGATGAGGCAGTGGTTTCCATGATATCAAAAGTAAAAGCAACGAAAGAAAAAATAGATAAATTTGCCCTCTTCAAAATTAAGAATTTTGTGCTTCAGAGAATCAAAAGATAACCCACAGAATGGAAGAAAATAGTTGCAAATCTTAGATACAAAGAGCTCTTATAACTCACTAATGAGAAGATCAATCACACAATTTTAGAATGAGTAAAGGATCTGAGTACATTTATCAAAAAATATATACAAATGGCCAATAAGCACATGAAAAAAGTATTCAATATAATCAGTCATTGGGGAAATGCATGTCAAAACCGTGATGAAATACTCCTTCATACCCACTGGGATAGCAATAATCACAAAGACAGGTAATAACAAGTGTTGGTGAGGATATGGGAAAATTGGAACACTTACATACTGAATAGAGACAATATACAATGGTGCAGTAACACTGAAAAATAGTCTGGTAGTTCTCAAAATGTTAAATATACAGTTATCAAATGACCCAGAAATTGCACTAGAAGGTAGAAAAAAACCACATCCACACGCAAACTTGTGCGTGACTGCTGATAGGGATTTTACTCACAATAGCCAAAAGCAGAAGCAATGTAGCGTCCATCCACTGGATAAACAACATGTGATATATCCATGCAAGGGAATGTTATTTGGAGTATAAAAAAGGAATGAAGGTGCAATACATCTTACAACATGACTGAATTTGAAAAACAGTATGTTAAGTCAGGAAAAGCCACATATTTGGGAGACTGTGATATGAAATAGCTAGAACAGGCAAATCTATGCAAACAAGATTAGTTCTTGCTTAACCTTAAGGAGAGGGGTACTTGGGAGTGACACTAAAGGGTGTAGCATGTTGAGGGAAATGTAAAGTTTGATTGAAGTGATTGGTGGTTATATAACATGGTAAAGATGGGGAAAAGCCATTGCACTGTATCTATTAAATTGACAAATTGTATAGTATGTGAATTATATCTCAATAAAACCATTTTTAAAAAATTAGTTGAGCAGTTAATCTTATTTCACGTTGGACTCTTGATTTTTTTTTTTTTAATTCTCCACAATCAGAACCTTGCCACTGCTGTTAGGGCACTGCCTGCATCTCATTTTAGAAGAAGCAGTTTGTGCAGCCGAGTGGTAAATGCACTGAGGTCTTGAAGACTCCATAGAGTTGAGCACAAAACAGCAATTAAAATGTCCCCAGATGTTCATTTTGATGATAAAATAGAAGACTTCTGAAATGTAAGAAAAACCCACTTCAGGAGCGCTCCATGTAGAAGGTATTCTAAATTTAGATGCAGTATCTAGTTAATTTGTTGAACCAAAGCGATGGGGCTGGCATCTTTGGTTTTCATTGCAGTTCTCTATAGATAGACAGGTTTGCTCTTTAGATAGACAGGTTTGCTTTCAGAACTCTGAATTTCCTTTTGCTTGTACATTATTCA
Source organism: Hydrochoerus hydrochaeris (assembly GCA_004027455.1). NCBI lineage: Eukaryota > Metazoa > Chordata > Mammalia > Rodentia > Hydrochaeridae > Hydrochoerus > Hydrochoerus hydrochaeris. Next base: position 54,934 of record PVLA01000371.1, on the reverse strand, counting down.
TAAGTTTTAAATGGCACCTACTGTCACAGTTTTCCCCCAGATACTAAAAACTTCCTTCAAGTTCCATTATAATTTGAATCTGTAATTCTCTCCTCATAAGCAAACCACAAAAGGGACTTCAAGTTCGAATGAGATCATCCCTCACCTTCCCAGTCCTGCACATGTAGCCGGGACTTGAGCCAACCACCAGCCCAGACAGCAGGAAGGTAGAAAGATTTAAGGTTCTGACAAATTAGAGTCCATACAAACAACAGGTAGCACTGTTATCAAGACGAATCAAACAAAACCAATCAGAAAGACTTTCTTGCGGTGTTCTAGAATTCTGGCGCCATTACTCTGTGGTCCATTGACTTCTCCCGGAGGTCAATTAGGGAGCAGATAGAGGAGATTCTGGTTGCTATTGAGCTGTTACATGTCACTGTATTTGGGATAAAGAAAGGAAGTGAGAATTTATGGAGCAAGTGTCCACCACGCCACATGCAGGCACCACCCTAGTTACATTCACATAGGTTATGGAAGTAAATCTGCAAACCAACACTTGGAGAGAATTTTCAGTAAACCCAAATTCCTAGAAGAAACCAAATCCCAACAAAGAGCTAAGTCACTTGCCTAAGGTCCCAGAATAAGCCAAGTTCATCCTGGAACTTGATCCTCAAAGCATTCCATCCCTTCCAGCCCTCTAAGGGGGTGATTTTGTGTTGGCACAGGACCAACCACTGGCAGATGAAGCAAATGCCTAAGACTTCTTATGGACTGTAAAGCCAGCCTACAAGAGAGAAAACAGATGCAGCCTAATCATTAAAAGTACACTAAATATTTATCAGCGGCTGAAGTCACTGAAGAATCATTTAAAGTATTTATTTGCTTCAAATAATCATCTTTCTCTTCCAATGAATGTTGGGAGTTTTGTGTGCCTGTAACAAGAGGTGAATACATAGCCTCCGCTGTCCGCAAGCTAGTGAGCAATGCTTCCCATCATGAAAAGAGAAAGAACAGGCCTTGGTTATTATCTGAATGGCTACTGCTGGATTTTCTGCTAACACAGAAAGGCGACACACACTTTTAAAGTATTAGTAAATTAATTCTCCAAGTTGCAATACTGTAAATGGCTTCTGGTGACTGGATAATCCTGAGCGGTCATACATCTACGTATCTGTCTGTGTGAGATGGGTTGGGGCCCAGGACTAGGGTTGTTTTTTGCTCTCCTTTTTCATGGAAGGGTGGGATCATGATCAAAGGAAACAGATGAACTGAAAGCCAGTGCCCTGTCCTGTAGCGTGAATCACCCCTGTAGAAAAGCACTACGATATATATTTTTAAAAAAGACAATTTCTACTTCTCAAACAAGGAGCTCTGAAAATTCTGAATGTGTTAACAAATTCAATAATTCCTCTCTTGGACCAAAGTTCACCCACTTTCAGATGTCTTTAATAGACAGAGGCAGGCCATGTGCCTAAGACACGGACAGTGCGAACACCATGCCACCCAAATATCCTGCCAGGACATGTCACACTGCCTCCCATAGACCTCACAAAGCAATATTCTCAGGGCCGTGAGTCAGGAAACACTGAAAAAGTTCGGGGCAGTGCCCTGGCAGCCCAGCTGGACACGTCAGAGGGAAGCCAGCACAGTAACTAGCGGGTTTTAGGAAGAGTATAAAGTACGGTAGCCCAAGCCCAGTTTTCAGGAAACAGGCCTGGCCTGCAGAAAGGGCTCAATAAACACCAGCTGACCACTGAGCAGGATGGCCACTGGGGCCATCAAAAGGAAGAATGATCCAAGGTGCAACAAGTTCAGTTTTTCAGCAAGACTGATTCCACTCACATGCTGAAATTTGGCCTTCAGGGGGACCCCGGGAGGGATGTGCAGGTTGGTGGAGAAGAATGCTGGGAACTACAGGTAAAGGGATCAGACAAAATACCTGTCCAATTTGGCCGGTGAATCGTGAGAAATGCGAAACAGGTTTTTAGCATTGAAGTAAGATATTTGTACAGGTTAAAACTAGGTTAAAAAAATAGATACTCTCCTTTTCTGTCCCTCTCTACCCATGCAAATTGTTGGTGACAAACTTTTAGAGCACATGTGTCCTTCTGTGTATACATGGCTGTGTGTACACATATGTATTCATCGGTCCTTTTCTGCACACAAGTAATCCACACTATTCTATACCTCTTTTACTTAATAACAATACCCTTTGGACCTCATTTCATAACAGCGCCAAAACACAGCAGACCATGCAACCTCAAAATATATCAGTTTGGTAAAAAGATTATTTTGAGCAAAAGGCACTTAAAAAAAAACCAAACAGATGCCGCAAGGGCATTCTAATCCACCCTTTTGTTCCCCAAAATTGGAGATAAAACTCCCATATGAAAGGTACCCTTCCTGAAAGGAACATTATTCAATGCAAACACACAGCCCACATTAAAACAATTCTTAGCTTTTCACATCTGCCTCTCTTTGTTCAAACTAGTGTAAAAATTTTGGATTTTGTCATTTCTTTGGGTCTTCATTTCTTTAGAAGGGCTCTCATGTCACATAAATGTTATAAAAGTGTGTGTGCTTTTCTCCTACTAATCAATTAAATTCTCAGGCCCAGACAAAAAAACTCTAAAAAGGCAGAGGTAAAATTTTGACACCCCTCCTCCAATTATCACCCTGCCTTATTCTGAATTAGTTCTTTTTCACTATCTGAATTAATTCTTTTTATTTAACAAACCTCCCCTCATAGGCAGTGCAATCTCAATATATGGTAAATGTTTAAAGTTTTAAAATGTGTTACACTGAAAGCTATGTCACCTCCTATCCCCCTCAAAATATTCCCACTTCCGATACAGTCACCCCATCATTCTTGCCACTTCCCGAAACAGTCCTGGAAGTCCTCTTTCCTGAGTGTCTCTATGAGATGCGATCAAAAATTCAGTGAATGCTGCTGCTGAGTGCCATCTAACAGAAAAGCAAGCTCCTAAAAATATTATGCAGTGTCCTCATCCACCCTTTTCACTAGATCTGTTGCCTTGAAGCTTCCGGCTCTTTCCTGAAATCTAAAGGACAAGGAAAGGTAAATGTTTTTAATCAGTTCAGGACATCAAGGCAGCCATGACAATACAACTAGAGACATGAAAGAAGACCCCAGAACGGCTTCAAAAAATAACAAGAAAGATAAGAGAAATGTGTTTGAAGCAAGGGGAAGTATTTTGAGGAGGATGTGTCTTTCTGTAATAATTTTTTAATTTCAGCAATCACCATCTTTTTCTATCGTGCTTCATAGATATTTAAGTGCTTATACTCATTTCAGTGGTAAATAGTGTTACCTTTAATACACATCTCCATCTGGTACAAAGAGCAGGGTATATTTTTAGGCACATTTACAGATTTCTGGTACAAAGGGTGTAGAAATAACAATTCTGATAAATATCAAAAATCAGGAAAGTTATTGAAATAATTATAATAAAGCTGCTACAATCAGTCTAGAATATTACTCATCCACAAACACCAAGTGTCCTTGAGGAAAACAGGAAAGTGTGCGTTTTACTCCCTGTGCCTCAGGGGACCCTTTGTCTCTTCTTCATGACAGCTGCACTTCCAGGGCCCATGCTGGCCCCCAGTAGCTTTGCTAGGAAAGAGACTCAGCCGTCCCCAACACGCCTGTGCCCTCTCTTGCCATGATGGATCACTGTACCCTTGGCTTTGAAGACACAAGACAATCTGGGTTCTGATTCCAGATCCAGCTCACGATTACAGCAGAGTTTGGGGTACTTTTTTATTTTTATTTTTTAAAGAAGCCATTAATACAATTGGCTCTGTGGATCACATAGTTTCTGACACAACTACTCAGCTCTGCCTTGGTAGGGAAGCAGCCCAAACAATGGGTATAGCTGTGTTCCAGCAAATCTTTATTTGTAAAAACAGGCAGGAGGCCAGATCTGATCTCTGGTCTTGAGAACCAAACACTGAACATTTGCTGTATGTCAACGAGGTGGTCTTGCGAAGCATCACAAGCTGGAATAGCAACCAGAAACCATCGGCTCTAACGTCTCATTCCTTCCTGAAAGAATGTTAAAAGCAGCTACTCTGAATCATTTTTCTTGGTGATCCACTAAGCCCAAGTCAGTGAAGCCCCAGCAGCCCTGAAGGAACTCCACCCTTGAAGACACTCAACAAATACAGCTGTCAAATAATTTGGGGACATACTGCATACCCCAGTGACCCTCAGGAAAATCCAAAGCTACAGTTAAGAGCATGTTGTCAGCTCTGATCACTGTAGTTACAGAATATATTTGAGCAAGAGTCTCCCTAAATTACTTGGGGACCAAACTCATTTTATTGCAGAATATGTTTTTAGCCTTCTGGGGCTCACATTGTGGAAATTCGGAGTTGCATGATGACCATGGTCACTTTCACCTCAATCCTTTATGTACAGCCAATGGGACTCCAGCAGTGGACAAAGCCTTGCATTTTGGGCAGGTCCAGGCAGGGGTTTTCTACCAGCTCCTAAATGATCACAGATTGTGAATGATCTAAATCACTTCCTTAGAAGGACAGCGTTGAGCAATTCCCCTACCCTTTCTCATAGATGGGGAGAATGCCAGCTCAGAAATCTGCCATGAGCTGGGATGAAATTTCAGAGAAGAATATGATAACTTGGAGCTTAAAGAAATATTATTGAAGTTGAAATTTTTTAATGTTATTAGGGTATGTTGATTTTTTTAATCTTAAAAGTTAAAAAAAAATTGAAAAGTTAAAAATCTTAATACCCTAATGAAGTTGAAGTTTTTCATAGATAAAGGTTCGCAGCAATCTTGAGCTGCTCAGGACCACAGCAGGACACTGCTAAGGAAGACCCCAGCTAACTCCCCTACCTGACAGGACAACGCCAAGCTCCAGCCAAAAAGGTAGAGCTGCAAGTCTGCAGGGATAGGAGCGTCCTCCTCAAAGAAATAAAAATGCAGAGGCCCATTAGCAGAGAAACACTAAATAAACATGGGCAGAGTTGAACTATGAAAGCTTTTAGGTAAGTTTTTATACCCTTTTTTTTGTTTGTTTGATAGCAGGACTTGAACTCAGGACCTCATGCTTGCCAAGCAGGCGCTGTGCCACTGAGCTATATCCCCAGCCCATTTTTCTACCATTTGCTTCACTGGAGAGAGACACAAAGATTTACCATTCAATCATGTACTCGACCAGCAGTATACTTTGTGAGCTTTCTTTGCGCCATGTGCTTCCTAGCACTGAGGAGACCGTACAGAGAGACAAAGTCTCTGAGAAGGGAGACGATATTGCATGGTAACAAACAGATAAGATGTAGATGAAAACTACTGTAAAATATAAAAATATAGAACATTGCCATGGGAGGGGAAGGCTGGGCTGGGATACTTCAGTTACAAGGAGTCAAGAAAGGCAACAGGGTACAGAGGGGGTGTCACAGGAGCCCTGACAGCACAGCATTCAAGAACATGGACTCTGTGTGCAAAGGTCCAGAGATAGAAAAGAGCTGTAAAATGGGGGGGGCAGAATACAAAATATTTACAATCTTGGGTTAGAAAGAGATGACTTAGATATAACACTAAAAGTTTGACCTCCCAAAAAAGAAAAAAATCAATACACTGGACTTCATGAAAGTCAAGAACTTACACTCTTTGAGAAACACTGTTGAGAGAACAAAAAGACAAGCCACACATTAAGAGAAAGTCTTCATAAAAGAAATAGGTGGTAAATGATTTGCATCCAGAATATATCAAGAACTCTCAAAACTCACCAGTAATGGGACAAGTCGATGTGTTTAGATGAGTGAATAATTTAAACAATTTGCTAACTATATATAATTAAATAGATGGACAGCAAGCAAGTCCATGCAAAGATGCTCAGCAAGATTTGTCACTAGGGAAAATGAATGAAATGCACAAAGAACAACACTACGTACTACTGCAAAATATAAAATTAAAGAGGCAGCATTGTGAGCCTCGCTGAGGATACAGTGCACCATGAATCTCTCAGTACCGCTGGTGGGAAAGGAATGCTGTAAACCTCCTTAGAAAACATTGTGGCAGCTCCTCACACGCGAAGCATACGCTTCTACATGATCCAGTCATTCTATTTGTCTTACCTACCTGAGACAACAGATAGCAGAGACCATCTAAAAAGACTTGTACACAAAGGCTTGTGGTAGCTTTGTTTGTAACAGTTCCCAACTAGAAAACGATCAGCACCCAGCAACAGGTATGTGGAGTTTGAAAAAGCAACAGTGTGTTCAGACTCCACGATAATAAGGAATAAAGTAGTGCTACATGCACGGACCTCAAGATACTTATGCTGAGTGAAGGAAGCTAGACGGCTGCAAAGGGTAGAGCACCATCGCTTCAGAACTGCAGAGAATGCAGAGTACCCACACTTACGGAGAGTAGATTAGTGGTTGCCTGAGGGTAGGAGAACAGTGTGAGAGAAAGGGATTCCAGCAGGGCATAAAAAGTCTTTTGGGGGTGATACACATACTTATTATCTTCATCATGGTTCATTATCTTCAATGGATCCATGAACATGCACATATATCAAAACTTAGCGAAGGAAAGTTTTACCACCCACTTGTTTATTATATGTCAAGCATGCTTCAAGGAAGCTGGCCCTAAAATCCCACCACCCACCAGCGCACGGAGTGTTTGAGTTCTGTCCTCCCACCGATCAGCCACTGTTGTGACTGTTGTTAACACGGAGTGTCAGTCCATTCACATGCGGACCCATTTCTCTGTCTATTTCTTCCTGCAACATATTTTCTTGTGCTGAGATGATTTCCCCTACTCCTAGAGAATATGATTCTATTTGGGGGGAGGCAAAGATTATTGGTAATAAATATTCTGTTTCACTCCAAGTTTCTTCGTGCTTCTTTCCAGAAAGAGAGTTTCTCTAAGGAAAGAAGTCCAGGTTAAGATATTTTTCCCTGAAGAAGCAAGTCCTCCCTGTGAATCGGCGCCGTGCGCGGGCCACTCAGGAAACAGCCAGGTGTCAGCTCCTTCCAGCACATGGGCTATGAAACAAGAAGAGCCAAATCTCTACTTCCCGTCATAAGCAACCAGGTGATCCAGAGAAACACAGGCTGCAAGGGTGGCTAGTGAGGTAAAATACAATTTAATGCTTGTAGTGTCTAGTGTTTCACTGACTTTGCAGGTCTAAAGCTGGTGGTCTGATCATCTATTCAAAGGATGGCCATACACAGCATAGCATGGGGAGCTCCTGACGGCAGCGGTCATTGTTGATTCTCTGTTATCTTGTTTTGAAGTCCTGTATCATTTTCAATGTTTTGTTTGGTGGCATTTCATTCTGTTTTGTCTTGTTTGATTTTATTATATCCAATGGCATGGGTAGATGTTTCAAAGATAACAAGCTATACTATGGTAGCCATTTTGGATTTACTATCATCTTGTTTTGAAGCCCTTTATTGTCTTCATTGTTTTGTTTTTATTGGTTCTACTCTGTTTTGTTCCATTTTTACTATGTCTGAAGGTATCTACAGCTATTTTGAAGACAGCAGGAAGCATTATGGTAACCATTACTGATTTCCTATTGTTTTGAAGTCCTGTGTCACTTACACAAGTTTGTCTTGATTAGCTTTATTCTGTTTTGATTATCTTTAAAATAAAAAAATTTTTAAAAGATATTTTTCTCTGTACATTTCAAAGACACCGTCCCATGGACTTCTGGCTTGACGTGTGTTGATGGAGAAACCTATGATAGGAAACCCATCACTCTGGGACTCTTCAGTTCAGAGCAGTGGGGTTGGATGTGGCTTTCTTAGTCCTCCTCTGAGTTCGATTGGATTTCATGCTCAGGATTTGTGTCTGTCATCAGTTCTGAAGAATTCTAAGGCAGTATTTCCTTTGCTCATTTTTCTGTATTTACTTATATCTAGAATACCAATTAAACCTATGCTAAAACTTCTGGTTCTTGTATGATTCCTAACCACACTCATATATTTTCCATCTTTTTGTCTCCATGTACTGTTTTATGCATAACTTTTTCAGATAGAAGTTTTCATTTACTGTTTCTCTCTAGTTATTTCTATTTGTCTTTTGAGTTTTACTTTTTTTACTTTAAAGAGAAAAAACACAGACAAAACAAGAAGGAAACATACAAAAACAAAAAAAAACTAAAACAAAAGTGATATAAGATTTCAAAACAAGATGATAAGAACTTAACAATAGTTGTTATATTGCATATTGTTGTCTTCAAAAGAGTTGCTCAGATTACCAGATATAGGCACGCAAAATTGGTCAGACAATATGAGCACTAACTGTTCCTTCCCTTGAACTAATAGAATTAGTAGTACAGTTATCTTTGCTATCTTAGTTATATTTATATTTTTTCCTTTTCCTTTCCTTTCCTTCTTTCCCCCATTCCAATTGTTCTTTCCCTTTGAGCAGTTTCTTTCTCTTTCACAATATCTTTTTTACCTTTTAGATCTTACTTACTCTTTCAGTTTCTTACACTAGGGAAACAAAACATTGTTTACACATGCAATTCTGATTTATTTTACTTATGAGTATGGTCTCAAGTTGCATCCATGTACCTGTAAAGGCCTTGAATTGCAGTCAAGGATATAGGTCAGTGCCATAAATGCCTGCACAGCAAGTACAAGGTCTTGAGTTTGATTCTAAAAAAGTCTCAAGTCTGTCCTTCTTTATAGCTGAGTAGTACTCCACTGTATAAAAATATCACGTTTTTTATCCATTCCTCAGTTGATGGGCATTTGGGTTGTTTCCAAAATCTGGCTATTATGAATTGTGCTTCTGTAAACATGGGTGCACATACACTGCTGTGGTATGATGTTTTTAGTTCTTCTGGGATAGCTGGATCAAATGGAACCTCCAATTTTAGTTTTTTGAACAATCTCCACATTGATTTCCATAGTAGTTACACCAGTCTACACTCCCACCAACAATGGAGAAGAGTTCCTTTTTCCCCACAGCCCCTCTAGCATTTGTTATTGATAGATTTCGTGATGTTGGCCATTCTTCCTAGGGTGAGATAGACTCTCAGTGTTGTTTTAATTTGAATTTCTCAAATGACCACTGATGTTGAACATTTTCATGTATTTATTTTCCATTCATTAGCATATATTTGCAGTATATAATGATTACACGTCAATTTTTTTTTGAGTGTGGGTACTAGGAATTGAACTCAGGGCCTCACACTTGCTAGGCAGGTGCTGCACTGCTGAGCTATACCCCAGGCCTTTACTTTTAATTTTTATATGCTTATCTTTGCATTTTTCTTGTTCTTATCATTTCTGATAGCCTCCTCTGCCTTGGTCATTATTTTGATGCCTTCTTTTGCTTAGTTAAATATAGTAAGCATGCTTTATTTTTTGTATGTGGTAAGATCTACAGCCCTTGCAGGTCTGACATCACTGTTCATTATTTCATCTGACCTGTCCATTATGAGTTATTTGTGTTCTAGATAGGTTACACTGTAAATCTGTGTTCTGTTTAAAATTATTTTGGAAAATCTACATTTTCCCTAGACTGGTACCCAGAGATGGAGCGATTCTCAAATCGGGATAACTTAAATTTTCAGCTTTGGCATTCTGGAACATTCAGATATGGAAAATCTATTCCCAGATTCCTTTTCAGTTTCCTAGGACTCCTAACAAATCCAAAAGCAAGACAGGGAAATTTCTCTCTTGCTCCTACTTTCTGTTCTGGTTCTCCTTTTCATTGAGAATGTCACCCTGCCGGGCCCTAGCTTGACAACCAATGTTCAATCCAAATCCCCATCTTGGTTGCCCCTGAGTTTTGAATGCACACACAAGCTGGGGGTGTAGTAAAACTGGAATCAGGGGGTGCTCTGGGACTCTCGTGCAGCCCCAGGGCACCACTGGCTTCAGTTTATATCTGCATCTCTGAAGTAATATTTTCTTACAATTTTTATTTTTAGAGAATAAAACCACGCAAAATAAAACAGAATAAACTGATTAAAACAAAACAGCATAAGCAATACAGGACTTCAAAAAAAGATAATAGGAAATCAACAATGGCTATCATAATGCCTCTTGTTGTCTTCAAAATAGCCACCCATACCATCAGACATAAGAAAATCAAATAGAAAAGAACAGAACCAATACAAATAAAACAATAAACACAACACAGGACTTCAAAACAAGATGATAGTAAATCCAAAATGGCTAGTATAATATAGCTTATCTTTGAAATAGCTGCACATGCCATCAGATATAATGAAATAAAACAAGACAAAACAGAATGAAATCCCACAAAACAAAACAATGAAAATGATACAGGACTTCAAAACAAGATAATAGGGAGTTAACAATGGCTACCACTTCAGAATGGTTACCACTGTGCCTCACTTCATCTGTCAGATTAGTAAAAGAAATTTTTAAAGGAGTTTTTCTTTTTTACATTTTTATCCAGTGTTTTTAGGCATCCCCTGCCTCCTGGAGGTGCTACTTGCAGTATCTGATATACTCTTTACCCAAGTACGAATTTGTTTTCAAAGCACAAACACCTTTGCAAAAACATTCTACAATTTAAGTATAGGTGCTCACAAGGTCCAGAATGAGCTCTCATGTTGGTAGAACCTGTGAGCTGGTTGCCTACATATATAAATATTATTTTATGAAGCTACTCAGGCTTATTAATTAGCAAATCACCTATGCTTCTCCTGAGTTACAGTGGTAGAGTTGAGTAATTGTGATAGAAACCTCTAGCCTTCAAACCTAAAATATTTTCCATCCAGCCTTTTGCAGAAAAAGTTTGCCACCCTGGAAGTAGGAAGTACCTGGAAGGGAAGCACTTCCTCTGCTGTGTATTCGCTTTCCCAGTCTCTGAAACAGCCACGTGAATTTTTTTTTCTGTTCTAAAGAGGAAGCTCTTTAGGATGAAGTATGATTACAAAGAAGATCTTGATATCAGTTTTCTAATTCCAAGACAAACCTAAGTAATAAACCTAAATTCCTTATTGTTTTATTTAAAAAGGAAATTCTGAGAAGGCTTGCAACTTTCAGAAAGCATGAGGAATGTTTTCAATTTTGACCCAACATGGGTGACATGTTCAGAATGAGCTTTGCTTAAGAATGCAGGAAGTGACCCACACAGTGCTCCAGTCTAGGTAGCAGTTTCTTGACTTTCTCATACCCAACCTTCTCACCTGTGGGCAGTGCTTGGTGCAAGGAGACCTGATGCACAGCTAGAGAATGCCACGGTCTCCAGGGAAGTGTCACAGCTTTCAGGTGCAAAGTCATTCCCACCAGTGCGTGAGACCCCAAAGGGGAGGGAGGCCCAAGCACACAGTCCCTCCCTCCTTCTCTGTCTTCACATCACAGGGACTCATCTCATCCCAGTGCTTTACCCTTGTAACGTACAACATCAGTGTCGGCAGAGGGTCTGACCTTTGCAAACAAGATAAGGTGGCACCCTCTGTGGTGACCCAAGCAGTGTGTGTCTGCAGGAAAAGGAAATCCTGTGTGTTTTTGAGTTTCGTCAAGCTTGTGGTTATGTTCCAAGGGTTAAGTTCTGTCTGTTTTCAGCTACCTCTATCACGTTTAAAAAACAACAACCCAACAAAAATCCCATCTGTACAGATCTTACAGAAATGTGATTTCTTATTAAACTGACCTGAATAGAATGGAAGTCATAGATCTTTCTAGAAACACCTAGAAAATGAGCACAAAGACCCCTCCCCCAAGAAGCCTACTCCCCACTCTAGCCATCCCGGGCCTGCTGAGGAGTTGAGGCAGCTGCAAGGCACACAGAGATCCCCCTCTGGCTGCAGAGCAGAGGCACACAGGGGCAGCCTGGGCACTGACCGTGAGGCCGAGGCCTGGCACAAGTTCTTGCAAGCCAGCTTGACCCTCTGCTTTTTTGACTCTTGTGATGCCATGGGTCAGGCAGGAACAGGGACATTGCCACACTGTCACTGCAGGCCAGGTCCAGGCTGGGAGAGTCCTCTGCAGTATATAATGAACTCATAGGATCCTTTTTCTACCTTCACTTACCAAGTAGTTCCTGAGTTCTGCACTGTGTCAACAAACACAGCCCAGGGAGGCCACTGACATTAGGCAGAGGGGTGTCCATAATGTGGGGACAGTGACAAAAAAAAAAAAAAAGCTTCAGACTCCCAGTCTTGGTCAAAATATCACTAACATAATTCTTTCTTTACATATTTTTTTCTATCTGTCCCTTGCAACAGAATTCCTGTTCCACGAGGGCCAACTTTCCCTTAGTTTTGTTCACCACTTGGATTCCAGTGTCTAGAACAGCATTAGGACAGCAGGTAGTAGATTTTCAAAAATTATCGAAAGAATGAATACAGAGTCCAAAATAATACTTTTAAAAGTTAGTTCACTGATTTTGACTTGTTCGTGCCACTGTATGAAATGACTGTGTCGTCACCAAGGGAGGCCAGAAGTTGAACCACCATGACTTGCCCAGAGCTTGTGGCTTCAGACGGTCCCACAAAGCCCACTGAAAAGTGCCAACCATCACGAAGGACATGGGTGACACTAATGACTTTGTAAGGGGTATCTTTTAAAGTCACTAAAGTCCATGGGACATGTGGACATGACAATGAGTCCAGTCCCCTTGAAAGCAGAGGTGCGTCTGGCTCCCTGCTTTTCCTATGGGGACTCCAGTAGAACAGGTTTATGCCAGTTTGTTCCAGAAACGTGGTTCTGCCCTTTCTTCCTTGCTTGTCCTCCAGCCGGCAACTCGCCTATTTCCTGTTTCAATCTCCTCACCCTCTGTAGAGTTTAGGAAAATCTTTTACGGGCAGGTGGAGTTTATTATCCACACATCACCATGGGGAATCCAAGATGCAGGGAGCTCAGGTGACCTTCCCTGAACCATGCAGCACCACAAGCTGCAGGAAGGGAATTCTGCTTGGTCCCAGGCCCCGCAGGGTGTGTCCACCAGCCCTGGCAGAGCATGGCCCACTGTAGAATTTAATTCTCTCTGGGATGGGAGGAAAGACAAGTTTCTCTATACAGGTGGGGTGGCAAGGAAAGCTGGTTCCAGAAGAGAGGCCCTAGAGAATCTCAGCCAGAAACCACACTTTCACACCCACAGGGACACTCACACATACGGAGTCCTCAGTCACATGCACAGCTGGGACCTCTGTCAGGTCATGACCCTTGATGCTCCACACCCAACCTGTCCCACATCTGTAAGGATCTTGCATGCCAAAGGCATAAAGGAGAGATTTTCCTAATTATGTGGCTGGTGGTGACCTATGGATCAAAACTACACTCTTCTTTGCCTAAAAATATACTTAGTAATAAAAGCAGAGGGGGTCATGAAGGGCAGCATCCTGGATGATTGCTCCTGTGGGCCTTCTGTTATGGTTGATACACTGTGTCAATTTGAGAAGTTTAACTAGAAGACTCAGTAGGGAGCCAGAGTTTTTATCTTGTAGACATTCTCATCCTGTGCAAGAGGAGGGCAAGGTGTGTTAGACACACACACACACCCGGGGTGGGGGGTGGCTTGTGTACAATGTAAAGGAAGAGAAGACACTTGTTCTCCCCTTTTTTTGCTCTGGCTGCTTTTGCCTGCTGCTGCCTTGAAGTGCTGCTCTGGAGCCACCCTGCCTTGGAGCCAGTTGATTCTGGACTGAAACCTCCACAAACAGTGAGCTAAATAAACCTTTCCTTCCTTCATTTTGGGTGTCTGCTATTTTGTCCCAGCAATGAGAGAAAAGTAACTAAGACACCTTCCTATGCCAAGAGATCAGAGTTGTTGTGCCTTCTTACAGCTCATAAACCTGTTGATGGCAGGACAAGGGGATAAAGTCAGTGAGAATCCTGCTCCTAGAGAACACAAGAGAGACCTCAGTTACCTCCCAGCTCAGGGTTCTGTGACCTGAAGCATCTGTTTCATAAAAGGCAGACTCTGGCTCTCATGTCAACTTTCACACGGTGATACAAATAATGAAACTAACAATTCCAAGATATCCACAACACAGCCCTTGGGGCCTCCTGCATGAGCTCAGTCCTGCTGTAATTTGTGAAACCCTCACAACGCCCACATGAGGTGGGAATTACACTTCAGTGGCGTCATTATTACATTATAGCCTCCCATTGCATGCTAGCCTGCGAGAGCCACAGTCATGTTTGGAAATGCCAACCTTCTTTCCCTTTCACTTTCCAGTGTGGTCAGTGATGGGTTTGGTCAAGGTCCAAGTTCCCTGCCCACTGCTCTCCCCAGGGGCAACACCATCATCTCCATTCGGCTGCCCTGTTGCGCCCCTCAGTGCCTCTGTCCTTGAGCGAGAGACGCCAGGTGCTGCTTGGAGGGACACTAGGGGCTGCGGCTGGCATTAGGAGAGAGGCATTTTTCAGAGAGCCTGCAGCCACAGAACAAAGAGAGCTCTCATCTTGCCAATGGCCTAGCAATGAGGCTTCACAAATGTCATGCCCATCACCCTGCTGTGGGGCAGCCCCCTCACCCCTCAGAGTCCTCTCTTTGCTCCCACCACCTCCTGCTGCCCTGAAGCGCCCCCCAGGTGGCAGCGGGGGTGAGGTGGGGGGGATGGGAAGGTCTCCCCTCTGCAGCTCTCTCTGTCAAAGCAAGCTGCCCATCTGCTCACATAAGTGCATCCCACCCCTTGTGCTCTGGGGTGGGGTTATTTTTCTCCCAGCTCCAGAGCCTCTGCATGACCATCCCAAATTTTGAGATGGCCCAGTTGTTTTCCTAGAGGCTCTTCCTGTTTATAAAACTGGCCTGTTGGACAGATGCGGGTAATGCATTTGAACAGAACCTATAGGGAGGTGTTATCTCTGCTCTCCTGTCCTAACCCTTTGCTCCCTTCTGCAGCAGGTGTCAAAGCAATGAAGGGCAGAGCAGAGGTGCTCACAGCCTCCCCAGGCCCTACTCGATTTGCTCTGGAGACAGGCACAGGGGGCCACAGTGGAAGAGGCACTCGGGTCACTTCTGGCCACCCACTCCCCCACCATCCACAAACCACGTACACTGAAGAGACACAAGGATAATTCTAGTGCCTCTAGGACTGTTGAAAGACATAAATGAGATAACACTTTGTGAATCTTCTGAAGATGGCCTCAAGGACTATTCCACCAGCTGAGGCCCACACCAAGCATCTGTGGACCCCATCCTGCAATACCGCTCTCTCAGAGCTGACTTTGAGTCCATGCCTGTGTCCAAGCCGTGTCCACATCCTCACATGCCAGCATTCACTGAGTCTGCTGGCCCTGCATTGGATTCTCCGGCA
Organism: Hydrochoerus hydrochaeris; assembly: GCA_004027455.1. Taxonomy (NCBI): domain Eukaryota; kingdom Metazoa; phylum Chordata; class Mammalia; order Rodentia; family Hydrochaeridae; genus Hydrochoerus; species Hydrochoerus hydrochaeris. The sequence continues at coordinate 39,700 of PVLA01000371.1, read as the reverse complement.
CCTTGGCCTTCCTGCATGTCCATCACTCCCAGACCACCTAAAGGTCCCCTTAGTCATCACGGACATGGCCTAGGGAAGATGTCACCTCCAGTGAGCCTGGTGTGCACAAGAGCTTCCCCAGATTTTCCACCCTATGTGGGGGACATGAGGCAGATGAGCAGCATTTTAACTTTTTCAGCCTGTTTGTGCATGACCTTGTGTGCACCCAAAGAGTCTGCATATCTGCCAAGGGCACCAGAATGACTCAAGGTGACTCACAGCACATGCATTTTCTATTAAAAAAAAAAAAGCAGAAAAATCAAACTGGAATGCTACATCATACTTTAAAATAAAAGTAAAATATATTTTTATCACAATTGGGCAATCTGGTACAGCTCCCCTGGTCCCACATTACATCACTCCCTTCTCTCTTGGAGACATTTGGTGGAAACAACAAGGAACGATGTATCACCCTGCAGAGGGCTTAGGAACTCACTGGCAAGTAGCCTCTTCCTCCACCCCTTCTCCCCCAAGAGTTGCCAAAATCCAGGATAATAGAAGCATCACAACAGCTACCGTGATTCTAAGACTGAAATGCAGGCCTCTGGTTAGGCCTTTAAACAAGGGAGCAGGGGAACTGGGCCACTTCCTGGGGCCTCCTGGAGCTCAGAGCAAATGAGCAGTGACACACGCTTTCCTAGGACCTGGGGATCTGTGAGAGGCCACCCCACCCTGTCATCGGTGTGATCTGGAACCAGCAAGGGAATCCTCAGTCCAGCACTGTGGAGTGGGGAGACCCACGGGATGGAAACGTGCAGCCCATGAGGAGGTGTTAGCTGGGCACCTCCTCATCCATCTGCACTCACTGTGAGCAGCGCCAGGTGTCATCCTGAATTACAAATCCAAAGCAGCCACAAACTCCTGGTACCCTACCTTCAAGAAATGGCCTATTTCTTCTCCTATGGAATCTGCCTTGCTTGACCAAGGGAACACAGGACAAATGATGCTATGCTGGCCCAGATCTGTCCCTCAGAAGGCCCAGGAGCTCTCACTGTCTTCCTCTTACACCCCCAAGGCCACACTGCCAGGAAATCCTGCCTCAATGACTAGAGTGGTTGGAGGCCACTAGAGAAAGCCCTAGAAGATGACCATCAGCTCAGATGTTTAGGCTCAAGCAGGACTCGATCAGCTGGATGAGTGAGCATGGTGACATTTCCAAATTCCTGGATCGTGGTTTGTGAGTAATAACGAACAATCACTACAGCTTTTATACAGGATGGTTTGTTACACAGCAGCGGTAACTGGAACACCAGGCGGTAGTCGGATGAAAGCGGGGAGAAGAGGAGCCAGCATACAGGAGGAGTGTGTCCAGCCACCTCTGCACAGAGGAGTGAGTGAGCAGGACACAGGCACACAGGGGAGTGTCGAGGGTCCCCTTGCTCCCCAGTCACTATGACGGTGACCTCCAAAACCAATGCCTGGAGCTGGGGAGGGTGTGGAGAGGTCTCATAGTGAGACGGGGCTCCAGACTGTGACTCCAAGTTAAGTGGAGCCTGCTGGTCCTGGCCTCTGTCCTTTCTTGACCTTCCTCTTCATACCACCAGCCTGGATTTTGAATCTGACCTTTGTCTTGGTGGTGACAATGATCTAAATCCCATTCTCAGCTCCGTGTCCTCCTCTGGGAAATTCCTCTGGAATCATATTACCAACTGGCAAGATGACGGCAAGGGTTTGACAGACTGGATGCGCTGTCCCGAGATGAGCAGCATTTTAACTTTTTCAGCTTTCAGTGCTCCATCATTCAAGCCTCATGGCTGCTGTCTATCTGTAAGGTTGCGAAGAGAAGTCTGTTTTTTTCTGTATTGTTGCCTACATCTCTCCTGGAAGCAGAATATTGGCAGAATCTATGGGGCCGTGCAGTCCTGTTCCCAAACATTCCTCATCTCAACACAGATAGCATGGACTTCACCGTGACAGCCACCAGAGACCTGCCCCAGACAAAGCCACCTCCGCAGGGTCACGCTGGTGGCCAGGCACATAGAAAGGGGTTTCCCAATAGGCAATCAGTGTCTCCCTCTAGAACTGCAAACTATGTCAGATAATATCCACTAAAACAGTACTGCTTGGTACTTTTTTTTTTCAATTTTTCTCCAACATGTAAATAATGTTAATTTCAAATTCTGAACCCTAATAAGGTCTTTGTTCTTAGAATGAAACAGAGCCCAGGTGGCAGCTAACAGAATTTCCAGCATTGGAGTGGTCTAGGAGGGGATCTGGGACCTCACCCGACCTTTCTCTAGTGCCTGCCCCACTGCCATGATCTCTTTCAACACAAATCCCGGCTGTCACAGGACAATCAGACTTCATGAGCCCTGTGTGCTGCTCCTCCCACACTAGGCCCCAAAGGTGGGGGAGAAATCTAAGTTCTGAGACAGGGAGCTGAGTTGGGGTAGGAATTACCAAAGAAACAGAGAACACCACACCTGACAAAATTCCAGAGCCATCAATCAATGGCAGGTGACAGCCAACAGGTACCTGTCCCACTGCTTCCAGCCCAGGTGTGGGGTGGGTGGTACCTGGCTGTCTGCAGAACAGACATCTGAGGACTTGATCTTGACCATGAGGATGATACTGGCCGAAAGCTGCAAGGCCTGAGCTCTGTCCTGACTGCTGGCACAACCTCAGGCAAACTGGAAGTTTGGATTGACTTTAACAAATAAATAAACGAATAAATAATTTTTTAAGAACTACTTTAACGATAACGACATGTAACGTGTTAGCTATTGTTAATCTCCTGTTATTCTGTTATGAAATTTTGTTTTACTTTTTTTCCATAAAATAAATTTAAAACAACACAAAAAAACTTTGTGCTGAATAAGAACCACCAGGAAGGTTCCTTAGAACCCAGATTAATGCCTGGCTGTCCCCTCCCCGACTCTGAAATACAGGCAGCAGCTGTGTTCAGCTCAGCCCACACCTTGACTCTTTAGCACTGAATTTGTTACCGGTAAAGAATCGGATGATTTTACTTTTTTAAGAAATTAGGTTTGGGGCTTCCCTTGTAAAGGAAGGGGACCGAGGGTAGGGGGAGCTCCATTAGGCCTGCCCTGCAACAGGCAGCTGGACCAGCACTGTCTAAAGAAACTTCTGCAAGGGTGGAAATGTTCCATCCTGCCCAACAGGTGGGCTCTGAACCCTAGAAACACGGCAGCTAGGACTCAGACAAACATCCCATGGGGAGACTCAGCTCTAAAGGCCCAAGAAATCACAGGAACTGCCCTCATTTTCCCCCTCACGGGAGAAGAGCTGATCCTCTGCCACCTGTCTCCCACCCCTGTGATTGTAAATGGGCTGTTCAGAACTTAACCGAGTGTTCTGGAAGGCCCTGTGGGACCAGATCGCTCAGCACCTTCTCCAAGCCACCTGCCTGAGGTTGCTCGAAGGTCCCCAGCCAGGCCTTCAGGGAGAAGATCAACCCCATCCGGCAACTGAGGGAAGCCAGGGAGGGTTGCTGCTGCCTGGATTGTGCAGAAAGGGCTCCACATGCCCCAGTTAGGGGAGGCATCTGCCGTAGCCAGGAGGACATCAAGGGCCCAGAGTAGTGGTGCAAGGTAGCAGAGGGTCAGCAGAGCCCAGTGGCTCAGCATTTTCTGGCTTTGGGGTAATTTAGGAAGTGGACCTAGGGTCCCTCTCATGCAAATCGGACCTCTGAGTCACTGCGATGACCTCATTCAATCCAAAACCCCCTTCCATTACATGAGACGCTGACTTCAGGGCTTCTCCTCCTACTGCCTCCCAGGGACCCAGGAGAAACCACAGTCTTCATGAGCATCATGTGCCTGAATCACCTTCCAGTGACATCATTTCTTTGTCACTGATGGATACGGCCCAGGAGGATCACCCAGACTAGCATAGTGTCTGCAGGGCTCTGCCCTCCCTCAGATACCTGTGCAGATCACAGAGAAGACCAGGGCCCCACCGAGGGTGATGATAGCTGCCCCTGGCAGGTAACAGCTAGAATGTGCCATCCCACCCCAGTGGACTAAGGGAGCCTATCCATGACCAGCTCTGTGCACAAAATAAGCCTTTGAATTTATGCAAAATCAACGGAAGATTTTAGCATCCGAGTCCTGCTTTGTGGAAAGCCTGTGCCCCGTACCTGGCACGTGGCAGGCATCCTGCTCCAGTGGCTGTTTCAGTAACTTGCAGGTTATGCAGGAGTCCAGGGGAGAGGGGTGGGGGTTTTGGGGGCTGTTGGGTAGTTTCAAAAGTGAGACCAAAGAAGCCCACAATCAAAATTACATCATACACTGAATACATCAGTGTTAATTCCTGGCTCAGATAATCTTGGTTTCTTTGCATTTCTCCTAGGACTGTCTTCCTCTTGGGTAAAAGGAGGCCAGGGGCTAGTTTGAACCTGTGAGGGGACCAGTAAGAAGGTACACAGAAGGTTTCCTGTCCATCTCCCCACAAAACACCTCAGTGTAGAAGCTGGGTTCTCTCCAGTTAAGCCTCCCCTCCCCAGAGACATCATGAGGCAGGCTGTGACCAGGACACCCAGGTCCAGGTTCAGCATGAGTGACCCCGCCCCAGAGCAGCCAGCAGGCTGGGATGCTGACCTTGTCTCTTCTGCTCCATCTGAACTGTATGCCTGAAGTCAGGCGGGCTTTCAAAGGCTCTCTAAATGAGTTAAAAATATACCCAGGCACATCTACGGGACGTGATAAAGGCCAAAGCGGACTTTGATTTACACAGAGGATGGTTGTTTAGGAAGTCATTTAATTTCATTTTGGCAGAGGGGTGCCAATCCCACTGTGGCTTTTGGCTGACAAGGAGGCTTCTCCCACCCAAAGCCCACTGTGGAGCCTTGTTTGATGTGGACTCCTGAGCAACACAGATCACTCAGGCCCAGCACCAGGCTGGTCTGGCTGGAAAACACATGAGCCAGGCAGGAGCTCAGGGGGTGCTGGCTTGTCCCCTGAACACTGCGCCTTCTAGAATGGGGAGCAAGACTAAATCCACCGGAGCACAGAGCTGAGGCACATATATTCACAATGTGGGACATGAAAAAAAAAATCCTGGTCTCCTGCAGTGCCCTCCAGAAGAGAAAATTGAACGAAAGACAAAGGAATTTGCTCAGCAAGGCCTGTGAGCACTCAGAACACAGAAATGCAGCTTCCCAGCTTTCATCACTTAGTCTGAATATCTGGCTCAGCTCATGCCTTGAACAATGCCAACAATAGCCAGAGTTCACACAGTTTTCCAACGCACAGCTATCTCTCAGGGTGAGGCTTGAGATACTGAGTATTCTGCAGGTCACTGGGCTCCAGGTTGGGGGAAAAGGTGGCAGTAGGCTAGGGGGAGGATGTTCACCATGTCCCAGCTGTGTGACTTTAGTTGAGTGGCTCACCCTCTCTGTGCTTTGGTCAGCTTAGCTACTAAGTGGAGCAAACAGTACCTACTGCAGTCCATCCATCCATCTGTCCATCCATCCGTCCATCCATCCATCCATCACGGGCATTTAAAAGTAAATCCTATAGGTAAAGTTCTCAGAGTGGCACCTGGGCCATGTTGAATAATCAATAAATATCATTAAGGTTACACGGTCATCTCCATGGCCATGGATTTTTTTTTCCAAAAGGATACCAGCCCTGCTTATATGCTAGCTAGCTAAGAGACTCCAGCAGAGTGTGTGCTAGAAAAAAATATGGAAAACAAAAACCAGGTTAGCTGACCAAGATGAGCAAACCCAGAGTGAGTGAGAGTCCTTCGAGGATTCGTGTGCCTTTGTATGGAAGGCTGCTCCCTCCACATCAGAGCAAATCAACCCTCATCTGTCCCGTGGACAGTCCCTGGGGAGTGAAGAAAAATGACAAAGCCAGGTAGAGCAATCAGAAAAATTCAAACTTCCAAAATAAGCTTCATCCAGAAACTCCCTTTATGGTGTGGCTGTCGCTTTATTTATGCTTAAGGTGCTTTGGAAGCTTCACTACCTTTCCCCACACTGACTACATGAAATTCTTTACATGTAGATAAAATCCACAGAAAACACACACAAGGGTAAGTAAATTGGTTCTATGCATTCATATCAAGAGTTGAAATGTTTGAGTACTTTTTTTATGTTGACTTTTGGCTACACACTAAATGGTATTTAAATTTTTCTTCCAATTTCTAAAACACAACAGACTCTTCTGAAACTCAAAAGAAATCTTTGTCTGTCTCCTGGTCCTACCCAAATCCTCGCTCTCTATGTCGTTGTCCATTCCTTGTGTAAGACTCCTCTCATGTAAGTCCGTGTCCCCAAGACAAATTCTGCCAGGTCCACTCCACCAGTGCCCCTCTTATCTGGCCTCACTTTCCATCTGCTTTCCCCCACTCAGAACCTGGTTTCTGCTCATCAAAAATGAGTGGGCACCTACTTTGGCCAGGTACCTGTACGACTGTCGCAGGCCATCAGCCATCGGGGGCTGCATCTTCTTAGTCACTGAATTAGAGTTTGGGAAAGAGAAAGTTCTCTGGAGATGCCTGCCATGGATGGATGGGTGGATGGATGGATGGATGGATGGATGGATGGATAGATGGATGGATGGGTAGATGGGTGGATGGGTGGATGGGAGGGAGGGTGGGTGGATGGGTGGATGGATAGATGGGTGGATGGACGAATGGATGGATGAATGGATGGATGTGTGAGTGGATGGATAGATCAACAAATGGATGGACAGATGGACAGACACAGACAGATGCATAAAGAAGTACATTCTATACAGCACCCCAACCTCCATGCTCTCCCGCTCCAGGACCCCCAGAGGTCCCTTCCTCCAGCAATAAGTCAGAGCTCCTGTCCCTGGTTTACTGACACCTGCTGAAGACAAATTCCCCACTCCCCACTCTGAAGGCCCTGCCTGCTTCACCCTGCCTGCTCCCCTGACCTCCCTCTCTGGGTTTTACTCTCCAGCCACAATTCTTCTTCTGCCTGATCTGCAGTCCCTGGCCTGGGAACGCCCATCCCTCATCTTCTGCAATTAGCACAAATCCATTCATCTTTCAAGGCCAGAAAGTGTCTGTCTGAGTAGCACAAACACTTCCTGTCTATCCAGAAGGGATGGGTTAAACAAACCTGCCACCACATACACTTCATCAATGGTCAGAAGTAAAATTAACCTTCTGAAACTTAATATTTTGTAAAATTAATGCACACAAATAAATAAATAAATAAAACAGGTCTTTACCACTGTAGAATGCTCCCTAAGATACAGTATTGAAAATAACAAACTTAGAACAGTATAATCACTTACATGCAAAATATATACATACATAAATAAGAGTATGTATTTCTCTTTTTGTACATAGACCTATAAGTGCATATAAAATACATGAAAAAACACACTTTAAATTGATAGAAATGCTGATCTCTGGGAAAAGCAGTTGGGTGCAAGGAGGACTTGGAGGTTTATAAGAACATGCTCCCTGCATCACTTGAGAAGATGAATTTAAAAATAGACATAGCTCTCTTGAAATATCACAAACACTCATCCCTTCAATGCCTCCAAGGTTGATTTTTTTCTCACTGAGCTCGAAGCAAAAGGTGAATCATCGGTCCCCTGAAACGCCCTCTTCTTCACAGACTGGAGTCACTCATTTAGTTTCAAAATGTGAAATCAGGTGATAGTTCAACAATCGGGAAATGCAAAGTTAAGTAAGAACAAAGGGTCCAGGCAGCTCAGGGCGGGCTCCAGCCTGACCTCCCTCACCCGAAAGGCCACAGGTTCCCTCCACTCCCACCGGCTCAATGACAGGGACCTGGGGCAAATGGGTAAAAGTACCCCATCCCTTCCTTCAGCATTTATGGTGGAAACATCATGCAATGCCAGTTCTGCAACTGGCAGGGTTAGGCTTTTGCATATTGACTCCTACATTCCCAGATTGTATTCATTTTCACAGCAACCAGAAATTCTCCTGAAAGCCCTGACGTTAAGTCCTTTCAGATTCATGGAGACACAGAAAACATCCACCCCACAGAAATATGTAAGAAACAAAACCATCTGTCAGCAGAGCAGGAAGGCAGCTGCCCGGCTGGCCACCTCTTGTCCCCTGACTGCCCCTGGGTCCCCACCTGCACACCCACCCACTTGTGAGCCCTGGGCCAGCAGGTGCCTGGCTATAGCAACACGTGTTGGCCAGGGGGCTCAGAATAAGACGGCAGCTTGGGAACTTGGACGCCAGGCTGCTGAGGATGAAAGTGGCAGATTCCCTGACCCCAAAGCTCCAGTGGTGTGAGCCGGCTTGTTCTCCAGGCACAGGGCCAAGGATTTGGTTGTGTTATAGTCCAGGAAGACCTGGTTAACTCTACGGCACCCCCAAGCATGGGCAAGGCTGGATGTTGGGGGCAGATATTGGCAATGCTCTCGGCCTGGGAGGGTGTCTCCACTAGTGTGAGCCAGCATTTAGGTCTCCTTGGAATGGTCATCCTGAGTGGGTGACAGAGCCTTAGAGTCCCATAGCTGAGATGTCCTTAACTCAGAAAGTCTGGACGACAGTTTGCTCCAATGATGTGTCTGTCCACAGAGATGGAAACTTCTGCATATCCCTCCAGCCCTCTGAATCACTGGACAATTTTGTTGCTTGGTGTAGAAGAGTAACAGCCACAAGGTAGTTGAATCTTGGGTTTTTGCCTTTTGGAGGTGGAGATGCCTTGTGTTTACTTCTGGGGTTTCTGGGCGGCCTCCCCCTTGGGCAGCATGAAACCCTTTACTCAGGGTGTGTCCCATCAGACCCACCCCATGTGCCAGATGCAAAGTCATTTAACTGGAGCAGCCCCCTCTCCATCTGACCCTGTGGGACGTGTCTAAGAAAGAACAGATTGACAAAAGTAAGCAGACAAGTTAGTGACAGGAGTTAGGAGGCCTCAGGTCCTTGGGCCTTAAGACATTTGAGAAAATGTCTACCGTTTTGGGTGCAAAGTCACCCAGCGTCTCATGGGAGTTCATCGTCACTGTTGTGCTCCAATGAAGGAATTTGAATGGCTTTGATTTGTCCTCATGAGAGAAGAAACAGAACAGGAATAGCAGAAATGTGAGAAGATCTACCCCAAGGAAATAAACCACAGCACAGAACAACGCCTGAATTAGCTCTAATATCTACTCAGAGACCACAGCTTCCTGGCTTCTAAAGATTGCTCGTGACAGCAGAATTGAAGGTGGAATGAAGGTGCCCCCATTAATACACCCACGTAATGCATATGGATTCTGAGATGGACCCCTGGGGATCATGAACCCCAGGTGCATAGCTGTGGGCAGCCTAGCCCTGCAGAATGGACCAAACCCATTGATCCCAGGATCAGGGAACTTGGCTTTGGGACCTGCCCTGTTGCCAAAGAGCTAGGAGACACATGGAAAAATCTCTTTACACTGACTTCAAGGCTTTTGTGTCTTATTTTTTAGTGTGTCTTTTATTTTTCTGACTGTACATAAAAACTATGCATAACAGCTATGCAAGGTCACTGTCAAAAATAAGGAAAACCTGGAATAAAATAAAGAGGAAATAATCCTGCAGAATTTCATTATCAAAGAAGCAGCCACAGTTACTATTTTGGCAAATGCCTTCCAGTTTTACAAAAAGCAGATTGCTTTTACATTTTGGAAGAAGCTGGGTTATACTACAAATTGATTTCAAGCTTTTTCCTTTCATATCCAACATTTATATCATGAGCATCTTTTCATGTTATTAAAAACTCTGCTTGAACAATACTTCTCTGGCCATATAATATCCCATTATAGAATCACATCAAAATTTAATGAACCTGCCTCCACTGTGAAAATGTTTTCAGTTTTGCATATTATGAACACCAGAGAGAAACATTTTTTGGCATGAAATGTTTTCTGCATCTTGGATTATTTTATCAGGACGAGTTCTAATGGGCTTGTTATATATTTGTATTTCACTTCCTCTGAGGGAATTAAAACAAATCAGACTTTTTTTTTTTTTCCAGTACTGGGGATTGAATCCAGGGTTTTTGCTCTGAGTAATGTCCCAGCCTTTTTTTTTTTTTTTTTTAATTTTTCATTTTGGGCCAGGGTCTCGCTAAGTTGTCCTGGTTGGGTTTTATTTGATCCTGCTGCCTTAGCCTATCAAAGTATTTAAAAAAAAAAAAATAAGCCTTGGAGGTGGTAACTGTTACAGCACTCCAGCCTAGCTGCTTTGTGGGACAGGGGCTAGGGTACTGCCCCCCTGCTGGACTGCTCAGAAATGCAGGATTTCTACTAAAGCAAAAGTACTGGCAACTGTATCCACTTGCCCTTCCCAGCCTGTTCAGAGTGCAGTCCACCTTCCCGGGAACCCTCAGAGTTTCACCTCGCTGTAAGGAGACTCGTCAGCAGGGTGCTGGGGCCCTGTTACAAACAGCATCCAAGGACCACTCGCTAGGGGCCCACACAGGATTTTGTAGTTTGCATCAAATTCAAAGCTCAGCCAGTCCTTTTTGAATTCCTGTGGGTTTCTGCCCAACATACACTGAATACCTTATCATCAACCTCGGCCAGAGCCTGGAAGACAGCTCATTAAAAGTACCTGTTTTAGAAGCAAGACCAAAAAGGTCCCTTTTTAAACACTCCTTCTTGGTAACTCTGACTCAATGAGTTCCAAGCATCAGGTGAAATTCTTATCAAATCAAATCCCAGGGCTCCAAAGCACCGGGCTCCCAGAGAAGTTCATACTTTCCCAGCATCGCAAGTGGCCGAGAGCTTAGGGCTTTCTGATGCCTGGCCAAAGGGACCTGGAGGTGTGCAGTGTGTGGCAGCAGGTGTGTGAGGGTGCTGGGTCTCGGAGGCCTCCCCATGCTCCATGTGCCCCGGTGCAGCTCTGACAGCAGTCACCAGTCACGGAAAGGCCTCTGTGAGGAGAAGGAAGGGTTCCGGGAGCGCAAATCCCCCTTCACAAAGCCCACGGAGGTGCCTTTTATGCTCTGCCATCTGTCATCACAAAATTCACAACAGCTCCCCCAGTCTCAGCATACGGATGTTTCTGCAAGGGTCACCCAGAGCTGTTCAGACACTCTGACAGCCAAACAATGCTCAGCAAGGTGAAGACCGGTGAGAAAATCCTGCTAAACAAACACCAGGGGTCAATGGCTCAGAAAGCAAGATCCACTGAAACCCACTAATTGGAAATAATTCCAAGGTTTTCAGACATTACGTAGTGACAATAAGGTGCAAACACCAGATTAGTGACCTCCAAAAGACAGAGAGCTTTTGTTCCATCTTTGTAAGAACAGAACTTAACCCCGTGTTTTGAAATTCCCATCCACTGCTCTGTGTGAATTTAAAAGTTTACCATTTAATAATGTGACTGGGGTTAGATTTTGAGTTTCTCTGTTCCAGGTCAAGTAGCAGAACATACTTGAGGGAGAAGGGAGGGAAACAGGAAAATATTGCCCTGAGAGTAGTCAGGAAGAAGTCTCATTCCAGAGTGAAGGTAGCCAAATGGGCACCTTATATTTTGGCCCCCCTGGGAAAAGCCACGTGTATTTCCAGCTGGCTTGCGGGTTTTTTTGCGATGATTGTTTGTAAGTCAGTTTTGTCAAACTATATTTGTCAAGGGTTTTTTAATTGTTTATTTGTTTGTTTTGATTTTGCTGTTTTCATGTTTTGGCTATGCTGGAGGGTGTCCAGCGAGCTTTGGAAGCAACCAAAAAGAAAGTCAAAGATTTCTGCAAATGCCTGATGATCCTGGAACTGGATTTGGTTTGGCAGGCAGGAAAATTTTGCAAAAATCAATACTGAAACAAAACCCAAAACGGTACATTATTCCTAGAAGCCCTTGTGGGATTTGTTGTCCCCTTTGACTCAGTATTTACACTCACTTCCAGCAGGACTCCCACCTGGGAGGACAGGCGAGCTTGTGGATAAAGGGGGTTTATTTTAATCAACCAACTCCATCTGTGGTTCCCCAAGATGCAGATAAGCCTGGTGCCATTTCCTGGGTGCTCTCTGCCAGGTTGTCTGTGAAGTGCTTGGCTTGCACGGAAACACCCAGCTGTGAGCCCCACGCCTGCCTCCCTCTCCCCGGAGCTCCAGATCTATGTGCTGCAGACATGGGGAGAGCTCCAACCACAGAGGAGGGTCATTAGGTAGGCCCAGCAGCAGTCCACCTTCTGCCCCAAGATCCATTACAGGGGTCACACGGGCCTCCGAAAAGCAATTCAGCAAACAGGGGACAGTGGGCATGTGTCAGCCCAGGTCAGGCTCAGAGCAGTCACTCTGAAAAGATCCAAGGTGATGCACATATTCCTCAGCCTCTCACTCAAGCCAAGGTGGCCAGGGACCTTCCTCTAGATCTTTGCTCAGGATTATACAGGAGACAACCTGACGTGAACACATGAATGGAAAGATGTCCCGGATCAGTGACAAGGTGTGAAACAAGCACTGCAAAATCCCAAAGAAGAGGCAGGAAGGCAAAGCCAGGGTGGGGGCAGGCTGCTGGGCTGGGCTCCTAGAGTGTCCTTGTGGCCGTGGAAAGGGTGGGCTTCCCAAGGGCTCCACTCGCTGCCTCCCCTCCTCCCTCTCTGATGAGACAGAGGAGCCTGGGCAGTTCAAGCATCATGTCACAGGTCAGGAACCTCAGGAGCCACTCCCAGATGAAGGGGAACATCACACCCCTTAATCTGGGGTACCCCGGGATGCCAAGCACTTAGTACACGCGGGCCCGTCAGCAGGTAAAACCTCACATCTGCCATTCCACACTGCTGATTGCAGAATACCCTAAAATAAGATTCCACAAGCTGGACAGGGAATCAGTTTTCACCGGTGGTAAAGCCCTTTGCCATGCAGCGCACTCAACAGCAGCTGTGTTTGCTCCACCCTTCTCCCTGGGCGCCCGGGTGGTTTTCCTCCTCTCCTTCCTCCAGGTGTGCTCCTGCCCCATAAGTCTCCCTTTCATGGTGTCCTGATGAATGGATTGTCTGTGTTTTCTTTTGCATTCTTTTTAATGGCCTGGACTATCCTCCAGCAACCCAGCTGTGCGTGTCAAATAAAATGTATGGGGGTCGGATGGGTTCTCACATCATGCCGAAATGCATAGCACGTGAAACAAAGGACACCTAACCACAACACACACACTCTAGAAAGCTGTGCTAAGAAACGCTGCGACTGCTACACAAGTCGCACAGGCCACACAAGTGTAGTCAAATGCCATTGTTTCATGTCAGTGCTCCATTCTCTCTCTCTCCTTTTCTTTTTTTGCAAAGATTTTTATTTCAAATATAGTTATGCAAAAGATTTCTGTTTTTAAACTCACTGTGCAAACACAAACGTGTCACAAAGTGCAGGCAGATAAAATCAGGTCAGCTCGAACGTATCCTGAACACTGAGTTCCCACTGATTCAGCTTTGCAATTTGACCTTTAATTGTCATATAGAAAAAGAGAGGCACATTTAGAGAAATGGTGAATTTTTTATGTTATAAACAAAGGTGCCACCCCACATAAACCCAGTGAACTCGCATCAAAGGATGAAATGTTTTAAAACCAAAGGAAAATAAGAAGGAAACTTCCTGTTTCAGATGCATGGAGGGAGAGGGGCCTTTAAATGTGTAATAAAACAGGTGGCTTAAGAAACTCAGAAAAGGGTGTGTGGAAATATGCTCTGGCTGCTTCTGTGATATTTTAAAGAAATAACGTTTGTATTTTGTTCCATAACTAAATGAAATCAGCTAAAGCCATAGGGAAAGTACATGTGTTTGTAACCCAGCCCACAGGCGACTGTGACATCTGACTTTCTGTTCTGGTTAAAAACATCTCTCTCTTCAGCTTGCTGGTGCTCAGACCCTCACAGCTGAGGACAGATGTGGCTAGCAACGCCTTGTGAAACAAATGCCAAGCAGCAGACCGCTACCACAGGCTCGCACACCTGCAGGTGACATCACCCAGCTCTATCTTACCCCAGAAATCAATTAACATGCAAAAACAGGTGTTACCAAACCAAAACCCACTCTTAGAAAGCATTCACCTCATCGGCCTGAGAGTGGAAACAGCAAATGTGACACTGAACTTCCCCTCACCTCCCATGTCTGTCGAAGGGACAGGGAGGAACCCATGCTGCCACTCAAACTTCCCAGGACACCTGTTCCCCAGCATCCCAGGGACTCCAGATGCAGCCAGACCAAAACTTTAGAGAAAACCCTATTTCCCAGATACTGCATTTTCCTTTTTTTTTTTTTTCCTTTCCTCAAAATTTTGTCTTTGATAGCAAAAAAAAAAAAAAAAAAGTTAATGCCAGGTCAATCATCAGTAATTTCTTAAACCCTGAAACAGCTTTCTTCTTTCTAGTTACCATCAGGCATTGAGGATGCAGTCAACCGATGCAAAGAGCACATTTTAAAATGACATACTATATCTATCTGGGATAAGCTTTAAAATACTCCAACAGGAGAGAAAGAGGAAACTAGAGATGAATGAAGCTGCCAAAATGTCGATAAGTCACTGACACTGGGAGATAAGCAATTAGGAAACCACGGTTACTTCCCTTATGCTTGAGATTGTTCCATAATAAAAGTGTTTTTAAAATATGTAGCAACATTTCCAGCTGTTGGCCCAACGCCTCCTCCCTTCCTCCTTGGTAACAGAATTCTGATTTTGTTCATGTAACCCATCCTTCGCCAAGGATCCACTGTGCTTACTGAACTAATTACAGTTCCTCTCGCCAGCAACGGCTTTAATAATGGACAGATGGGTTTTTCTGGCCAGTGAAAAATGAGAGGAAGACCCTTGAAGGGTTCTTGGAAAAAAGTTTCTATGCTGCTAAAAAGTGACATATAGGAACAGATGGGTCCTCCTTTTCTGCTAAATCTTATTACATCTGCATGTAGCAGGAAGAACCTCACAGCTGTCATGTGACCATGAGGCAGTCAGGCAGAGACAAAGCTGTCATGCCAAGGGCTGCAGAGAGGAAAGATCAAAACAACTCTGGTGCTTGACGATGGCCCTGAGCCCCAAAACAGCCACCCAAACTGCCTCACTTCAGGAATCACTCCGTGAGGAAACAATCTACTCGCTGTTTACTATAGCGGAACCAGGGCTTCCTGTTACTCCAAGCTAAAGGCATTCTTCCTAATACAAAATAACTGCGGAACAAATGGAGGAATGAATGAAGACCCCCCCGATCCACCGCCCAAAACACTATTACATTAGCACCATCACCAGAGTCTTAATAAAGTTGCCTCCATGGTAATTCCATGCACGAATCGAGATTTACATTACACACTTCTTTGAACATAATCTGTCTTTTACTTCATGGCGCATATTTTATATTTGGTTTCCTTGGCAAACAATCAGGTATATCCTTGTATGTTTTCTTTAAATTTGGGTTTTTTTTTTTTTTAATTTGTTCAGAGCATTTTCTCAAGCAGTACCTCACATTCACAGCAATGCCAGGTGCCAAGTGATTTCTAGTGCCACGGAAAGAGTCCAGTCTTTCTTAAGCAGTGATGCAGCCTTGGACAAATTCCTCAACCTCTGAACATCGATGCCCTTGTCTCCAAAGCAGAATTAGTAGCATCCATCTTAGGGGCTGTGATCATTCAATGAGGACACATTTAAGCAGCTTCTTATCTAAAGTACTATACACAGAGGCTTCTTCTACTTCAAGACTGGTAAGAGAGACTGTTTGCAAATGAAAGGATTATTGCTTTCTCTTCTACTCTTGCTTTCGGATACATAATGTCTTAGAGAAACAAATATAAAAGTTGCAGTTGAAATTCCTTCTTTAGGACCATGCTTTCTTTCTTTCCCTATCTTCTCTCCTCACCGAAGACATGGGACTGAAAAGGAGATTCTGGAAGGTTTCTTTTCAAGCCAAACAGATTCCCATGAAGGTCAACCAATTAGCTCAGAGTGGAGAGAATTTCTTGGAGCACAGGTTGCTAATTTCCTCACCAGGGCCCCAATTCCTGGCTGTCAGTGTGATATATCCCATGGCCACACTGATCTGAGTCATGATCTCTGAATCCTTGACCCCACATCGGAGGGACAGTGGCCACTGGGGAGGAAATGGAGACTCAAAAAAGCCTTGTCCTTCTAGGATCACCGAGGAAAGGCTGTACCTCCACACATCGTGGATGGGAGCTTCCAGAGCTTGGCCTGCAGTGGACTCTCCCATAGCACCCCAAACCCTCTCCACTGCTGCCTTTGAAAGTTTAGTTCAGTAGAAGGAAATTTTTCATCAGCATTGACTGTCCTTCCAGTTCTGCAAACACCACTCAATGCCCCTGTGGGCTGCAAACAAGCACCCCTGCTTGGAGGATGGGCTTAATCACAGCTCTGAGCCACAGGAAATTACACTAGCACTCTGGCTAGGCCAGAACACACGCTGTGGAAACATTCCACCTGTTAGGAGTCAGAGGGCTGAGTTCCAACCCCAAGACCATCTGGGTAGAACCGCTCTCACAAGGGTGCAATGGGACTTCACTTGCATGACCACAAAAAGCCAAAAGGGAGGCTGGAATCTGTACTATTAAGAGGAAAACCTTAAATGGATTACATTAAGCAGAGTTTATTTGAGCAGAGTAAAAGTTCATGAATTGAGGAGCAGTCTGGACCAAAAAGTGGTTTGGAATACTCTATCCTGCCACTGAGGCAGGCTGCAATTACAGCCAGAGAAAAGGAAGTAACCTACAGAAAGACCCTGATTGGCTGTTATAAGCATTTGCCTTATGTGGTTATTCCTGGGCAGCTTTCAGACTTTGATTGGCTGGAGACTCAGTTATTCTGATTGGCTGAGATTCCGTTACTTACTGAAAGAGTACACTTTGTTAGGTTACACAGGCATGTAACACAGGCATGGTGTATTTTGTCTTTATCTAGCACTCAATAGGAGTGGTTGAATGAACACATTAATCTATATTCAGTTAAAATTTTTCAAGAAAACAAACACATCCTAAAGTTTGTTTCATTATCCTTTTCAAGATTAAAAGGGGAGAACTTTGCATGGTGGTGCACACCTGTAATTCCAGCACTTGGGAGGCTGAGACAAGAGGATCACCACAGTTTCAAGGCCAACCTAGGGTACGTAGTGAGTTTCAGACCAATCTGAACTGCACAGTGAGACACCATCTCAAAAATTTTTTAAATATATTAAAAAGGGAGAGAAGGACAATGGGAATAGAATAGTTAAAGTAAAATAATCAGTTATCTTCTAATAATCTATCACATCTTACACATTTTCAATAGGACAAGACCTTCCAGTGAGCCTTCAATGAAAGCCCAACCACAAAGTGGCGAGGGATGGCTCCGGGGGAGGATCATGAGAGCTACTGCTGATTTCCATCTCTATTTCATTGTACAGACAATCATCAATGGATTCTGGGTGATCCAATGTTTTGGAGGGGCTAACATTCTTCTCTATCCATTGGCATGAGTAATTAAAACTGATTTAATCCCTATGTTTAAACTAAAAAAGCCAACAAAGAGAATGGAACAAAAACATTTTCAGGGAATATTGGAGAATGTTTTATCATCACAGAAACCAAAACAGCATATGAGCTTCTAAACAACAGATTTGATTCAGTCTTTGCTGACTGCACAGTGTGTGTGTGTGGGTGTGTGTGTGTGGGGGGTGGTGTGTCTGCTTCCAAGCTCTGAAGATCAAAAGAGGAATACATATTGCACAACCTTCAGGAGTCTCAGTACAGGTCACTAGTCACATGTTAAGCCAAATGAGACTTTGTGGTCCCATGCATTGCGGGACAGTTGACTGCATCCCTGGACCTACTAGATGCCAGTAGTAACTTCACACAAGTCAAGACAGCCAAAAAACATCACCAAGCATCCTTTGGGGACAAAATTGCCCAAAATGGTCTGGGAGAAACATAAATAAATAAGCACAAGAGATGCCATGAGTTCAAGGCCCAGCATCCTAGATCCAGTGCTTGCTCAGGAAGATGGAACACAGATGAGGGGGCGCTTTGTTCTCCAGAAGGGGAATGCTGGAAAAACCTACAGATGCCAACCTTGGAGCGCTTCACGGGGCTTTTCCTCCTCTCCAAGCACCCACTCACCAGCTGCCCCTACTATGGACTCACAGGAGGGCTGCGATAGCCTCAGATAGCAGAGGAAGAAGACATGGCACAGGCAGATACATCTACTTCTGAAAGGCCAGGGAATGTAAAGGAACCTACCTTTTCTACCTAGCACTTGAGGCTCTACAACCTCAACAGGAAGCAAAATCTACATGATAAGACATCTCAGGAAAACTCAAAAAAAAGAGCTGGCTCAGCAGGACTCCTTTTGCACCGGGCCCATGGCAGATAGCGTGGGGACTGCCCCTTTCAGAAGATGTCCCAGAGTCCCCAGAGCTCCAGGCTTTCATGTAATTGAAAGGCTGTCAACATTCTTGATTTATAGGACCTTAGAGCCCCATGTGAGATGAACATGTAACTTGTACAGCACACATCACCTATAAATAAAGCATCTTCACCAGACTGGAAGGAGTCCATCTAGAACTTTCTCTGGCTAGTTTAACAGAAACGACAAATTCTGTCTTGCCAATTTAACTGTACGTTATAAACTTGAAAAGGGGCCCTTTGGGACAGTCTAGAACCCAAAGCCAGGTTTGTAGGTAAGACCCTAAAATACCAGACCAGGACCCAGGTTGTCAGTACATCGACCTGCTCAACAGAAGCACGAGCAGGACCTCGATGACCTTTTCCACCAACTGCAAGGTCACAGTCGCAACATCCGCTGGGCAAGGGTAATATGGTACCACTCAGGCAATACACAGAAGAGGCCTAGCCTGGCCCTTCTGTGGTTTCATGCAGCGGGGCTGTCAGGCACGCTGGCCCCAGGCCGGGAAAAGCTGGCTTTGGCAGCCTACTGTGCTGGTGCAGAATGACAATAACCATGCTGCTGGGCTTGTGCAGGCTCATCTCCTTCTCCCATGCTGGGTACCCCCTGCCCTGCCTCCCGCCTGCACTCTGCAGCATTCAACAAAGTGGGTGATGGGGTGACACCTGCTGCCTCACTGGGGCAGAACACAGAGCTGCTCTCTCACTGGTGAGGACTGGAAACAGCTGCACCCCATTCCCTGGGTCTCTGGGGAGAGGTCAGCCATAGATGAATTTTCCAGATGGATGAGAGGGACAGCACCTCCTGGAATGTGACCTCAGGCATCTGTGCCCATGCCATAGAAGGAAGGAAACCAAGCTGAACACTGCATCCCAGTCCTCCCCAGGGCTTGGGGACCCCCTGACTGGAGAGCTAGCTCTGTCAGCCTCTTATAGGATCCCATGTGGTTGCAGCCTGGGGGGAAAAGGACAAGATCAAATCCAATCGCCAGGGGCTGAGCCCCCCAGCAAAGGCCCCCATCAAGCCCATTCTTCTGGGATATCCTGGCTCACGAAAGACCTGACTGCACCCTGGCTTACTGGAAAGACTTAGAAAGACAGTGAGCAAGCAGAGTATGGCTGCTCAACCCCAGGGTGCCCTTCCCGGAAATAATAGAGTTAGAAAAACATGAACGTGAGGCCTGTCCCAGGGCAAGGAAAACACAACAGAATTCCAAAGGAAAAGCCCCCTGTGACAGTACACAGAAGTCCTGGGAGGACGCCTGGGAGCCTAACCCTAACCCTAAGGCAGTCACGCCATGAAAAGTGATGCAGGAGCTCCTCTCCCTTAGTGCTCTCGAATTCGAGTTTACCAATATATTCATTTAATTATGGTAAAGTCAAGTAACAGTTAGTGGAACCATCACAATCAAGATTTAGAATGTCTGTTACCCCCCGAAATTCCTTAGGCTGATTTCTAATCTACCTCTCTCACCTCCCTTGGCAGCTATGGCTCCACTTCTTTCTGTGTCATTTTCCCTTCCTGGAATGTTGTGCCAATGGACTCACACAGGATATGTACTTTCAAGTGTGGTTTCTCTCACTGGGCATGGTGCGTTTTATCCCTGACGGGTATTGTGTGGATGGACATTTGAGACTGTTTTCAGTTTGAGGCTATCAGGAAGAGAAGTGATATGAACATTTGCGTACAAGCCCTTGTGTAGATGAGTGTCTTGGTTTTTCTAATGTATAAGTACCTGGAAATTAACTCATCAAATCATAGCCTAAGCATGATGTTATAAGATACTGCCAAAAACCGGGTGTGCTGACATATATCTGTAATCCCAGCATTCTGGGAGACTTAGGCAAAAAGATCAAAAGTTACAGCCCATCCTGGGAAACTTAGTGAGATCCTGTCTTAAATAAGAAGGCACAAGAGAGTAATTCAGTGCAAAGGCCAAGAGTTCAGTTCCCAGTCCTGCATTGAGAAAAAGAGAGAGAGGGACAGAATGAGAGAGAGAGAGAGAGAGAGAGAGAGAGAGAGAGAGAGAGAGAGAGAGAGAGAGAGACGCGATCACAATGTTGTCCCAAAGTGCACATCATTCTGCCTTCCCGCCATAGCTGCAATTTCTCCACACCCTCGTCAACACTTCATACTGTCAGGAGTGGTTGGTTGTGATTTTCGGAGTTGTTTTGTGGAGCTTTGCAGGTGGTACAAACTGGATTTTTAAAAACCATTCTGTAATGGTCTTAATTCGTGTTTCCTCACTGACTATGACGTTGGGCATCTCCTCATGTTGTTATTTGCCACCTGTACACCTTGTTTGATGAAGTAACAGCTCAAGTGTTTTTGTCCATTTCTGAAGTCAGGTTGTTGTGTTTGCTTTTTTCAGAGTTGCAAGAGTGTGCTATGTGTGTTCTGGATACAACTCTTTATCAGATATCTGCTGAGCAAATATTTTCTTCCAGTTTGTGGCTGGACTTTTCATTACTTAGCTGTGTTTTTCAAAGGGCAGATGTTTTTCATTTTGATAAAATCCAACTTTACCAACTTCCTTTATAGTTCACGCTTTCAGTGTGTGAAGAAAACTTTGTCTTGCCCAAGGTCACCATTATTTTCTCTTATTTTTTTTGAAGGTTTACAGTTTTAGGTTTTATATTTAGGTTCATGATTGGTATGTGTTCATTGTTGTGTTTGCTGATAGATATGTGGTAATATGTAAATTATGGTCAAGTGTATGTAGTAATACATCTGCACAAATGTCCCATTGACCTGTATGTCTGTCTTTTCACCAATACTACACTGAACTGATTACTACAGCTTCATACTAAGTCTTAAAATGAGGCCCTGTATGTCTTCTAACTGCCTTCTTTTTTAAAACTGCTTTGGCTGGTCTAATTCTTTTGCCTTTGCAAGTATTTGTGAATTAGCTTGTCGATCTCTATACAAAAGACTACTGGGATTTTATTTTGAGTTGTGTTTAATCTCTACATCAATTCGACTTGAGTAGCTCAGTCTTTTGAAAGGACAGGGGTCATGTTTGCAGGGAGATATTATTAAGGAAAGACCATCTCCTTCCAGACCCACCTACACACACATTATGGCTCTATGAAATGGCCTTAGTTCTAGGTCACATGCTAACATGCATGAGCCTGTGCAGAGGGACAGGAATTCAGTTCACCCTTCCCAGCCTGCAGCCAGAGATAGGAAGGAGGCATAGAGTCAGGCTCCAACCTGAGAAGTACCGCGAGATCTAAAACAAAAGGATGTGGTTCCTTGACAAATTGTCAAAAAGGAGGTGACATCCAGAAGCAATTGTAGAGCGAGCAGGAGCTCACTGATGCAGAAAGGTAGCAAGAAGTTAATTTTTAAAAGGAAACAGCAAGGTCAAAGGGTAAAGGAGTCAGAAAGTTTTGTGCTAATTAGGGATGAGCTCTTGAATTCAATGCTAAGAGTCAGAATTCTGTTCTCCAGGCATGGAAGCATCTGGAGGCGTTTGCATAGACAGGCATGAACAAGTCCATCTTCCAGAAAGATCTTCCTGTTGCCAGGCAAAGGAGCCCCTGGAGACCATCCTGTGGGTGTGACAGGTACGTAAAGAGCAGGGTTAAGAAATGGCCATACTATCAGAATAGAAGGTCCATAGAGTATAAGGCCACCAACCAGATAGAAGACAAATGGTGACAGGGGATAAGAAGGGACAGGAAGACACATCTATCTACTTCTCTTCTCCCCTGGACTCTGAAGAGCACCTACTACTCTCCAGGTCCATCTTCAGCTCCATGGCCAGCTCTGCCAGGAGAGGCCGACAGTACATGCTCCAGCCCTCAGGGATTTCCTCAGTAGAGCCAGAGGACTTAGACACTCCGAACACATTCACAGTCTGCCCTTTGTGTAAAGGTTATCTCAAAGATCCAGTCTGCCAAAAGATAGCTTTGCTTTCAAGATTATACAACTGCAGCCAAATAATTTCTTGGCAACTCTGCATAAATCTGGTCAGAGTCTCACTGTGAAGTTTGAAAAGTAGACAAATGGAACGGTTGGCCAGAGAGCCCTGGTGACAGAAACAACTATTCCCTGGAAGGGGAAAAAGGGCAGAAAGGCATTTTTGTTTATTTTTACAAAATTCGGAGAACAACAGTCTCCTCCAGCTGATTCCACAAGATCAAACTAGCTCCAAATGGGAGTTGTTAGGTGTTTGCTGTCGCTTGAAGTCAAAATCCAATCGGCCTGATTACCCTGTTTCTTGTCTTTTCGTTGCTTTTATATTTCGGGATGACAATTCCGTTTGTTCCATGATGCTGCCTGTCCATTCAGTGAGTTTTCTGATTCATGGGCAAACTTCAAACTCTGCTTCTAATCTAAATCAGACCACAAAAGCACATGATCCCTTCACTTCTTGCTAGGCCATCTGGGCTCATTCAACACAAAAGCACAAACAGTCTTGAAATGACCACTTAATCACAGGTCTGCATGCTCTTTGCAAAGGATGCCACAACAACCCATGTCAGGGATTTCCAAACAGCACAGACACCTTCCCACTCCTCTGGGATTAATCATGTGCAAGGTCCCCAATTCTCCCTTCCCCCTGCAGTCTTTAGGGGGACACAACTGCTTTTAAGGAGTTAGTACCAGTTAGTCCAATATTAGCTTTAGTGCAGCCTCAGTGGATATTCAGTTTGGCCTTTCTTAGGGTCTATGAAAAATCAATAAAAGAAAATTTATAGGAAAGAAATGTTTTTAGGTTCTGTCTAAAAAGCACACTCCTGTAGACTCCCATTTAATTAGAACAGAACAAAATGGAAAATTCACCCCCTCTCTTGTTCCTTGAAGAAAGACAACCAATGAAACAGGCAAATAAAATCTTTTTCTCATGGCTGGTTCACTGAGCTCACCCTGCACTATCATGAGCTTTTCTTAGAAATGGGTACATAGGTGGCACATGCAGAAATTCCATGCTGTTGGTTTGTGTGGTCTTCCCGGTGGCTGAGAGTTGAGAGCTGAAGTGCCGAACTCCAGGCCTGTTCTACCCACCAGGAGGGAGGGGTCCTCTGCAGGCTGCTGCCTCCACCAGGCAGGAAGAACAGATAAACTTTTTTCAATCTTAGAGAAAAAGAAAAAAAAACGAAACAAAACACCCACACAGTAGGGAAATTGTTCCCCACTGCGTGGGTGGTGGAGCCCCAAGGCCTGTTATCTGCAAAGGGCACTTCTGGGGGTTACCCAGCTGTCACCACTATGTGGATTCCACCTGAAAACCTCAAGCCGAATAGTGGGGAATGAGCACCAAGAGACAATTTTCCACTCTGCGAAAATTACTTGACTTTACAAAAATAAATGAAAACCCCATGATCACACACGGAACTTGGACGAGACCTGTTGCTGAATTCACGGTGGAGCACAGCAGATGCGTCTCTTGCTGGCTAGGTTTCTACTGCCTGGATGTGAATGTGGCATCTCCACTTCCTCACCCCTCAGCATCCTACCACATGCAGTCGTGCACTCACACACCTGCGGTCCTGGGTTGTACAGAGGAATGCAATCGCTTGTCTGGCAGAAGTGAGAGGTGTCTGGACAGAGGAAGAGAGCAGGAAGAGCCTGGTGGGAGATGTGTGCAGGGGACACTCCTAAGCCTGGACACTGTCCACATCAATAAAAGGGAACACATCAATAACAGCAGAAGCAACACTGCCTGCACATTAAAACAGAACCGAGACCCCTTGGGGCATCGAGCCTCTCCGTGGCCACGTGAGCGCACCTTCCTGCTCAGGCCAACCCTGTCCCCGCCTTCCACTTCCACTATGTCTCCAGCAGACAGAGAGGTGCTGTGTTGCTCACCATGACTTCTTTCCCTCGCCCCACACTCACCTTCTTTAAGACCCCGGCGCCACTCTTCTGTGAAACTGACCCCATCTTCCCAGCGCTATCTTTCTAGAACCATCTTTGCCTCTCCCTTTTACTTCACCCCACCCTCTGTCTCTTAAGTAGCTCCATAGGGGTTTTCTCCATCATTGTTCTTAGCCCTGGCCCTTCTGTTAGAAGTTTGGGAAACATATCTGATGACTACAATCACAAATTCCAAGTCACCCTTCCAACAGTGTCTTCACATACGCACAAATAAGACCCAGGAAGCCCTTGACCCAGTATCCAACAAAAGTGATAAAGAAATGAAAATCACTTCTCAGTAGCAACCGTGAGTCTTTAAAGTGACCCAGAACTGTTGAAACACAAGGTACAATCCCATTTTTAACAAGTACTTGCAAGGGAAACACTGTGAACCCTTTCAAAAAAATTAAACTTAAGGATTATTATATTATTCAGCAAGTCCACTTGTGAGTATATGACCAAAAGGAGTAAGAGCAGAATTCAAAATATGATCCCCCATGTGGGGAGCAGCGTTACTCATAGGACCTGAAGAACAGCAGCCAACATGAGTGCTCAGTGATGGGTGAGTAGATAAGCACAATATGGAAGATACGGGGAATATTAGTCTTAAAGAAGAAGGAAATCCTGCTGCGTGCTACAGCACAGATAAATCTTAAAGATCTTAGGCTAAGCAAAATGAGCTAGTCACAAATACTAGATGAATCATTATGAGACCCCTAAAATAGTCAACATCATAAAAACAGAAGTAGAACATGGTTTCTAGAGGCTGGAAGAGGGAGAAAGAAGATTTACGGTGTAAAGAGTACAGGGTTAGAGTTTGGCATGATGAAGAAGTCCTAGAGATGAATTCAGTTGACTCACAATAACGTGGAGGTATTTACTGACACCGAACTATACACTTAAAAATGGTTAAAACGGTGCTGTAGCTTGAAGGCATCCCCTCCAAAATTCAGACACTGAGACTTAAGAGCCAGCAGAACAGTATTAAGACATGAGCTCACAAGGCTTCTCCCACATAAACGAAATTAAGGCTTTATAAAAAAAAAAGGGTTCAGACTTCTACACTGTTGAGGGGAATGTAAACTAGTACAACCACAGTGGAAATCAGTAGGAGGGTGCCTCAAAACACTAAAACTAGAAATTCCATTTGCCCCAGCTGTACCTCTCCTGGGTACCTTTCTGAAAGACTTAAAATCATATTACACTAATAAATGTGTGGTCAGGTTTAAAGCAGCACAACCCACAGTGTCTACACACCCATCAACAGAACAAAGAAAACATGGCAATATATTCATGATGGAGTACTAGTCAGCCACAAAGAAGGGTAAATTTGAGTCATTTGGAGGAAAATGAATGGGTCTTGAACCATAATGCTAAGTGAAATAAATCAGACAAAGAAGGTTAAATAATGCCTGGTTTCTCTTATGTAAAAAACCCAAAATATAAGCAATTTAAAGAGCACAGTGAAGGAGAGATGGCAGGAGGCAGGGAGGCAGACTGTGAACATGAGGGTGGGACCTGAGAGGCAGGGAGACAGGCAGGGAGGGGTCAGGGGAAGATGCTGAGGATGACCCAGGGGCACTCTGCATCTATACCAACTCTCAAATCTGATGTAATTATTAGGCATCACAAACATATACTAATAAAAATATTCCATCTTGAGAAGAGCATGTAAAAAACAAGAGGGTTTGGGTGGGGCTGGGTCAGTTTGGCCTTTTGTCTTCTGTCACATGAGACCACAGCCTGCTCTGCTACACCTGTGCAGATAGCACAGCCTCTGTGCTCCACCCTGGACACAGAGAGCAGCCCCAACCGAGTTCAGCCTTCCAGTGCCTCAGACGTGGACTTTGCAGCCTCCAGAAGTGAGAGAGAATCAAGTTCTGTTCTTTATAAAATAACCTTGGCTACAGTATTTTGTAATAGCAGCATAAACAGATGAAGACAAATGGTCAGTTTCAGTTGGGTGTGTTGTGCCAAAGAAACATAAAAGTAATCTACAAAGGGAAGAAAGCTCAAACTAGTCCATTAATTGGGTTTTCGAAGGAGGGACTCACCCAGAAGCTCAATCCTCCATTTCCCTCCTTCTGGATGAAGGGAGAGGTGACAGGCTCAGGCACAGGAGGGGCACAAGAGCCACCACCAGGCAACATAGTGGCCGGTGGGCTTCAGGAGAAAAGGTCCATCCTCCTGTGCCCGCTGACTCCACGATAGGTGGTAGCTTAATGATATTAGGCAGCCAGGGGAACCGCACCAGGGTCTGTAAATAGCCCTCCATGGTAGCAGCTCCTAAGCTCCAAACTCTGAAAAAAAAATTACCCCCATAACCACTTCCTTTGTATAGCACCAACACTTGGCATGGTTGGATTCTGAGACAACTGTCCTCTTACTGTGTCCATAAAATGGTCACTGCCTTGACAGTCACACCGTCTTCACCACAGGCCTTCCTGACAGCTGCCGTGAACTCAGAGCCCGCTGCCTCTATGATCTGTTCTTACAGTAACCTTCACGACAGGTATTTCTAGGTAAGAAATGAGAGAGGGTAAGAGGGGGAAGGGAACAGGCTCCAGACAAACTGGAGAGCAGATTGCAGGGCCTAAGGCTAGAGAGACAGGTCACATGTTGTCCCAAAGCACTGAGAGATGACGTAGACACAGAGAAAAGGCTGAAAAACCCAGGTGACACTGACCCCTTTGTCAGCCACCAGCTATTGTCCAACTGACTTCTCAACAAAGGACCAAGAAGAAACGCCTTGGACCACAGAGACCAAAGCCCACACCAGGGGCAAATCTGAGGCTCAGAACTGAAATTGCTCCCCTTGTTCCAAGTCTCAAGCCTGAAGTCTTAAGGACCCTCATGCTAAGAGTGGCAGTGCCCATCAGGCCACGGCAGGTACCCCACAACTTTCCCTTCCTCACAACAGAAGGCTCTGCTCAGCTCCTGGGGACCATCTCACAGGGTGTCCACCTCCCTTCTCTGCCTCTTGGCCACTGTGGCCTAACCACGCCTCTCCAGCAGCCTGGCTTCTTTGGGGAAAGAGGAACCAACCACAGGGGAAAACTGATGACAATCCAGGCAAAGTGCTTCCTTCCAGAGCTGACCACCACCCCACGGGGCGGGGCGCATGGCTGAGTTACTGCGCTGTGAAAAGTGGGAAGACATTTTCCTTTCTCGAGTGAAGGTCATGCTGAGCCCAGAGAAGAGTTTCCAACCTCAGAGGTGGTGTTGGTGGCAGCACAGAAAGACGCCGAGCATCGCCCCCGGCCTCTGGGAGGGGAGTCAGAATCCTCTGCACACACACTGGCCTGGTGGTGCAGAGCGTGGGGGCAAAGTCCTCGCCACCAAAGCCCCGGCCGGGTCAGCCCCACCCTACCATCTTACTGATTGGAAGGTACAACCGTTGGGTAAAAGGCATTCGTCTTGACGAAGTAGTCAACTGAAAGCTTTATTCTCAGTCTACTCAGTCTCAGAGTTTCAGCACAAGTTCTGCCTCTCCGCTGAGCCACAGCAAAGTAACTCTCACCATTGCAGGAGAGGGCTCATGCTTGTTCTGCACTGGAGCATGAGCTTAGCTTTTCTAGAGAACAGGGGCCTTTGGATCCTGTCTACAAACAGGCTGCTGCCTTCCTCAGTGAGCAGGACCCATGAGAAATGTCAAAATTCTCTATGTCTGTCTGTCTGTCTGTCTGTCTGTCTGTCTGTCTCACACACACACACACACACACACACACAAACTCCATCCCATCCCATTCCATCCCATCCCATCCCATCCCATCCCATCCCATCCCATCCCATCCCATCCCAGAGAAGTCCATATTTACAACATTTAGAAAAAGACCCTTGCTGGAAGAACGCTCCCACCCCCTGGCTCCAACACAGCACCCCAGTACCCCAGGGCCCACTCAGCTTCAGGTTCAGGGCCCAGTGCCCACATCACGCCTGCCAAGAGCACAGTATGCAGCAGCCTGGCTGTGCCAACAGGGGCCACCATGTCTCTGCAGGTCACTGTGCTCCTGCATGTGCACACATGCAGGACACACAGGACTTACTTACAAGCCATGGTGGGGCTTCCGGACTCACTCCCCTAAACCATGGCAGCCTGGCATTTAGGAAAATGACAGAAAAGGAAAGTCACTTTCACCCCTCTGAAACAGATCATGAAACTGTCATTGGAGAGATGCCTTCCTAATACGCAAAGGAACATCCTCCTCTGTGAAGACACTGGAGCCCAGAGAAGGAGCGGGCACAAAAGCCAAGCTAAGGTCCCACAGTTTATGACCCTAGGTTACACCCACTTCGCCCGGGCATACTTCGCCATGGGTTTCCATTGCCTTAGGAAGGCCCCTGTGTCTTGGGGAACTTATATTAAATACAGTGGTATCCACGGCCTTCTTCCACAGGCTGCAGAAATGTCCAACATGAACACTTTTCATCCCATGCACACGTGGAAATGGGCGAATCCACTCCTGCCCTGCCTCTGCGCATAGGGACATGGCTTCCCAGCAGCTTTCAGGCTGCAGCCATTGTCCATGGTGGCCCAACTCACACTGAAATGGAAACTATACCTCCAACTTATCCCAGGCATGTTCAGGAGGCAACATTGTCTTGAAATCGGGTGACTCCGTGTTGTTTACGGAAGCAGATCAGAAGTCCTGGAACCCCAAGCCTTTTCCCCAAGCATGGCACTGTAGGGCCCAGGGATGCAGTTTGTATAAGGCCAGAGGACACTGCTTACCATCCCTCTACAGGAGCTGACTTTTGCTTGAATGAACTCGACCTCATTTTATGTGTGCAGACTGGAAAGGGCACTAGCACAAGCAGGGCAGGATTGCACTGGAAGCACAAGAAAAGAAGCATTTTTCCCTTAGCGTGCAGTTGAGAGCAAGAAATCCCACAGCAAAACAAAAATGGGGGCTTTTGCCGCTGTCAGATGCACTAAGACAGAAAGAAGAGGCAGGGGAAAGGGCTTCACAAACATGCCTGGCTGGCCCCGTCTCGCACATGGCACCTTTCAGCTCTCCCTCTTGGGCAGAGTATGCTACACCCAGAAGCCACATCTGTGTCTTTCCTGCAGAGCTTCCCATTTTTGCGATTCAACAGAAATGTTCTACCTACCACATTTTCATGTTAAAAAAAATTTTTTTCCCTCCAAAGAGTAACTTGCTCTCACCAATTAAGCAAATAGGACAATTTCATCTGTGCCACCAAAAGTAAACTCAAAAGCCTCAGAACTGGAACAAACCAAAAGCTCCAGCCCAAGAAGTATATTAGAAAAAAAAAAAAGACATAATGTTTTACCTGTGGCTTAAGCAAATGGCTATCGTCAACCTAAGCTATAATCAAAAAGAGAAAGAAACACAAATTAAACAATGTCAAGAACATGCTGAATGCACAAGAACATTAAGTTAATATGGTCAATTATTTTTAAGCGTTTCCTAAAGTACCTAGTTACTAACGCTTCATAAATAACACACTTAATGCTAGACATTTAGTTTCAACTCTACTGTTTAAAGAGCGCTGTATTTTGCAAGGATCTTAAGGAGACCTAAGCTATTTCACTGTGGATGAGACAGGACATGTCCTCCATCAGGAAGGACTTCCAAAATAGGACTCTTTCAGCTCTAAGGGAACAGCAGGAGGATGGGACACTAAGGCATAGCTGATTCCAAGTTTTGGCATTAGGGCAGCAAAGCCCTGAGTGGGGTCCCCTCGCCTCTCCCTACCCTAAGAGTATCAAGGGGAGCCCAGGTCACCAAGAAGATGGACAACATGGACCAACAATTCATGGCCAGCAGGTCTCAGCTCTGAGGACACCAAAGAAACAGCCTGACATACGGATGTGACATCAAGATATCATGCAAACGACTGCTGGGCACAGCTGCAGCTGGACAGTGAGGTGATGCTATGATCTCCTTTTTCTCTGCAGGCTTCAAGCATAGCTGGGGTCACACCAGGAGGCCTGGCCTCGGCCTTTCATACAAGGTCAGTCATGGCTTACAAAAGCATCAGGCCAGCCGAGTGCAGACACGCTGTAAGTTACTGATACTCTCAGAGCCTCAATTTTCCCAACTGTAAAATGAGCAAAATCATTATTTTCTTCCAGGAGTAATGTAAAGATAAAGTGCCGTTTCTCTTTCTATGTGTTTATACCTACAGACAGGAAAAACTCTGTAACTATGAGCTACCATTGCAAGCACCAAATGTAGGCAATACCCCATTTATGAAAATGTTGGTACATTCCAAAATTTAATTATTCAGTTTGTGTTTAGAACAGTGATAATGTTTCACCAGCCAGGCACGGTGGCACATGACTGTAATACCAGCTACTCAGGACACTGAGGCAGCAGGATTGTGAGCTCATCACCTAAAAAGTCATTATCTCAAAAGCAATGATCAGTGTCCAACTTACACTTCTATGTCAGGCTCATGCGTTGGCTTGGACCTAACGATGCCGTTACTCACTTAGAAACTCACAGTAGTTAAGAACCTAAGCACCACCTGTGTCATCTCTGTGCAAATGTCTCAGGTACATCTCAAGATCCCCAGGCTCACTTGTGATTTCCTTAATACTGTATCCTTCAACAGGGCTGGAGTGAAGAAAATGACATTTGTGGTCTGTCCTGGAGGATGCAAGATGGCAGGAGGGACCCCAGGCAGTGGGAGAACGGGAAATCAGGGAAGAAGCTTGAGTGAGAACCATGCAAAGTGAGGCAGCGTGATGGGAAAGCAGTGCCTCTGTCCAGCAGGGCACAATGCTCTGGAATATTATTCAAATAACTCAGATCCAGGATCTGTAGGCTATCACTGCAGGCATCCAAAATACAGAACCAATGTTTTTGAGCCACCAGAAACCCAGGAAAATCAGCCTCAGTTTATAAAAAGAAGATGTCAAAGTGCAGGAATAAAATGTAAAAGAAATCAGGTTGATTTCACATCTCAGCTGCATTTATTCAATTATCTACCTCAGCTAAACTGCCCGTACATTTATGTTGTGACTTACACACGCGCAGGAGAGAAAGACACCTCAGGGACAGTCAAGAAGGTAAAGAACAAGAAGGAAATTGCTTTGGGAAAAAAAATAAAAGCAGAAACTGTAGCCAAGAAGGTCAGGATGAGCAATTTGCAGATTTCACATGCTGGGTCACTTTACATTTCCTGGGGTTAAAAAGCTCTGGTTTACAGTTTGGCTAATTATAAGATAATTTTACCAACTGAATATTTTGATAAGCTTTGGGGTACAGTTTAATTGTTGGCTTTTCCACAGTTGAAAGATAAGCCCTCGCTGGAGTAGGGAGAGGAAATGGAGGTGGGAGGGGCAGAACCAAGAAAAGCAGAAAAAATTCAGTGGCAGCTGTGCTGCTTAAAGAGGGTAGAAGATAAATCTTTAGCAAAGGTGAATTTCGATGAAGTGTTTTTATTCCTCTTTCCTCAGCTTCTGAATCAAATGGGTTTTATTAGCAGGTTTTAAAGAATACCTTATTATGGAACAAACTGTGAATCATGGAACCTCTAATAGGCAGGAATGCTTATACTAAAGGCTGGGCCAGCCCCAGCTCCCTGCAGGCCTTTATGTGAACAAGCCATGCTAGGGGCCAAGACAATGGGTCGTGCAAAGGCCCTGGGGAACCAACTTATGGGGTGGGCAGTAACAGTATATTTCACATTCTGGTAACATGGTTGAGATGCCATACAAAATGCATTGGATCCAATCAGGCAGCTCTGAAAAGGGGCTGGAACAATGTAGGAAAGGGCTTGTGGGTCTTGCTTTGAACCCCTCTCCCAGTTCAGAATAAGCTATTGAAGCAAAGTGCTAATTAGCTACATGCAGAGGATCTTTATGCCAGCTCCACCTCATTCTTGCAGAAGAGAAATCGAGGAAGGGAGGCATCTCTGAGCTTCCTGTACCATTGCATGCACCTGACAAAGGCCACCACATCCCCTGCTCAGAGATAAACCAGAGGACTTTCCTTCCCTGGCTGAGGAACTGAGTCGGCCAACCCTGCCTCTCTGAGGCCCTGGCCCAGCTCACTCATGAGCAATACAAAAGTACTTCAAGCAAGCCTCATATACATGGGCCGCACATAGGTGTGCCTCCACTGAGGCACACTTACACACGTGTGCATAGTACACATCCTGCTGATACGCACAGTATGCTTACAAGATACACACAGCCGTGCTCAGGTGTGCACACGCTTGTTATACGTGTGTGCACATACATGTGCTTGCACACATGCTCACGTGCACCCATCGGCATGAACCATCCCTTGTGCACCTGTGTATACATACAGCACTCAGAAAGATCCACATCTGCATCTTCTGCATACACATGGATACACTCTGGCATCCAGAGAGGCCCGCAGCCCCTCAGCCAAAGAGAGGCCTCAGACAATTGACCTCTTTGTTGCTGGTCTCAGCAGGGACCCAGAGGGGCGAGGGGAGGGAGCCTGTGGGTTGACCCCCTGACCCCAGCCCAGCCGGGCTGAGGCCCAGGGACTCAGGGGTCAGCAGGAATTTTGTGCTGCCCTCCCTGGGGACTGTCCCCTCAGGACATACTGTAAGTATTGCCAGAACACACTTAACAAACTCCCCTTCAGAGCACTTGTTTTTTAGATTTACACAATTTGTTAGCAACGAAATTAAATCACATTTTAATGGCAAGGAAAGAGTAATTTCGCATTTTTCAAAATCTCCACCAGCTACAAAAACTTTTTTCTTGCTGCTTCAGCCTGAAAATGCTCCTTTTTTGGAACAGCTGACCGAGGCAGCTGTTTTGTATCAAGTCTGAGGGTTTTCTGTGTGACCCGGGGAGCTCAGACAGCAGGCAGCCCTTCCTGCATGAAAGGGTAATCTGAGAATAATTTGCCATAAAACACCCAGAAGTGCTCCAGCTGTAGCCAGATACGCCCTATAAAGCACCATGCAGACGGCACGGAGCTTGTAAAATAATAATAATAATTTTTAAAAACACATTATAAATTTTTTAAAGAAAGAAATGGTTTCAGCTATCATAGGAGGAGGCTGGGAAATTCCCTTCCGTGTCCATGGATTACCACGAAGCGCCTCTTCCCAAAGGCCCACCTGACCACGGGGCCCGGTGTAGCTGAGAATCTTTACACATGTGCCGTGCTTTGTTTTTAAAATGCATGTTCTCTCCTTTTCTCTCTCCCTCTCTTGCACACACACACACACACACACACACACAGCTGCTAGAGACAGGTGAGGAGAAACGCTCAGCAGTAAATGCCCACCTTGAAGGGCCCCGTTGGTGAGTGGGGCTCCACGCCTCAGTCCAGGACTTTTCTAGACCAGGGCACACTCCTGGCCCCCGAATCCCTGACCAGGAGCCAGGCCCTTTCATGGGGGCAGCCACCAGCCAGCCACAGGGCCTGGACACTAGTTTCCCTGATCTCTCAAGAACAGCTGGAAACTAGGGGATTTGTGATGAAAACACCCATGTTTTAAACTCATTTGAATATTTTTCAAACACTGTGTGAGCCACTGTGTGGGACTTGGCCAAGGGGACCACGGATCTACAGCCTCACTTCACACGCTTCCCTGCCACCAACCTTCCAGAAGCTGTTCAAAGTTTCGACTAGGAATCGTTGCATTAGTGACAAATCTGCAAAGAGCCTGCATATTACTTGTGAGGTTTCCTGCCCTTGCCTACACTAATGCATAACTTTCTCTTTACCTTTGCCCCCTCATCACCCAGGGCCTGCATAGTGTAACATTACAAAATAAGCTCAAGACGAAACTGTTACACATGCTTTCTTCTGTGCCTTTTAAACTGTTTCTGGCCCCACCTTCCCATGAGCAAGGGTCCACCATGGGGAACAGGAAGACACTCAGCAAGAAGACGAAACACACTTTCTGGTGTGCAGACTGGGAAACCAGAAGAGCATCCCTCTACCTCATAAGCAACCGGCTGATTCAGAGGAACTCAGGGTGAGATGATAGTAACTGAGGCAAAAGGACTAGCTTGACTAGCTAGTTGTTTGATTGACTCTGCAGGCCTGGGGCTGGTGGTCTGGGCATCTGTTTGGAGGATGGCAGTGTGCACTATAGCAACTGTGGGGAATTTCTACCTGTCTTGTTTTTGAAATCCAGTGTTTTGCTCTGTTTTACTGTTGTGTATTATTCCTGTGACTGGTAACCTGGGCAACTATTTTGAAGATAACAATATGCAGTATAACAACCATTGTTAATCTCCTATCACCTTGTTTTGAAAACCTGTAGCTATTGTTGTTTTGTTATTGTTGTCATCATCATTTTGCTTTTGTAGTTGTTTTTTAGGTTTGTTTGCTTAATTTTCTGTTTTTTTCTTTTTTCTCCTTGAAATAAATTTTTTTTAAAAAAATTTTTAAATAAACTGTTTCTTCCTCCTTTCATAGGAAATATGGGAAAAGATCATGGAGGGAAGGAGAGAAATGATGTGGGCAGGATATCGCCCAAAGAGGGCCATGGTGTGGCAAGGCTGTCACTCACAGGGCCATGGCCCACAGAGTGCCATCCACACAGAGCCACGGTGTAAGAATATTCTCACACTAGCAGAGCCGCTGCAAGAAGAGAACATCCCACCAACAACTGTGGCACAGACAGACTCTCACGCAAAGCCATCACAAGAACAGAATTCCATAGCCCACCACGATGGGAGCAGAATTTCACACAGAACCACGATATAGCTGTAAAATCCCATAAACAGAGCCACGACAGGCAGAATCTCCCACGAACAGAGCTGCACATTTCTATGCAACAGGGCTAGGACAGGTTAGCAGCAAGGATGGGTGGACAGAGAGAAAGCAAGCCAAAAAATGGATTCCTTTAACTGCTCCTCAGTTCTCCTGGGCGCGCTTGGCTGACACGGCAGACCCCATAGGGCCCCCACAGTGCTTTCTAGGGCTGGTGTTCCCCACATATCGTCCCAGTCTTCACTGACCTTCTGTGTCCAAGTCTCAAACCTCACTGCTCTCCAGGACTCGCCACTCCTCTACCACAGGTGTCCTCCCTGGGCTGTCAACAGCCCTTGCTGCTTCCTTTGAAGCTAACTACATAGAGCTAAGAGATGTTCGTGGTCAGGGTCATCAGCTTCGTGGTCAAGTCCCCTGATGTTTACTGTCTCTGTTTCCTCATGGGAAGATGAGGATCAAGTTCCCTGCCTCACGAGGCTGATTCGGGGGAATTTAGGCCTCCAACAATGAGGACTAACAGTCTCCGCCTCCACGGGGAACTCATGAGAAATGCAAATCCTCAGGCTCCCACTGCAGACCTACTGAGTCAGAAACTTGGGTGTTTTAGTCATCCAGAGGCCAAGTCTGAGACTTACTGATGAGATAATGCATGGGAAGAACTGGGTGACATGCTTGGCTTTGACAAAGCTGTTGTGTTGTCAGTTGCTGGTGGTAGTGGTGATATTGATGTCACAGGTCAAAGTGAAATATCTTGCATTTCCGGTCCTCTAAATGGTATTTTAGGGTCCTCCGTTCAACTTTAGGGATTGCGGTCACTGGAGTGAGGCCCACTCGCATGCCTGGAGGAGACTCAGCAGGGAGAGGAGTCCTCACTGTGCTGGTGACAAGGACAAGGTCAGCTTCACAGAGGCCAATGGAGAGCCTCAATGCACCACAGCTCCCCTCCTCCTCTGTCATTTCCTCTAAAAAAGGAAAATGATAGCAAGACAGGTAGAAGGAAGGAAAACAGCAACACCATTTCTCATTACACAAGTTTATTTCATGATATTACCCTTTCTTGAACCCTTGAAATTAAAGTTGTAAAAAATTAAAGAAACTCAAGGAAAAGCCACACTTCAGATGAGGAAAACCCACTTCAGATTTTTCAAAAACCTAGTAATTCATATTTGAATCTTTCAAGGCCTCATACAAAAGACAAGTCACCGATTAGTCAATGGAAATGAACACAACTAAGAGAGAAATCTGGGTGGTGGCTGTGTAGCCAATCTAGGAAAACAAGCTCTAAGTGACTGAAAATAACAGCAGTGATGCTGCCCCTTGTCACCACTGTCCCCATGCACATGAAGCAAGCTCTACCTTCCTGCTTTGAGGCTGAGACCAGTGCTAACTGCCACCTTGACCCAACAAAGACCTGAGGACAGGTACCCAAGCCCCTGAAGTGGGTCCTACTGACACCAAGATGGGCTGACACTGCAAACCAGCTGGGGCCGGAGGGTGTAAAGAGTTTAGCAGATTAAAAAATGGTGAATGATATAAAGGAAAAGTCACCAAACAAGGAAATAAGATGAGTATTAAACATGGGAAAATAACCTCAGGCAACAAAAAGAAAAGTCAAACAGGACATTTAACAGGGAGACAGGATGAATCGATGACCACCTGTGGCAAGAGTTCCTCCAAGAGCCTACTTAATCAGAGGCCCTGTCCGTCCCTTCCTAGTCATGTGACCTGGGCAAATAACTCATGGCTCTGTGCCTCAGTTTCCCCTTCTATCTTGCAGATTGCAATTGTCCCTCACTCAAAGGCTCACTGACAGGGCTGAATGAGACAAGCGCGCAAAGTGTCAGCATAAACACTCAGTATTTGTTAGTTGTTGCTGATATTTACAGGAATCTAATGTAGAAAAATCAACTGAGTGGTGATGCACATAGGCAGGTGGAAGGAGCCCAGTCATACACACCTGGCATCACACCTTGGCACAGATGTTTTGGAAAACAATTTGGCCAAATGTATTAAGAAGTCGTGACCCCGTTAATACTTCTAGATTGTCCCTTAGGAAATAATATCAAAGAAGAAAGAAAAACAAAAAACAAATACACACACTAACACCCTATATCAAAAGGTAAATTTGCAATAATGGACATGTCTACTAATAATGGGAAAATAATTAAGTTAATAATAACTCTGTATTTTGTTGCCATTGTAAATTATACTTAAGAAGATTATATAGCAAGATGAGCAGCATGCTTAGGATGTGACATGAAAAAGCCAGAACATATGCCATGAGAATTTCCACATGGAGGTTACAACCACATAAAAAGCAGAGCATGTGAGCCCCCCACCTCCCCGTCCTCCTCAGCTCACCCAGCAGCTCCCCTCTAGGCTCTGCCAATGTCCCCAGCTGAGTTGCTCCAGACCTTGTCCCTCCCATTAACCCTACTGCCAACTCCTTGAAGGCACCACCTTCCCTCATGGGAAATGCAGCAGGCCCTCCTAAAGGGGCTCTTTCCTCCAGGTGAAAACCCAGAGCGTATCTCAGTGAAGCCCTCTGAAAACCCTTCTGGGACCCTCAGTAGCCGTAAAGCGGTCAGGTTCCCTCTCCTACTACCCCATCCCTCTCACTCCCACCAGCACACCACATCGCCCCCAGATCCAGGAGGCAGGGCACTGCTCCATTCCCCTTCACATGCTCATTTCCCGGCCTACCCACCTGCACTGCCCTTCTCCTTTCTTTCACCTTTTAATCTCCCATTCACCCTATAAACCTCCTAGAGACCAGGGCACCTAGGAGGCTTCCATGCCCAAACCTGGCATTCATCTGTCTCTCTTCTGGCTATTTCTGCACAGCCTGGTGTTGTATCTGTAAGCTGACCTCTTCTTTCCATTCTGAAAACTCTT
This sequence comes from Hydrochoerus hydrochaeris, assembly GCA_004027455.1. Classification (NCBI taxonomy): domain Eukaryota; kingdom Metazoa; phylum Chordata; class Mammalia; order Rodentia; family Hydrochaeridae; genus Hydrochoerus; species Hydrochoerus hydrochaeris. The sequence continues at coordinate 1,946 of PVLA01000371.1, read as the reverse complement.
GGAGGATGGATGTTCACCTTTTACCCAATGTCTAGTCCACTACCAGACCTAGAGCATACGCTCAGTGAGCACTTGAAATTAGTGGCCTTGCAACTGTCATCTCTTCTGTCTAATGCAGTTATAAGGTTTTCTGTGCACACAGAGTCACATACAGTCTGTATCTGCCCCCTGTAACTCAGGCTGCCGACTGCACAGCCAACCCTGAGGCTTCTGGTTCTGTGAAACCCCATGGCAGCTTCCTCACCATAGGCAAGAACTTCACACAAAAGATCTCAGTTTCCCATTAAAAGGAAAAAAAATAGCAAGGGAAAAAAAAGCAAGACAACATGCCAAAATCTCAGGAGAAAGCTGAGTTTCTTCAGGCTTAGAGCTGACATCCATGTGGCACTGTATTGCTATGGTTCCCTGGTCACCAACATCAAAGGTGTAAGAGCTGTGCGTCTCTGTGGATACGGCTAACGCTGGTGAATCTGAAGCACCTGGTACAGAATCTGAGGCAGGCAGGGAGCTTGGTTACCACATCTGGGGGCGGCACCCAGTGAGTTTATTCTGCAATCAAATACAGTGCCAAGGGCCGCAGAGTCATTACTTCATCTAAACCTACCCACACCTCTTGGGAGGAAGTATGACTGTCATTTTATGGGTGCAGAGATGGGTATGGGAGTGTGGAATGAGCCATGGAGAAAGTTGTCTTGGCAATGACAAAATACCAGGGGATCTTTGGGGGTAAAGTATTGAGGGTCTTGATTATAATACTGAATACTGAGAACAAAACCAGTTACCAGGATTGCAAGATGGCTGACCGAGTGGCAGCACGATAAGAGAGCCTCTCTGAGGAAAAAATAAATAAAAACAACTCAGACGCTGGAATCTGGCAACATGGAGAAAGCCAGAAAAAAGGGGAGGAATTCTCATGACCCAGGAAGAAACTGAGGGAAAAAAAATGAAAAAAAAAAAGAAAGAAGAAAAAGAAGCACGGACAGAGGGCTGGAGCTGGGCGAGCCCCGATCGCTGTACCGGCACATCTTAAAGTCAGGTGACTCACGATCGAGCTGAGATCGCGGCCCTGCCGAGAGCAGGGGATTGGTGAGCTCCAGACTTGTTGGCTGGAGGAGGCGCTGAGACAGGGAGAGGAAAGAGCCAGTCGAGCTGCCCGAACTTTGGTGAGTGAGGGGAACTGGAATCCCAAAACTGGGAGGAATGGCTGGGCTACATTTTGGAGTTGGGCAGGGCCGGCTTGAATCAGGGCCCTAGGCAGCATCCGCTGATGACTCCTAGTCCAAAGCAGGTTGGTGGGATCTGCTCGGGCAGGGCCATGCCTCTGGTTGAAACCCAGTAACCGAGGATGAGGCTTTTCTGGGCCAGTGGCATCCCCAGGGAACACACAAACTTGTTGAAGCATAAACTGGCTGACTGGCATAGGGGAAGGAGCCAGCTCTCAGCGTGCAACTTGCAGATCCGCTGCAGACTGAGTGGCGGTACTTCCCTAGCAAGTGTGCTGCAGAAAAAACTGTAAACAATACAAAAGGCCCAGAGACCTCCACCACCCACCTGTCTGAAGGGGGCTGAAAACATGACAAGACAGAGAAAGAGCAAAAGTCCCCAACTGCGGAAACAGGGAAAGTGAGTCCAACAGAGGTAAATGCAGAGGAGGTTGAGAGCAGCAAACCTGTAATGTCAGAGACAGCCTCATCGGAAATAAAGAAATACATCCGTGACCTCATCGTCGAATTTAAATCTGAAATTATAACTCAGGTGAAGCAAGATATAAGAAGATTAATAAAAGAAGTCCTGGGTAATCCTCAAGTAGACACAAATGAAAGAATAGAGGAACCCAGAGAAAGGAGAGAAGCCTTTGATGAAGAATATAAACAAAATCTAGAATATATGAAACAGATCCAAAGAGAATATCAGGAAATTAAAAACTCCATTGAAACCTGGCAAAA